>CM023538.1:51938768-52538768 GCA_013350335.1 Chimonanthus salicifolius
AGTTTACCATACTTCATTTGACACATCTAGTATCACCAAAGACGAAGACCACCTTTATACATTGATGTTGACGGTATGTGAAGAAGTGGGCCTCAAGAACATTGTCCAGATTGTAACGAACAATAGATCGGGGTTTAAATCGGCTGGAAAGAAGGTCGGTAACACGTACCCTTAGATCTTTTGGACCCCATGCATGGCGCATTTTATAGACCTTATCCTTAAGGATTTTTGTGGTGAAGAAAAAATGGGGAATCTCATAGTGTGGTGTAGGGAAATTACCACTTTTATATACAATCATAGTAATTTCCAAGAGGTAATGAAGAAGCACACAAATCGTCGTGAATTCTTGCATCCTGTGGTGACCCGCATCGCCACAGTCTTCCTCACTCTGCAGAGCTTCTTAAGAAGCAAGGTAGGGTTGATCAAGATGACTCGAAGCAAGTCATTCTAGGCGGCGGTCGACCCTAGAAACGAAAACCATAATAGGTATGCAGACACCATTGCATCATTGTTTAGGTCTACTTTTTTTTGGGACATTGTCGCACATACCATCAACATCACACTCCTATAGTGAAAGCACTCCGATTTGTGACAAGAAGTCGACATTGTCCTACGTGTTCGAATGCATCTGCCATGCTGCAACCAAACTTGTAAAAGTTCGGGATTCAACATCCTTTGTGGAAATTATTAACAGATATATTAATGAGTTCTTCATTAGTAACCCACAGTTCATGGCAGGTTAGTTCTTCATTCGGTGTGTGAGTTTATACTTCATTTACTGTGCAAAACTTATATCTTTACTAATCTCAATCTATTACACTTGGCAGCGTATTATCCATTTTCGACACCAACAACTGAATTCAAATCCAATCTAGATCACTTGACCGTTCTCAATTCTGTGAGACTAACGTTGGAGAAAATGGTTGTTATGCATCCCAATGAAAAAGACTTGTTTTAGAGAGGTATTACTTTAGTTCATTATGAAATATTCTTTTTCGCTTGTATAATGTAAGTGATAATAGAAATTATTGTAAGTGATAATAGAAATTATTGTGCTTGTGGTTGTTGCAGTTGCATATTTTCAAGTCACGCCAACCTTTTTTTCGGATGCCTCTGCTAATGTTAAGATGTTTGAGATGGCTAAGAGGAGCGCAACCCAGTGGTGGATATGATTTGGATCCAGTGCACCTACTTTGAGGACGTACGCTATTAAGTTGTTGAGCCAAACAAGTAGTGTGTTTAATTGTGAGCGAAACTAATTAACATTCAAATATATTCGTAGGAAGCCACGTAATAAGTTGTCCTCGAAACAACTTAATGAACTGGTGTACTTCCATTACAACCAAGGCCTTCGGGCAAGGCACCTAAGAAGGTACTCAGAGCTAGCACCTGTCAAGGGCGAAGATTTCTTTGCGCCTATAGATCTTGAACATCTATTCACATACCAAGATCCATTGGTTGAATAGATCGAAGAGTACGAAGAGCTAGTACTCCACGATCTCGATACAAAATTTCTAGATAGAAATGTCGAGATGGAAGAAACTGAGGATGACGAGGAAGGCCCTTCGAATGCCAGTTGTCACCATTCAGTTAGTGGACCTCGCCCACAACTCCGAGTAGGTGATGTCACCGTGTAGAAAACAGTAAGGAAAGCATCACTCACTGCCAGTAGTCAACCACCAAGCCGTTGTGGCTATGGGTTTGCCGCTTTCGATGGATCGACTAAGGATGATGATGGTTCAGATGATGAGAACGGTGGTCTGCAGGGTGGTCATGGAGATTGGGCATTGACTGGGTCTAATGTAGAGGGGGATGATAGTCTGCCGGTTCAACCTATTACCCCGACATGAGTCAGGTCTGCGAAAGACAGGAGGATACACAATGTACACCTCTTCATGGTAGTCCAAACAAGCAAGGACAGGGTGCTGGGGAATGCATCATTCAGATATATGTCACAGGCTATTGGATGGTTCGACTGTATGGACAGATGGACACAAACTCTATATCATGTAATATACGGTTCATGTCCATTTCTGATAAGTAAATCATGCCAATTCTGACACTTGGCAATATTGATATCCATATCCATCTCCATCTGAGCATATATCAGTGGATGAGCATTATCCACAAGACACATATGCAAGGTTTTCTTTTTAACATCCCCGGTTAGCTGTTTGAAGTTTGAATGACCTCCATATCGAGGTTACATTTATTGTATTTTATACAGGTTTTATTATATTTAATAGGAATTATACAACATTGTTCAAACATTATTTGAATATTCGACTGTATTATATATATTTGAGTAGTTATCGGTTTAATAACTAACTCAATAAATTAGCACAACATTTCTATAAATTTTTCTACAATTTTTTGAAATTTTCCATCATTTTATTAATTAAGTTTGAAATTTTATATTTCGTAACTTAAAAATAACATTCATTAACTAAGTCAATAAATTACAAAATACTTCTACAATTTTATTTCTATTTTTTCTACAACCTTTGTAATATTTTATCATTTTATTAATAATTTTTGAAATTCTCAATTTCATAACTTCAAAATAACATTTAAATATGTAATGATCGATATTTTTTGATAAAGTTACATATCAATATCTCCGATATTTACATATCAACGGAATATATTGGCGATACTGGATATTTTACCCCCACTATAAAACACAATTGAGCTGTTGGTTGTCTTGTCTCCTTCCCTGCCAAAATCGTTGGTTTTCAAATTTGAGAAGCGCCCTCTTTATTGATAAGAAAGGGCCCTATTAAAGCATGCTTAATTAAAGTCATTAAAGATTTATTGTTTTAGCTGTCCATTAATCAAATTTAGTACTAAGAGTGATTTTTAATCCAAAGTTCCTTAAAAGTAACACATAACGCAAGAATTTATTGTTTTAGCTGTCCATTAATCAAAACTAGAATGATGATTTTAATAAAAGGTTTTAAACAAATTTAGCTTAAACATATCTTGTTCTTGATGTCTCAACTTACTTTTAGTTGAATTTGCCTCATCACTCTATATTCTAATTGATAATAGCTATTTGCATATTAAGTCTTTTAAGGCTACTTAATTATTCAATAATGCACAAAAATGATATACCAAGTCCATCTTAGGTGATACACTCGGGTTTAAATATGCTGACCTTTTGTGGCCAAAATACCAGTGACTTCAATTTATTTTGAGATTATTTTCTTATTTAAAAGTAAAAAAAACAATATATTGTCAAATATTGCTTGAAATGGATAAAATTTTAAACCATGTTGATCGAATTTTCAGCCCATTTTTCATGTTGGCCCATTGAAAATCCAAAAAAAAAAAATCATATAATATTGTGGAATCGGCATATATATATATATATCTTAGAGTATTTTGACTAATCTTCGAAGTATTTGCAAGTCCCTTTATCCCACACATTGGGTAACTCTATGAAGAGTGGCCCTTTGAGATGGAGTGGGAGTCGAACTGAAGACTCCTACTTCTTCTGAGATAAATTCATGACCATCAATGCATTCTCAATGAATTCATATACATATATATTTGAGATTAGAACCGAATCAAATTAATTCACTTTGTCTAATACTATGAAGTTTTTACAAAATTAAATTACATAAGAATATCAATTTTAAACTTGCTTTTGAACAATTTGGACCATCATTGTCACTTCAGCTCCTTTGGGGCCATGGCTGTATCTGTGGTCCTGCATAAAAAGAAAATAATGAATTTATTTATTAATTAAACATCACATGAGATAAGACCATACATACATTCCATCTCTGCCATTGGCAGGTAGGTATTGGAACATTCATCATTTATAATGAGAATTGCTTCATTGTTGCTATAATAATTCATCACATGGGATAATAGTAATCCGCAGTAGTCATGCTGTGGTTGTCATTTGGACACATAGATACTCTAATCAATTGAAATTATCTGTACTATTCATTTTGTCTCCCTCATGGTTTAATGGGTTACCCATTTAGAAATTATATTGAATGGTTAATCCTAACCACTTGATCAATGTTCTACCAATTAATACCATTAATTGATTAATATCAATCACACATACAAAACGAAACCATAGCTTTTACAAGAGGTTAGTATAGGTATGATAAACCATGGATAGGGCTGCAACTCAGGCTGTTTGGGTTGGACTTTTAGGTAGGGCTAAAACTCGGGTCGAGTCAAGTCAGATTTTAATAAATCCAATCCAACCTATGTCAAAACTTTATTGAATCCGATCCAACCCTATTCAACTCGAGTGATATTTTATAACTTGGTGTACGCGGGTCGAGTTAGGTTACGCCTGATTCGGGTGAGGTTAATTTTAAATTTCTCAATCCAACCTGATCCAAATTTCATACGGATTTTTATTTTCTCAACCCGATACGACTTGAAATATACAAATACATAATCCCAAACCCATTAATTTCTCGGGTCGGGTCGGGTTAAAACTCAACCCAAGTTTCTCTCCTAATTTTAGGTCTGTTTAAGTTCGGGCCCGAGTTTAGCTTAAAATTTGACAAACCTGAACCTAGCCTGAATTGTATTTATAGGGTTCAAGCATGATTTTAAGCTCAAAATGTTCATGCGGGTTTATCCCAAGTTGGGCCTCTCAGGCCTAAAATGGGATTTTTTGTATTATTTTGTAAATAAAAATTATGAGTTATATAAATTTTATATTTATACATAGGTGTTGTTGAAGTTTTTAATGCTATAATTCTATAAATGCAAAGAAGGCTGCCGTTATTTAATATTAAAAAAAACTGTTTTGTAAAAGTAGCGAGTCATTTAATTGGTAATATTCAACCATTAAATATTTTTACAGCAATAATCTATAATTGTTGATTTTTTTCATAATTTATTAAAATTAGGGTTTTGAGTTCAATTCTTTAGTCTCAAGTATATTTTTTTTTTAAATAATTTCCAAAATACTGTTTAGAAGAAGTACAATATGAGATTGCTCTTTTAAATATTAGGTGCATTGTATATTTTCTAATGAAATATATAGAAAATGATAAGAATATTAGCTATCTAATATTTAACTCTCATCTGATCATATTGACCTTATTATTTTAACTTTGAAATTTTATTTGCTATAAAACTACATATTTTTTATAGCCCATCTTATAAACTTTAATTGAATTATGTCATCTATAAGTTCTTTTATCCATTTGAGTCGACCTTGTAAGCCCATATCACAATAAATGTGCATTATCCCTATTGAAAATGGGTACCCCAAACTCCAGAGAATTATCCTTTTTATTTTACCTTTCTTTTATGATAAGGTGTTGAAGTCTCTTAGCACCAGAATAATCCTTGAGGCATGCCTCTCTACCCACACATATCCGATAACTCTATTTAAGTGATTTTTTTAGGTGGAGTGAGAATTAGACTCTGTACTTCCGCTTCGATTGTCACATGTACTACCTATACTATATTGCATGAGCCAAGGGATTGTTTTAATCGATGAAATTCAATTGAGATACAGTACATATATTTCACAATATAATAGAAAAATGGATTTATAAGTGCTCTATAATGAGTTGCTTTAAAAACGTTATTTCCTCGAGTGCTAAAAAAAACCTCTTTAGATTGTATGAGTGGTATTTTTTTAAAATTGTTAAGAAATTATTGATTGCAATTTCATGAAAATTGGCTGAAAAAGGTTTTAGATCTTTAAAAGATGCTAAAACATTGACTATTTTCTCATATAAGTTAACATTCAATTAATTTTATTTCAAAAATTTAAATTTATTAAATAGTAGAATGATTACTTTATATTTTCAGCTTATATTGTAATTTTAAACATATTAAAACAAAAAGTATATGAAATAAATGCATCAAAATAATTATTCATACCATCAAATGAAAAGTATCCGTTTAGCTGGAAAAAAAAAAACTTTTACAAGGATTGGGTGGTCCAAGGGTATAGATCTTAGAAATGAATTTAAATCATACGGGATGGGCTTACAATTTCTGATTAGAGCATCTATAGATTTTTTTTCACTCAATTATAAATAGGTATAAAATATTCTAGGCTAAGAAATTACTTATTTATATCTGTTGAAATGAGATCATAATTAAATACTTAGGTTAGTGTTCGTCTTAACTTTGGAATAAAAAAGATCTATATGTGAATAGAGAATAATTAGAGTTATCCTAAATCTAAATAGTAACTATCATCGAAGATGCTTGCCCCAATGGGGAAAATTTATTTCATATTTTCTTCGGATGTGTTAAAGTGAAAAATATATGGATGAAGATTATTAGAAACCCAGGTATAAACTTGATGCCGAAAATTCAGTCGATACGTAATGTGTTGACCGTTACATATCGGCCCTTTGAGGGTTGTAATGTAACGGCGATACATCCTCTGTCGCGAGTAATACGTATCGTCCACTACAGACTGTTATAGGACATTACAGGCTGTTATAGAGCCGTTACAAACTGTTTCAGATTTTTTGAACTTTTTTAAAAAAAGAGGAGGAGAGAATTCTTTAACAACCGTTATAGACCATTACGCAGTGTATCAGTGCAATGGCCATAACGTCCGTTACGATACGGTGGTCGTTTTTTTCCCCCAGGTATAAACTACCTACCACTTCATGTATGTACTTTCCGATGATGGTTGGAAATTTGTCAGGAAATAAAAGTTCTGAGTTTGATTCTCACTCCACCTTAAAGGCTACTCCTCGTAAAATTACCCATTGTATTGGATAGAGAACTTGCACAATATAGCACCCTACCCACATGGGATGTGGGAAAAGTCTCACATCACCTATGAAGGTGGGTGGTGGGGGTTTTATATGAGGGGACAAACCCTCAACCCATCACAAGGCTTTTTGGGCCAGCCTGGTGGGCCAGGGCCCAAAGCAAAGTCATACCAGTCCATGGGGCCCAAAGAGGATAATATTGTGATGGGGTAGGATTGAATTGTCACAAGTGATATCAAAACATAGTTCAACACTCGGACTACGTGAGCTCTATTTGCATGACGTTGCCTGCCTGTGTGTGTGAACCTCCTTTCAGTGTGACATGACAGAACCGCCGGTTCTGTTCTTAAGGGGGTGGATTGTAACACCCCCACCCACATGGGATGTGGGAAAAGTACCACATCATCTATGAAGTTGGGTGGTGGGGGCTTTATATGAGGGGACAAACCTTCAACCCAACACAAGGTCTTTTGGATCTGGCCTGGTACGCCAGGGCCCAAAGCAAAGCCGTGCTGGTCCGTGGGGCCAAAAGCGGATAATACTGTGATAGGGTAGGGTCGGGTCATTACACATGCTTCGAGGATTAGTCGAGTACTCTTAGAGGCTTAGACACCTTGGTCATAAAAAAAAGTTTTCTTTGCTGTAAAAAAAGATGAAATTAAACAAATTAGTTAAATTGGTCATTGTAAATGTAATTTTAACTGCCACAAATAATATAACAATCATGTTATAAAAACACAAGTCGATTTCAAATTTAATTTTGTCTTAAGTTTTAAAGAAATTTTCAAAATAAAACACCCGACATGTATTTGTGAGTGCATCGAAACCATATTAAGGGAAAGCTTTAAATAAATTTAGTATGAAAAGTAAATTTTACTTTTGAAAATATAAGCATAGTATATAAGTATACAAGATGAAACAGTTTGAAAAAACAAATCCTATAATTTGAATTATATATTTTTTCACTCTAATTTCGGGGGTTAGAGATCTTGAAGATGAGTTTCAATTAATATGGCTAATCCATAAAGAGAATAAGTTATGAAAAGTTAGGGGTGAAACTCGATTCGGGTTTTGACCCAACTTGCATGACCCGATTCGAGAAATCATGCGGTTCGGTTACGCAAGTCGGGTCAGCAAATCTGGTCGAGTTGAGGAATTTTCAAATTTACCCGACTTAATCCGGCTAAAATTACGCTAAAATGAATTTATAATGCAAGTTGAGTCAGGTTAAAATTCGAATCGAGAATTTGGGTCAATAGTTCGATTCAGATTTCATAAATATTGATTCAGCTCAGATTGAGTTTTAAGAAATCTGACTCAACCTGATCAGATTTCAACCCTATGAAAAGGGAAAAAAAAAAAACCAAAACAGAGGATAAGTACATTATCACTTCTTTTCTTCTTCTTGCTCATCATCTCTATTTCTTTTTATTTATTTTCTTTTCTTTTTCTTCTTTGAAAAGAAATAAAAGAAAAAATAATTTGTGTAAATGATCTGCAATGGTATTGGAATGAAAAGTCTAACTGACATGGCTGAATCACGAGCTCTCATGATTATTTTTTTAATATAATTATTTTCCATATATTAAGCTTACTACATTAAATATAGACTGTGAGTATATTGATCATGAAAAGCTTCATTTAAATATATTTATTATTTGTTTAAAACAAATAAAGTTTATGGTTGTTGACAAATTTTACTTTAACTATATATTTTATATTTTAATTTAAATAAAGTGGATTTATAAAATTATTGAAATATATATTTTTAATTTTTCTATAGATAATTACTTATTTATTTTTGTAAATTTAAAAGACCCTAATTTCTTAAAAAATATTATTAACTTGAATGACGAAAAACACGTGACTCAACCCATGTCAGGAACCGGAGTCCCATTTGGAAGCCCTCTGACATTTGCTCTTCTAGAGTCTACACCTGCGCCGTTTTCAGAAATCATGAGAATTTCAATGTTTTCATACAACCCCCCTTGAAAGTTGGATTACACATCAATATATTTTCGGAAATTAAGTTTCGAGATATTGATTTTAATTTACATTTAAGTCTTTTAAAATATTTTTCATAGACTTATTTCTCATCGTAATATATATATATATATATATATATATATATATATATATATATATATATATATATAGTGAGATATGTACATGTCACAAAAAATTTAATCGTGTAAAATTCTCTACAAATAAGATGTCTGAATACCTTCAATCATGAAAAAAAAATTAAAAATAAGTTGGCGCAATACCAGTTTCTTTACATTTTTTAAGAAACGTTCTCCATTTAATTGGTATGCCTGTAATTTTTTTAAAAAAAAATACATGGCAGCGGTAAAAAAAAAAAGTGTATCGTATGGGCGATCCAGCATATCGGTGATATAATATATATTGGCTGTTAAATGGCTGAAAGGCAACATTTTTTCTCTTTTTTTATTTTTTTTAAGAATAATTCAAAAAAAGTATAGGAAAGAAAAAACTAGTATGAGCAAATTTTGTGTAAAAAAGATCTAATTTCAATATACATAAAGTATGTCTTAAATAATGGAAAAGTGTTTAAATAGAAAATGAAAAATCAATATGAGTAAACACTTATATGAAATTTATTTTCTCTAGTATCTCATAATAATGCATTTTGTATTACAGTTCATTAACTTTTCAAAAAACATCTAAATTTCAAAAAAATGTTAGAAAACAATTTATAATTTTTCTTTAATTTTTTTCACAACAAACCTCAATGTGGGAATTATTTTAGAAAATCTGTATTTATGAAAATTTAAAAAAAAAACTTGAAAAATTACATAAATTCTCTAAAAAGTATAGCAATCATATTAAAGAATCTCCATTCGATTATATAAAATCTCAATATCATTTTATTTTATTTTCAAATAACCCCAGACTGAATTATCTCAGAGTACAAATTATAAATAAAAATTTGATGAAAATAATTGAAAATTAACAAATCTAAATGAAAAAAAGAGTTGGAATGTACAAACACCCTAAAAACCTTCTTCAAATTATACTCAAGGATTCAAATAAAACATAGTAAAATGATTTTTTTTAAAAAATAAAAAAATTGAATAAAGCCCGATACTAATACCGTATTGACTGATACGACTGGTACAATATAACCGCTTAACAGTGCATATCAGCCGATACACTTCTTCTGACAACTGATGCCATATATATAAATCATCCAATTTTTAAAGCTTAGAGAAGGATACGTGGAAAGGCAGGAGGACAGCTTAAGAAAGATTTATAATTAGATAAGGAATTTTACGGTTACTCGAATTAAAATTTACCTTTTAACGTTGTTTAGATATGCATGTAATACTGTAAAAGACTTTAATCCATGTTTTACAAATTAAATATTCTATATAGTAAAATAGATGAAATTCTAGTTTATGATGATGGTGTATAAAATCATTGAAACAATTTCATGTTAGAAAAGACATGTTAGACTTAAAATTAAATAGGCTTTTTAATAAATAATTTGAAACTAAATAATTGGAATTGACATGTTTTACTGTAATATTTTGAAATAAAACTCAATTTTTTTGTCTATAATTTTTTCAAGGAAAGCAATTCTAAAAAAAAAATTATATTTAACTTTAATTCATGTCATCTTACAAGTGTCATGAAATCCGATTTAGGTTAGCTATGAAAATCCAAACTTTTTGTCATTTGCGTCAAACGTTTTATTTTTTCTTAAAAATAAATAAAGCATTATCTTGACGAAAGTCTTCTTTCTTTTTTTTTTTCTCAAGAAATTTTCCTATATCCCATATGAAAGTGCTCCTCTGGGAGAGGTGATCTTCTCCATCGTCGGGAGAAAATATTTCATTTTCTGTATTCTTGATAAAGAATCTTTATTTTATAGAAGAATAAACGTCTGATTTTCTATATCATGAGTGAAAAATAACAAACAATCATCTTTAAAATTTTAAACCCTAAATGATAATTGATAAGAATATTTAACAATTAATCTTTCAAATGACTCCTACATCTTCTTTGTCATTTTCTAAATAAATACTAATAAAAATATAAAATATTTTATTATTCAATAAAATAGACATCTTTATTAAAAAAAATGTATAAAAAAATTACATGTGAGTCCTACAATTCACCTTTAAAGGGCCATAGTCAAAGATGAGAACCCCTTTAAGCCTTAACTTTCTGATCTTGGTAATCAGCACCAAAAGCATGTATGATTTGGTATAATTTGTAATAATGATTGTGACCCCACCTCATTAAGTGATTTAAATTAAGGGTATTTAGGTGATTTTAATCCGTTGAATCTGAAGGAGGCCACGATTAATTAAAAGGAAATCGGCAGGGGCCGTTTTGTAATTAAAGAAACGGAAAAGGTCGAATTTTTAATATGCCATTAGATTCCCTTAAACAATTAATTACATGTTTTCTTCTAAAGTTCAAAACGCGGCGCCTTCACATGGGAAACTGGTCCCACTAGAATATTATTGGTTTAGATTCCAAGCTCCGGTGTTTTTGTCGTGGATATTCCATTCCACGTCACTATCCGAATCTAACAAATCCCCCCTCTAGTCTACAGAAAATTACCTATGAAACCTCTTTCATTTTAAATGGGATATTAATTTTGAAGTTTATTTAGATAATGATAATAATGTTTCTCAATTTTTAATTTTAAATGAGAAATTATTCAAATCATATAATTGGGATCCTTAAATTTCAATGAGTATAAGTTATTGATTTTTAAAAATTTAAAATCAATAGATAGAATAATCAGATGGAGGTAAAACTTTATAAATAATGAGTTATACATTACTTTTTACATCATATCTAATTATGTGGGACCATATATCTTTTTAAAATATATTTAATCAAAATTGACATCTAATTATTAAATTCTTCTAAATTATCATTAGAATTGACATATATGCAGTTAACTCATGAAAACAATTTATCAAAATTTCATATTAAAAATTATTTTTAAATAATTAAGATAGATGACTTAAGTTATAATAATGAAAATAATAACTTATTATGTGCTATGCGCCATTTTTAAATTAGGTAGAGATTTTGATTTAGGGAACTTTTAACATAGTATCCTGTGATCCTGACTAATTAGTAAACATGGGACCAAAATCATGGTTCTAATTAATATGTGCAAGCATCAAACTTTGTAACAGTTAGAAACATTATTAGTTGTTAATTACTTTTAATATTGATTAAATAATTGATTGAATTTAAAAAAAAAACCTAATAGCTATTTACTCATCACAATAACTGTGACTGAAGCTTCACACCAGGTTCATAAACCTAAAAATGAAGGAGGTAGGGGAAAAAGAAGCTTGTTGTTTCAATGCTAAGCTTTCTCATCAGCTTTATATGGATATATCTTACCTAGGAGAATCCATGGTGAGTGAAGATCTTAAAGGAAAAATATGGAGGAAAAAAATGATTTTTTTTCCAAAGGAAAAAAGAGGGGATTCTAAGAATTGGAAATATTAGGATATATTTAGATGTTAAGAGGATTTGGTGAATCTTCCTTAATTAAAGAGAGATCCTCTAAAGAGATACTGAAATACAAATAAGAAAAGGGAATAAAGAGAATACAATATTTATTCTTATCTTAACATCTAAATCAGGGTTGGAAATTTGTTATAGGCTGATATTCGGATATGAGCCGATATCTCGGCCAATAACTTTCTCTTTCCTATTTTTTTTTTTAAATTATCTTTATCGGCCAATATCGCCTATCGCTGATATATATCGAATATCGGTAGATACATATCACATCGGCTGAGATTATTACCCTTAGATCTAAATATATTCTAATAAGAAAAATATGTTTGAAATATATGACACTAATAATGAAGCAGGTTCAGGGTGTTAGGCTTGGAGAGTCATAATTTGGGATGAGTGAGTTTCAAGACAAAGAATCTTAAGATATAAATAGGTGAAAGATGCAAGATGGTTTAATAATGTCTCTAACGTGTCTAAAATTATAACAATTGATGAAAATGGAAGAATCTATTGAGACTTGAATCTAATAAATCAAATATGGTACAATGATGTAACAAATGACATGATAAACTAGATATTAGATAAAATCTGAAGATGGAAATTGTATAGTTAAACATGATATAAAATCAATAAGCAAAGCAAAATAGGGTCTCAATTTCCATAAAAGAATATTTGGAATAGCAATTGGCATGAAAAAAAATAAAATGTTTTATTTGGAGAGTTATTAAGCACAAACTCCCCATATATGATAGAGTGGCTAAGATCATTATCATCATATATTAGGCTTCAATTTATTTACGGTCAGCTTTTTGAGTTCTACTTCTCAATTTGATTCTATAAAAACCCATACCACTAGTCACTCTAAAATCTAACATGCCTTTCTTTATCCATTTGGTCCATGTTTTAAGTGGTCGGCCTTACCTCTTTATGCTTGCAATTTATAACGTCTCAATTCTATATATTAGAGTTGTATATGGTTTTCTACTAACACGACCAACTACCTCAAACAAGTTTCTATTGATTTGTCATCTATCGGGGATACTTTTAAACTATCTTTGATGCATTCATTTTTAGTTCTATCCTTTACTATTAACTCATTTATTTAATGCAACATAACATCTCTGGAGTCCTAACTTCTTTAGAAAATCATTAGAGAGGTTAGTCCCAAAACATAAATATTCATTCATTGAGTAAGCAAGATTTGTATTCAAGTTCCCCCATACCCCTGATTTCCTAGTGACCAACACTACCCATAACTTATCCAACCTATCAGTGTTGAGAAGATTTCTCCCCCAATCTTCTTGAGCTTGATTTGATCTTCCAAACTCCATCAAACTCCAAGCATAGACATTCTCCCTATGTCCATTGGCTTTGTATTTTAGCTTCTACTAATTTCTCCGTCATTTTGTCACTCAATTGACAAAGATTAATAGGTCAACATCGATTTTTAAGTACTCCACCATGCTTCTTGCATTTAGTGTTTCCATGAGTTTTTCTTCCAACTCATTTATACTTTCCCTACAGTCCAATGCATATCTCATGCATTGCTGTTTTCTTCTTTCTCCAAGCTATTTTATATAGCTTTCTCGTCCCAACGCCAATCTTTCTTTCTAACTCCCAACGTTTCTCAAGAAAGAAATAGGTTCTCCTTATAAGAGCCCTATCAGATTCGGCTTTAGCATCTTTCATCTTTTCTTTTCTTTTCTCATCTCTTATTTTTCTAGTAGCAACCTTCATAGGTGTTTCCTCATTACTTTTTGATGCTACTGGAGGAGTGAGATTCTTTCGACCTTTCTCTTTTCCACTCACTTCTTCTAGACTGGATCCAGCTGAAAGCGTAGGTTCCTTAATGATCACTCCTCATGGCCTTATGGGAGGAGGTGATTTCTTCTTGTGAGATTTCATCGAGAGGGTCTTGACTCAACGGCCTATAATATTTAAAAGAGAAGAAGATACTCCTTGATACTACTGAGATTTAGGTTACCATTTTCAGAATTAGAGGACATAATGATGACCGGAGGAATGTCCATTGTCATTTTCCTCTATTGGAGAAGAAAAGAAAGTATTCGAGCTTACCCGATTAATGGAAATCACAAAATCCATGATTTTCAAGCTACTGGGGACATGAGAACCAGAAGCCCTCTGGTTTTTAGGCAAGATTTTTCTCCGGGAGAACCTAAAGACTGGTCTAGGTCACGGATGCAGAGGAGGAAATCGCTAAAGCTCAGTGGGAGGGGAAAAAATGATATCAAAATGTTCTATCATTTTTACAGAAAGAGATCTTTTAACTTACTCTTTCTGATTCACCGATTGGTCGTGACAAACGGCCTGTCTGTGTCAACATGTCGATATGTATCGACTTGTCACCCCTTTCGATTTTCCCCCCTTTCAGACAATGTTTCTAAATTCAAACGGTACCGACCTCTCTGTTCCTCCGATTAGTCTATCCTTCGATCTGGGTTCTAACTTGAAGTATGACAGGATATTTTGTGTGTGTGTGTGTGTGTGTGCTTGCAGTATTCATAGTTTCTCAAACTTTACTTATACACTTTTTAATGCCAGTGATGATACATACATTCACACCGCATCTGTGCCATTTGAATATTCAAATTACCCTTCTAAAGATAGACATAGACCATGGATTACGGATCTCCTTTCCAGGATTCAAACCAATCCAAGTTTCTTGGACACATTTAATTCACCAAATTAAGTATATTGCCCAAGTGTGTAATGTCATGAAATGCGGCATTTCCATGCTTTAGCACAAGCAAGGTGTTTATGAACACGAATCATTCCACATAATGTATGAATTAATGAATATTGGAATGAAACACAAACCACACTAATCATATAATCATTTCCTGATTTGAATACATTAATCAAGCATATGAAAATGAAATCTGACACTTCACACACAACTCTTATACCCATTATCATGTTATTACCAAAAACATGATAAACACATTTACTATTCTTTCAAGCATACTCCAATTCCTTGAAAGAGCTTGTACATAAATGGATTTAGACAAGCACTTTTGGTAGGTTATTCCAAAGATAATCCATTTAAGGGCATATAACATGTTTCATTCCACATGGGATTCACAAGTTTAAGAACTTGGAATGAAACTACGCTGTGTATATGTACCATACACATCCTATACATGAGGTAATGCACATACTGTATTCATTTCCTAAAGATGCACAAATCACATGACATATGAAATGAAATGAGACAAGTATAATCCAATATTAGGGTGCAATCCTACATGTATAGCGAATATCTTATATTAGATCAATTCAACAACCAAACAAGAATATGAATTGAATGTACGATACACAATTATTCCAAAATATGTTTCAAATGTGATACCAACACTGGTATCCCTTCACACATTTGAATATAATCTTGTGAGACTTGGAATCTAAGTCCACAATCCGATGATGACCTTTATCAAATCTTGTTTTAATTTTTGTTGACTTCCCATATGATCTTTTGAATCAAAATTTCCAGTTTTGTACCACAGTGTTGTTTCCACACACATATTGGTACATGGCCATAAAGGATACTTGAAGGTCATTACCTTCAACAAGTTTCTTTTATTTATCATCTTTTTCTCTTGGAGGATTTAGCTCGGACTTTTTCAATGGGTGGACCATTCACCTATGTTCTTAGTAGACACATTGGTCAAGATAGGTGGTGCCATCCATTGGGATAGAAGAGACAATTTTTCAGTGGATTCTTTCAGCCTCTTTTGTTATTTCATATCTTTTAAATGTGTAGAGGACATATTATGAAACAACACTGATGAATGCTACAAGTGTTTGGTTATGGTGCATAGCCAATTCATCAATTGTCCAAGCAATTTTTGGTTTTTGGGCTGAATGATCATGGAAGTTGAAGGTATATCCAATACTTCTTCCATAGGCACATACCACTTTCTATTCATTTATTTCCAACCATGTTTAATGATGAAAACATTTTATAGTTCTTTATTCTAATTTTTCATAAAAGACAGAGGCTTAGAAATATCATGGTTTTGTCTTATAGTTATTTGCCAAACCTTTTACCCATTTTTAAGAGTTTTTCCAATCTTTCTTCGCCTTGGGTAAACTTATCTTGAAACTTCTCTTTATGGTTTCTTAAGTCTTGTAACTCTAGAGTCAATTTAACAACATGACCTTCAAGATTTTCTTTGACATTATTCAGTATCTTGATGTCATCCCTTTATCTTTTTAATGTTTCTTGAAGGTATATTTCAATTTCTTTTATTTTCAAAACTTCTTCATTTGAAGATTTCAACTCTAAAGTGAGAGACCTATAGTCTTTCCTCAAGACTTTCATTTGGTTTACAAGGTTTAATTTTTCAGATTTATACATGTCTACATTCTCAGCCAGCTTATCACTTTCTAGATACAGATTATTGTAAGACTCTTGAAGGTCAACATCCTTAACAAGATACTCTTACTATCCTCATCTTCACTTGAGGATCCCTCTTGATCATCACCCACGGAGGTTATGAAATAATTCAAATTTTCACCTCTCTCATGATTCTCCAATTTGTTATGAGAGGTGGAGCCTTCCAAAGATGTACAATATTTTTTAATAAACTCATCTTGGATACATGTCCATTCTTCTTCATCATGGGATACAAGTTTATTTTCTATTTTTGTTTTCAAGTAATAATAAACAAAAAATAGATAATAGTGAGCAAATCTTGGAGTACCCATGAAGGTGTTCTAGCACGGATCAACTCGGATGGTTAAATCCTTTATGAAGAGAACGAGGCTCTGATACCATTTGAAAGTTCTGCTTTGTATGCTAGAACACGATTGACCCTAGAGGGGGGTGAATAGGTCAATCTAACAATTGTTGGTCATTTTAAAAATTACTTGATTGATTAGTTTAAGCGCAACGGATACAACAATCAAGTGAGTGTGTGTTAGCAAATGTGATTAAACAATCAACAAAAGAAAATAGCTCTAGCACTACAAGCACAAGGACACAAGATATATAGTGGTTCGGTTAGCCAACGTAAATCCACTGTTAGGACTCGCTCAGACTTGAGCTATCCCCAAATCCACTAATTGGGACTTACACCCTCACAATTAGATCAAGAATTCCACCTCACTCAATCGGCTGGAAATTTCATCCACCACTGTGCAGAGAAGACACTCTAGATTTTTTAAAAGTGGTTTCGGAGCCAGGCCTCCTCAATCCACTTTCTCGAGACAAGGATTTTAAAAATAAAATAAAAACCAACAAGCACTTGCCTTGAAGCTCTTTCTTGAAGATGTGTGTTTCTTAAAGATCCACCTAATGTGTGCTGACGCTCCGCCTTGTAGCCGTTGTAAAGCAATCACAATCTCAGGGTGACTAGGAAACTGGTTATACCAAATCTTTCCTAGTTTGTATTTTTTTTTCTTCATCTCTTTCTTTATTTTACTAAATCAATCAATAGATTGGTTGTATTTGATTCTCAGGTGTAGGCATAAGAGAGTTGATTGTTTCTTAGAATGTGTAACTCTTATCACTTCAAGGAAGATGATTAAATGATCACACAACACTCATATTTATAGAGGAGTCTTCACAGTTTTTCAAATTTTCCAGTACCGACAGGTCGGGAGCACCGATGGATCAGTGTTCATATTTATTATCGTTCAACCACTTGACTGTTGCACATTAAATGCACTCCCAACGACTTTATTAATTCCCGGTCGACTGGTCAGTATCACCGATGGGTCGACAGTCATGGCACCGAGAGGTCGATCCATATGAGGGTCTCGATTTGGGGCAACACCATGTAGACAAAATTTCATGTCCAAAAACTTGTCTTACCCAGAAAGACCTGTGGCTCTTTACCGAGGTGTCGGTCTTGGTACTCTCGGTCGGTCTTGAATTACCGAGATGACTGTTTCTTCGAGAGTTAACTTGAGTTCTAAGTTCCAGAACTCATAAGTTATCGTCGATAAGTCATTGACCATGAGAGGTCGTTAAGTTCATCACCGAGGGGTTGATGCATACGACAGTCGCGATCTGAGGCATGCTCAGAATGACAGTTCTATGTTTCAGAACATTTGTTAATCTGGTTGACCAGTCTATGACCACGATGGGTCGATCTTGTCTCCACCGAGGGGTCAATGAGAACGACTAGTCGAGCTGACAGTGAACTTAATTCATATTTTCAAGTTCGCTTGCAATTCATTGTCCTGCTTCTTCTCTAGGCTTTTTTTATGGTTTTACCATTTGTTTAACTAAGCTTAGGAATGATCCTCCTAAGGTGTGGGTACCACCTAAAGTCATATATGGCCAAAAGACTTGTTTTGTGATTGCCATAATAATGAGCTTCAATCCAGTGGAGAATAATCTTCAATCTTGATCACATTGAGTTTTCAAGCTTCTAGCAAATGCTTCTTCTCGAGTTATGGAATTGACAAACTTAGGGACTCGGCAAGACGGGGCACTAACAATAATCATCTTTATCTATATAATAAAGTCTGGGTCTCTCCTTAATTCACAAGGGAGACACCTCCAATGTTATTTTCACAAAGGGGGAGAGAGAGCCAAACATAGATGGAAATGTTTATGTACCGCGTCAACAAACCAAGATCGTAGTTGCATCATTGCACTACTAAACCAAGTCTTGCAATTTGAAAGACAGTACACAAAGATTGATAGAATTTTGCAACAGGTCTTGCAAGCTCTACCATGTTCTCAATGGCTTCTTTTTTTTTTTTAATTGTATTTTAGAGATGAGAGAGAAAGGGTTTCATTTAAAAAGGTAGTTTTGAATTTCCACTCCACTCTAAGTTACTTGGTGTGTGTAGGTAGGGAAGCTTGCACATGTCCCCAAGATTAGTCGGTTCTCTAAAAAGCCTGGACACAATGATCATAACCGGAGAAAAAACAAACGATTACTCTTTTTAGAAATTTTAAGAGAAAATTGAGGAGTCAATATAGGAGCTTTCAATAAATCAAGAAGGGCCAAGCAAGGCAAATATATCTTTGAAGCTGATTGTTATGTTTTTTACGTAGTTTATCATATTTTCGTATCAGTCCTTTGCTACAACTTGGATTTTGACAATTTTTATTATTATTAGAAAGATGATTCAAAGCCCTTTATAGACATCTATGTTAAAATGTTCTTCAATAACATTGTGGACCCAATTTGTAAATCAATTAAACTTGCGTGAGTTCGATGTATAAATTGGCATGAATGTATGTGATCTTTAGGATCAACTTAATGATCATCAAATGGATGATTTTGAATATGAAAATCAGGGCTTTGAGTATGAGGGCCCTTTTCCCTTATCATCATTGTTTTTAGATATCCAAGCAGTGATGGAAGTACATAGACAATGTCCTAGTTGTTGGACATGCTTGATTATATTCTTAAATTGATGGATTTCTAGAATTGCTTCACTTTTGGGAATGACCCACCACTTTTGGGAATGTTGGACCCCAACCCAGCATCATTAAGCCATTTCAGTAATGAGTTGAATGTTCTTCTCAGGTTTAGTGAGGCCCATCTATGGGATTCTATGATTGAGGTGGGTCCCATTTCATAATCCAATATGCCCATAATATGATCCAGTAGCCTTAAGAGATGCCCATTTCAAGGTAATGAAGCCTATTTCATGTACAGATTGGCTTCAAGTAGGACTAACCCCTCTATTAAATGGTTCATTCTTGGATCCATTTGTGCATTGATAGGCTCAAATTGGAACTTTTTATGCATTAGTTGGTCCAAGATGGGAACGGTTTTATGTATGGATGGGTAAAAAGTGTGACCCACTTCATGCAGGAATTGGACTCACGAGTTGACAAGCGTACTCTGGGGCTTGTTCATGCAGTTGTACAAATAGAGTGTAAGTTGGGGCTAATTTCATGTTAAACATAGCTGTTGTTTTTAAATTTAAAGGTGTTGGAGTAATAGTGAGGAACCCGTTTCTAGATGTGGAAGTCCTTAGTTCGATTCTCATTCTCTCTTAAAGAATCACTCTCTATACAGTTAGTCGATGTGTGTGGATAGAAAAGCTTACATATGTCTTGAGAATAAATCGGATGCTCAACGAGGCCTTGACACTTTGGTCATAAAATAAAACAGTTTTTTTTTATGACCCCGACACTCACTAAGTTCTCGCTAATTAAGATCTTTATCTAATTTGACTTTAATACGAGTTTCATCTGCTCTTTGATTAAATTTGAGCCATATTACACTATTAATCTTTGAAACAAAATACTTTTGTTGAGAGAATTATAATAATTTTTTACTTAATCATTATAATAAAGTGATCATTATAACCAGGGAAGTCTTATCAAACCACTAAACTTGGGGATTCATTGTTACGCTAGTGTTTAAAAACTAAAAAGTTAAGACGACTTGATTTTTCTCCGGGTAGAGTCAACTCAAAGACTCGATGAATTTAACAGAGTAAAAAGGCTCGAGATTTAGATAGTATTTACTAAAATCACTTTATTTAATAAATGGCTCTATAAAATCATCTTATTTTATAAGGCAAAAATGATAAAAATCGACCAAAAAGTAAAAACAATCCTGAAAGGTCAACAAACTTGGGTTCAACTTTTTCATAAGTTGGGTCAACCGGGAGGCTGATGGGTCAATAAAGGAGGTCGGATCAACTTTTTAAATATTTCTTTTGTTTTTTTTAACTAGGACTTGATTAATTACTGGGTGGGATTGACTACATGACTCAATCAGTCAATCAGTTAATTTCTTTCAATATTATGTAATTATTTTTATTGAATCTTTATAGATTAATCTCGTTGAATATGATAAGGCATCCATTTTGGATCCTTGGTTTTTTATGTTTCATTGGTTTCTCATAAATTCTTCTGCAAACTAGCTCTACCTCTTCTGAAGCTCAATGAAAAGGACTTTGCATGCTTTTCTCAACATCTGACAGAACCACAACTTTTAGCCAGCTGTAGAGAGCTTTCCATGTTCATTCTCTACTTCTCTTTTGTGTTCAATACTCTTTTGGTGTTTGAACAAGAAATAAACACACTCCGTTATTCATACGAGTGAAACTTGGGTCGGACTTTAGTTTTATCTGATAAATTAGTGAGTTTGGATTATATATTTGTATATTTTAGATCAAATTGAGTTGGAGAAAAAAGAATTTGTATGAAATTTGAGTTGGGTTGCGTTGAAAAATTTAAAATCAATTCAATCTGACCTAATATTATCTGAGTGTATCAAGTTATAAAATAACACTTGAATTGAATCGGATCAGCAATTTGAGTTCGGTCGAGTTGAATAATTCAAGTCAACAATTTAGGTCGGATTAAGTCAAGTTCAATAAATTTTGACATAGGTTGAATTGAGTTTATTAAAACCCGACCAGATTGGACCCAAATTTCAACCCTAATTATTCACAAGGTATAAAGACTTCAATTCATCCACAATTACTTTTGAATTCTTTTGTAAATATGTATGATGCAAGTCTCTCATTGAGAGCTTTTCTTCCATTAAGTACTTTTGTTTAAATATTCTATAATTAATAAAATGTTCACCATGTATGTATCAAACACACAGATTGTATAATATGATATGATATGATTTCCTCCACTTTTTGGGCACGACTACAACCCTGAACTTGAAATAGTGGGTTTTTTTTCTTCTTTTAGGGTGGGAGGGGAGGAGAAAATGTCAATTCTAGCAAGTGTATGAAAATATATGTCAGGTTCAACCTTTGATAATGAGCATAAGAGCTATGTGCAATTTATTTTATCCAACTCTGGATGGAAAAGTAATAAAGAAAGGATTATTTTATTTAGGAGGTTAGGAATATCACCCACTTAAAATGTCTATATAATTGTGAGAGATTTTGCATATTTGTGAAATTAGTCTCACCTCCAATATAGAGTAAAAATACCTATGTTATTAAAAAGAGTAAAAAAGAAAAGAAAATTCTTACCGTCTTCCATTAGCACGGAAATACTTTGTACGACTGAATACTTCAATACTTTAAGGACTAAATAATTGAACAAGATACTCTTTTGCAAAATAGAGATAACTAATTTTCTAGAATAATAATAAACATGCCTTCAAATTACACTTATTTACGCTCTTTTGTTGGTATAACAAGTCATTTAATTGGTGTCCTTTTTAAGTTTAACTAAAGATATAAGAAGTATGATTTCAAGATATGTTTAGCTTCTCTTTTGAATAAAATAGAGAAGATCTTGTCTCTTTAAAACCCACATGGGTGTAGCTCAGCTGGTTATCTCTCACCTCAGGAAGCGGGAGGTCATGGATTCAAGCTCCCATGGCCTAACCTTGGTGTGCCTTAGGGGTAAAGGTCCACCCGTAGGGGTTTTACACTGGGTATCCTGCAGTTTTCCACACGTAAAAGTTCAAAAAAAAAAAAAAAAATAGAGAAGACCGTCCAATTTTTTATAATATGTGATGCATTATTAATTTGTCACATGTCAAAATCATTATCTAATAAGAATCAACTTAAGTCTACAAGTTATTTTTTTTAAGATTAAGGTTTTTAGACCTTTTAGAGCACGTAACTAATTCTCAGAACATGTTTAAATCTTTTTATCCATACACACCGAGTAACACTATAGAAAGTGTCCCTTAGTGAATAAGTTATTGAATTGAGAAACTTAAGAGCAAATAAAATTTGAACCAAATTTAGATTTAAAATCGTTGAAGTACAACTCATGGGGCAGTGTATCAATGCTTTGGATCATCAAACCTTCAAATATTGGATGTGTGGGTCATAATGTAGTCTATACTTGTCTTGTAAGTATAGACGATGTGCTCCCACGTTTCCATTACATGAGTACTTAGCAGAAGTAGAGGGAAACAATATTATTGGGTAAATGATCACAAAGTTTCTACTCAATTTCCAAGCAAGAACTTTGAATAGCTTGCATTCATCAACTAATCATGGTTATTATTATTATTACTATTATTATTATTATTATTATTGATAATGTGATTAAGGGATGTGGGGATGTTAAACTGATGTTACTCGCTTTTCTTTCCCTTAAAACAAAAGTTTCTTGAGACTGTGGAATCAATATTAAGATTATCTAAAAATTGAGCCTTCGGTGTTGTAAATACTCATGAGAAATACTCATGAGAGATTGTCAAAACCTTTCTAGTTTTTTCTTTTTTTTTATGGTAATAGTGAACTATATTAATAGAAAGAAAAGTACATAAACCAAAACAAAAGGCCTAAGAAGATTACGCTCTAGAGAAGTAAAAAAGCTACAACCAAAAAAAAAAAACGAAAAGCAAAAGCACAAAACTCCTGAAAGATCAACAAAGAAAATAAATAACAATAAAATAAAAGAGGGCTAAAAGCACTATTCTCCTGGAAGATGAAATACGCCTGTGATCGAGCCGTCTAAACCTTTCTAGTTAGAGAGGTAGTTTATTAAAATTTTAAGTGGCTATATGTTTTTTTTATGAAATATATAGAAAACAATAAGACAGTGGTTGGATAAAATTTGACTCCATATGATCATTTTAGTTTTGTAATTTTGAAATTTGCAAATTTGATTGTAAATTGATATTGATCTTCATGGTTTATTTTACAAAACTAATGATGATTGGATGTAAAAAAAGTTCTTAAATTATCTTATCTACAAAGCCATTTAACTATTTCATCCAATCATGTGAGGCTCAACCCATAATAAATTTTAATGAAGTCAAACACTCAACTTTCTTAGAAATCACGAAAATCTTAGATGAAAAGCAAAAGAAAGAAGAGAAAAAAAAAATAGAAATAAGACTTGAAAGATCTAATTTAAATATACTTCTTTGAAATGCATAAAATCTTTTAAAGGCCCAAGTTGTGATGGTTTTAAATTAAATTTTTTTTTTTTTTTTTGTGAATAAGGGGACAAAATAAGGAATTTACTGTGAGACAAATAAAGAGCTTCCTTAGAATTGGTCAGATGTCTTTGGAAATTATATCATGCCTCTATTACTTTAATCTCAAATAACATTACCCAAAAAAAGGGGGATAATTTTTGGTCTATTAGTCACATTTGATAAAATTTAGATAATTTGATGGAGATAAGTTAGAAATCAGAAATAGAGACATTATAACGTTACTATCTTAAAGATAGATTTTCCACCTTTTGAATCTTAATAAGACTCAGACATGACAGGCTTGTGCATAACCGTTCTAGCTTACAAGTATAACATTTTGTCATACTTACAAGTACAGACTACTTGAGAGGCAACCTGTTTAAGCTTTTCTGAAATAGAAAGCTACCAAGGATGACAAAATGTTGAGTTCTTTTTCTTTATTTTATTTTTAGGTCCAGAGTATCCAGGCGTCGACTAGTTTTCAAAGGTGTGTGAAAACCCTCTTATCCGCACACACTGGATAAGTCGATGGGACCTTACTCTATACATATTCCCATGAGAAGTGGCCCTTCATTGGGGTTCCCATAGTTTGAACCCAAGACCTCTCTCTAGAGATCTTGCTCCCAAACCAATTGGGATAACCCCTTTGTGACTTTTCTAATAAGGGGAAGATTGTTAAAGTTGTGTACGAACGAATTCCACATTGGAATTGTAGAGGGAGATTTTAGAATTTATAAAAGACTTAGGTCATTCTACCTAACAGGCTAGTCTTTTAGACCGAATACCTAGGTCTTAACAAGTGGTATCAGAGTCAGGTATCAAGCTACCTCGTGTGGATTCAGGAGATCCCTAGCGGACAGGATGACTGGCGTAATTTGAGGGAATATTGTTGGGGCTGGATACGAACGAGTTACGTATTAAAAGTGCTGAGAGAGATCTAAATATTTATAAAGAACTTGAGTCCTTCCACCTGACATGTTAGTCTTTTGGGATGAAAATCCAATCTTAATAAAAGATAACCATGGTATGGCAAAGGTAATATGATGTGTCTCTTTTGAAAGTAAATGATACAAATTGAAGGTACAAGAAAGAGAGGAAGACCTTTGAAAGCTTGGAGTGAAGAATAAATAAAGATATATTAAGTTGTAAAGTAACAAACATTGTGGTTGCGTTTGGATGGGCGGTAAATTTTATAGGGGTTAACCTTGAGTAGGGGTCACCTTTGAACAGGGATTACCTTTATCTTATTTGGTAATTGAAGTGATAAAGTAAGAACTTACCCTAAGGGTAAAAAATCTTGTTTGGTAACTATAAGCAAGGGTAACTTGATATATTAACAATTTTATGAGAAATTTTATAAAATATAATTATTAAATAATACTTATGAAGTAAATCCTAACAATATAGCTTATAATAGTATTATCCAATTTTTATAGATTCTTTTTTATAATTATAATTTAAAATAAACACTTGTGTTCTAACAGTAAAAAAAATAAATAAAGAAAAATATTTTTAAGTATTATTATTTAAATCCCAATAAATGAATAAAAAATGTCAACACATCTATTCATAAAAATTTATAATTTGTTCCTTGGTGACATGAAATATATAATATAATAAACTATTATAATAGTTTAATAAATCACAACTAAGATAAAATTAATATTAAAATCTGTCACGGCCTGAATTCCAAGACACGAGACTAATTTTATCATTCAATTATTGTGATATATAAATAACTCAGTTTTGATTCACTATAGACTCTAATCATTATTGTCACTGTGTGCTAAAATTTTATTTTTTTATAATTACTTTTCAAAATATATTTCTCAATTTAATTATGTTATAAAATATAAAATGATTTTTTTTTGAGATAAAACTCATTTAAAGTTATTAATTTTTAAGAATTTAAAAATATAACTTTATCAATTCAATTAACATAAACCATGCAATTTCTTTAAATTATATATATTTTAGGTTATTAAATATTAAAATTATATTTTAAAATATTTTTGCTCCATGGGGATAAAGAGGTAAAGAGGGGTAAGGTTTCGAAAGCCCCCACTCTTCAAAGGCTGCGTTTGGATGAAGGGTAATTTTATAGGGGTCACCCCTCACCTGGGGTTACTCTTAAGCTTGGGGTCGCCCTTGAATACTCCAAGCTTTAATGGAGTATTAAAAAAAGGTGATGATGTGAGTGATTTTTTGAATTTTTACTCTCACATGGGATAATTTTTAGATTACCAAAAAAGGGTAAGGAGGGATGACCCGGGGTCACCCCCTTACCCCCATCCAAACGCAGCCAAAGAGTATTCAAAAGTGATGATGGAGGGATAAAAATTTAAATTTTTACCCTTATCCCTCTACTACCAAATGAGGGTAATGGGGGGTAACCCCACATTACCCCAGGATACGCCCATCCAAATAGAGCCTATAATGTAAAAAAAAAGTGGTAAAAGTAAAACTAAAAAAGGCAACTACATATAAATGAGAAAATGGTAATTGACAACTATAACAATGATGAGATTGCACATTTATCATAAACTTGATCTCACATGCTTGAGTACAACTTCATAGACATAACTCAAAGAAAATTCACTTGTCTCATCATTTTAACTTTGTAAAATGAGTCACAGAAAATAAAAAACAATCAATTTCAAAATCCAAAATTACTAGAGTAAATTTATTCAAATATTGTCTTTATCATTCTCTATATATTTCATTTAAAAACATATAATTCATTTTAAATTAAAAAATAGTCTCTTTCAATAGAGAAACTAAGCAGTCTTGTACAATTTTTCACTTGGTATTCATAAAAAAATCCTTTTTTTTCTTTTTATAAAAAAAATCAAATGGTACGTGGAGCAGGAGCATTTGGAATTTGTGGTGGAGGCAGCATGCATGATGGCACTATCTTCTTTCTTTTTGGTCTGCTTGGATTGGCCCTTCAGACCCACCATAAGAGAGACATTAAGGGTGAGAACACAGTAGATCAAAATTCAGAAGTCTCTTTGTTGGTGGGTCTATTTATTAAATGAGACCAGAAAGAGAGATCAGATATTTCTCTGGTTGGTCTATTTATTAAATGAGACCTGAAAGAGAGATCAGATATTTCTCTGGTCGTTCTCTTTATTAAATGAGACGGCAGAAAGGAGAACAGAGGGATGTCTGAGCACAACGTACACGTATAATAAAAGTTGGCAATCATTCTCATTTCTTCTCCGGTGACGTTTGACGTTTTCGGCAGTCGGCGTCAAAGTCTCATGTGTAACTTATTTAATATTCAATTCAGTTTATAAAGATTAATTTTTCTTTTTCAAAATTAGATTTAATTATTTATAATTTTCATATGATGCAGTTTTATTGTTAGATTAAATATGATACGTTAAAATATTTTAATCTATACTTAAAAGTGAATCGGAAGCACTCAAATAAATACCGATCAATACGTATTCTATCGGTCTATATATATTGAATTTTTTATGTCGAGTTATAGTACAATACGGATATCGGCCGATATGGCTAGTATATTGCTGATATATGTCAGCCAAATATCTATCGATAATCATTTTTTTATCATTAAAAAAAAAAACCTGACATCAGCCATGGGACCATGCCGATATCTCAACTAATATTCACTCATGTCGGCTAAATATCGACCGATATTCATATTTATCATTTTTTTTACTAAAAAAACCTGAAATTGACTGACTCGTATTTTTTTCCTTGACCGGAAGTATTGTGTGCTCTTGGTTTCATTTATCTAATTTCTCAAAATTTCTCAATTATTAAATTAAATTGACTTACAGTGTTTCAATGTGTTAAAGAAATACATCGACAGTTAAATTTCTTAATCCATCCACTTGAGTTGTAAGTTTTCAAAAGTAATATAAGTTCTACGTTCCAAGCAAGTGTGTTTGTGTCGTGTGTTTGCTTCGAGTCAATTTGTTATGAGTGAGAGTGAGAGTGAGACTAAAATTAAGACTAAGACTGACTTGTTCAACAATTCGAGTGTTGTTTAAGTATTGCATGGGCAAATCTTGAGTGCAACTGTAAATCCATAACACTTAGCTCTAAAATATTCTTTTAAATTCACTAGCACATTCATAGCCAATAGTAAAAATTAAAAATTTATCGTATAAAAATTAGAATGAATTTAATCCATCAATGAATCGATGCTATTTCTTGCACACCTTCCTCTATGGATTAGAATTTAGACCCATTCTCTAAAGGGCTTATACACCTTTGTGATTAAAAAAATAATAATAATAAAAGACAAAAGCAGAAATAAGAATGAGCCCCAAAATTTGTGTTGGCTCGAGACAATCAAACAAGTTGGTGGTAGGGTCCAGTTGGCCAATTTCCAAATCTAAAATAAGGCAAAATTTATTAATATTTTTAGGAGAGTCTAATCATGATTACTTGGGAGACACTAAACATGTTTTTGGGGATTACTTTACTGGAGGGCTGGAGTTGTATGCATGTACTAACTTCTAGGGAAGTGATATGTGCACTCCTATCTTTTACCTACCGTACACTCTCTTCACGTGAAATTTTAATTTTGTCCAACACTAATGTCCTCTATTCTCTATCCTTCCTTGCTTTTTTGGGCAAAATTAAAATTTCACAACAAAGGGGTGCAAAATGAGTAAAAATAGGGGTGCAAAAATCATTTCCCAAACAGCTGTTTGTAAGATTTTCTATTCTCTCTTCTGTCCTTTTATCCACATTTAGGGGTGAAACTTGGGTTGGGTTTTGGCCCGACCCGACTGACCCGACCCGAAAATAGTGTGGGCTGGGTTATAGAAATTGTAAACTCAGGTCGGGTTGGGTTAGGAAAAAAAAAACCCGACTGAAATTCGGGTCGGGTTGGGCTGAAGAATTTAAACTTCAACCCGACCCGACCCGACCCAAAAAAACCCAACCCGACCCGAGTTTACAATTTCTCCTCTTTCGAAAACCCTACACCCCTTCCACTTCCATTTCTCCTCTTTCGTAAACCGATATCCACCTCTTCCGCTTCCTCTTCCTCTTCCTCTTCCTCTTCCCCTCTTCCCATCTTTAAAAAATCGGGCTAAATCGAGCTAACTCGGGTCGGGTCGGGTCAACTCTCGGGTTGAGAGTATTAGCAATTCGGGTCGGGTTGGGTTGACATACTCGGGTTTGCAATTCGGGTCGGGTCGGGTCGGGTTCAAAATTTTTTGACAGGGGTTAGGGCTGGGTTTGTCAAAACCCGGCCCGCTCGACCCGAGTTTCAGCCCTATCCACATTGTGTGGTCCATCTTCTTTTATATTCACTTCTACAGATTTTCCTTTTGACCCTCTTCGAAAGTACAATGAAAAACTAGAGTCAGCAGCCCATGATTAAGGATTAAAAAGAAAAAAGAAATTGAAGTAGATTATTAAGAAAAGTTTTTTTTTATCTATTTTATTTAATTAACTTATACATGCAGTTTGCTAAAATTTAAAACCTTTTTTAACTGACGACCAAGGTGTTTAAGCCTCTTAGAATACCCGACTACTAATTTTCGGACCATGTGTAAGCCTCTTTGGTAACTTTATGAAGAGTGTAGGCTTGAAACTCGGATCGAGTCATATCGGATTTTAATAAACCCATCCTAGCCCATGTCAAAAATTAATTAAACCCGACCCAACTTGACCCGAATTGTTCACACGAATTATTCAATCCGACCCGATTCGAATTGCTGACCCGAGTCAACCGAGTAATATTTTATAACTTGATCCACGCAGGT
This sequence comes from Chimonanthus salicifolius, assembly GCA_013350335.1. Taxonomy (NCBI): domain Eukaryota; kingdom Viridiplantae; phylum Streptophyta; class Magnoliopsida; order Laurales; family Calycanthaceae; genus Chimonanthus; species Chimonanthus salicifolius. The sequence continues at coordinate 51,968,625 of CM023538.1, forward strand.
CGAGTCGAATTACGTCGGGTCGGGTTAATTCTAAATTTTTCAACCCAACCTGACCAAAATTTCATATGGATTTTTATTTTTCCAACTCGGTCCAACTCGAAACATACAAATACATTCCAAATGCATTGATTTCTTGGGTCAGGTCACATGGGTCGAGTTAAAACCTGGCCCAAGTTTCACCTCTAGAGGAGTGGCGCTTTGAGAGGAGTCGGAATCGAGCTCAAGACTCTTGCTCTCTGAGGTGAGTTCCTGACCTCACTCCAATCCCTTTAGATTAATAAGTCATGCACTTTTAAATGGAATATATAAAAAATGATAAAGACAATTGGTGTATGAATTTTAATTTCATTTAATATTTTAATCTTCGTGATTTAGATCTTGAAATTGACAAAAAAAAAAAATAGAAAAATTTCTCTTAATGTCTTTTATCAATCCATCCAATGGTGTAGAGTTTAATTAACCATAAATAATACAATATTTTCAGTAAAAGTCAATACTCAAAGCCTTCTAAAACTAGAAAATGAGGCCCATAAATGATATTTTCCTTACTAAGTATTTTTCGTACCCAGCATGAAATAAAGTAGTACAGCGGAGGTCTTCTCATGGTGTTGAACTTCCGTATTTGCAACGTTATCTAGTTGTTTATAATTAAATGGGTCACCATCAAAAATCTAATTTATTTACAATGTTGTATTAAATGAATTTTAAATTCGACAAATATTACTGTGTGAGCGGTAGGATTTAAAATATACGAGGTTTAAATTTTATAAAATTATTGAACCCTCCATTGAATATACAAATAGGAAAAGTATTATAAATTTTATTAATTCTTAATAAAGTACTTTTTATTGGATTAATTTATTAATAGGTTTATATTTAGAATCTTACCTATTAATGTGGTTTATATTATCTATTATCTGGTCTGAAACGGTCTCGTTTGAAAATCTCTCTTCACAGCTCATAGAGAGAAGATCGTCTGAATGAACGCATTTTATACTAAAATGTTCGTTCGGAAGATCTAAAATGGAAGGGCAAAATGATAATTTCACACTTAAAAACAAAAGCAATGTATACTGGCAGGAAAATATGGTGTCTATATGGTCAGCCTAAATTAAAGTAAAAGGAAATGAAAGGAATGATCCTCATTGGACCAGAGGCATATCGGTCGGGCCCAATTATTTTTAAAAATCATTGAGACTATTTTTCACTTTAAATTAGATGTAATTTTACAAAGATTTAAAAGTAAATTCTTCATGTTTTAAAAGTATTTATCTATTCCAATCTCATCTTCCTCAGATTAGCCCATTTTGAATTTTTTTTTTTTTTTTTAAATTTTGCTAAGATAATCCTACTTTCAGTTTTTATGGAAATTAATAAAATGATTTTGAGTGTGTATAGAATTAAGTAGAGATGCTTTAATGTGATTGGCAGGAATGTTTGATTTATTTCTTCACAAAAGTACTCTAAGCATCATAATATGGAGTGTCTCTAAAAAAATTATAATATGAATTCATTTTATAGTCAACTTTAAGCAAGTTATAATGATCAAACGTTCAAAAATTGATTTATGATGGGCTTTGATCTATTGAAAAACTGATTAGCAAAATAAATAAATAAAAAATAATATCTTTTTATAAGTAATCATTTGACTAAAATAGACTTTTCTTGACTCATTTTGCCTTTTATTAATGAGATCTCCTCTCTAGATAGTGGCCCACAAGTGATTATAAAAAAATCCATCCAACAAAAATGTTTTTTTTTATTGAAAAACAGCGCTGAGCTGGGATAGGGTTAGTTCTTAACTTGGTGCAACCAACCTAAATCGGCCAGCCCAACTAATAGTCTGATACCAATTCTATCCCAATTCGGCTCTGGCCAGGTTGGGTTTTGCAAATGGTGCAACATCTGTAGGTGTTGCATGGCTAGAAAGCCTGACAAGGCTCAATATTCATCATTTTGAACCCTAAATGCATGAAAATGCTGCATATTGGGCTTTTTGGGCCCTTTAATATGAAGTTGGGCTTGGGTTCGTCCTCAACTAAACTTTGTCCCTAGAATTTAACTCAGGGATGAAAGAAAGTTCATATTATGCGTTTCAACATGTTGGACCAAATCAAAACATTGGCTTGATACCGATGCGCGTCAACTCATATTGGCCTTTTTTTAAAAATGAAATTTATCCTAAAAATCGATGTCCTCATATATTTTCCTATTAATGCTTATCACAGATCGCTATTGTCTAATGGCATCAAGCAGGGGTTTTAATATTGGCCGATACGTATCGTATTGGCCGATATTTGATGATATCGAGCGATATTCGATATATATCGCCGATATCAGTGATTTTAATTAAAAAACAAATTAGAGAAAAATTTCGCGGTCGATACCGATATTTCACCCCTGGCATCAAGAACCCCCAGACCACTCATTTTAGGGCATATTGGCCATGCCAGCGCATATCCTAAGCCCTAAACAGATATTTAATTGACTTTGACAATGATGACAAAAGCAGTCCTATATGCCAAAACACCCATACTCCTTTTGGGGCATATCAAGGTCAGACTACTATTTTGGGATAATTTGGTAGATGATTAGGACAGAATATACTTAGCCTGAGTCTAACCAGCACAACAGCTTTGACTTGAGCTAGCTCTCAAATATGAATTTTGGGCTCAGGTAGGGCCTAGGAGGTTAAAATTCAGTATTGAGCGATATATCGGCCATAAAATTTCTCTTTCTTTTTAATTTTTTTTAATTAAAATAACCGATATCGGACATTATCGCCGATACATATCAGATATCGCCCGATATTGGCCAAATACATATCATATCGCCCGATATTTGTTTCTCTAGTAGGGCCCAATTCTGTTGGGCGGAGTTTTGCTTGAGCTTGGTTCTCCAATTATGACTCAATATGTTCCGTTCCATATTGTTGAAGTTATGCGACTAGATCGTCGGTGAGAAGGTATGAAAAGACTGGTTTCAAACTTTCGGACTTAGGGGTGAAACTCGGGTCGGGTCAAAATCCAACCCGCATGACGTGATCCGAGAAATCATACTGGTTGAGTCGGGTTGAGAAGACAAAAGCCCGCATGAAATTCAGGTCGGGTCGGGTTAAGAATTTTTCAAGTTAACCCGACCCAACTCGGCTAAAATTACACTAAAGTGGGTTCAAAATGCGGATCATGTTAGAATTCGAGTTGAGTCAGGTTAGAATTCAGGTAGAGAATTTCAGATAAATAGCTCGGGTCGGATTGTATAAATATTGACTCGACCCGATCTCAGCCCTACTTTCAGTATAAGTATGCAGTGTTGTGTTTAACTTCATTAAGCTGGATCTATCTGGGCCTTAAGAGGTAATTTGCATAGAGGTTTTGATAATTGATACGATATTGTTCTCATGGAAGAAGTTTCAGTCTTCAATTCTACCCTCATTCAAGTTTCTACTTTTTAACATGACATTGTAGGAGTCCCAGTCAAAGAGAATACTTGAAGTCCCTTTATGTACCATACGAAGTTTTGGCAAAAAGTTTGGAGTTGTACATAACTTATACAGGTCCATGTATGTGTAGATTTTCAAATACCAGGATAAAAAACTTGGGATTGTGGCATGTTTTAGAACCTCAGACCTAGCTTACTTACACTGGTCAAATTATGTAATCAGTAACAAGGCTCAGAGGCAATTCAAACCATTGTTTAAAAACTTAAAAAAAAATAAAATTAAGCAAGTCCGAGTTGACTCGAGTCAATAGAATTTCAAGTCAAGCAAATCAACAAGTTTTATCAAGTCTTTTCGAGTCAAGTTGAAAAACTTGACCAAGTTACTTGACGGATTGGATTTAAAGTTGAATCTAAGTTTCGAATTTTTGAAATACCTTCAAACTAATAAGCCACAACAAATGCCATACTTGGAAGTTGCAAAAATTAATAGGACATGTACCATACTAGTCCTTGTTTGTATCTACTGAAATTCTTCAAAAAAATTTAGAGGATGGAGAACCTGCATTTGGACGAACAATAAATTTTATAAGGGTTACTCGGGGTTACCTTTGACTAGGAGTTACCCTGGGTATTATGAATACCCTTTGCTTGGAAAGGATTTTCAAAAGTGAGAGGGAAGGTGATTTTTTACCCTTATCCTTTAGTTACCAAACAGGGGTAATGAGGGGTTATCTCCATCCAAACACAACCCAAGACTCCATCTCTCGTCTAGGGTAAAACTTCGGATGCACGGATAGTGAAATTCTTGATTTTGGAACCCATTTTGACATAACAAAAGCTAGAAACGAAGGGCCTTCTGTCACAGTTTTAATTCTGGGTGGAATGAGTTGCCTGGTGACTCGTCTTTCACAGAGACTGTTGAGAGGTTTGAATGCAACAATGAAAAGTTCATAAGAAACCCTAAAACATTGGCAGCAACTATGGCAATATGCTCTCAAATCAAACCATTCATTGACCCATCCCGTGTTTTGTCACTGATTTAATCTTAATCAGTTCAACTGGAAGGTCTAACCAAAATTAATAGGAAAAAAACCCAAAAGCAAAAATTAAAGAAATACTGCATTCAAACACTGTTTTGGATGTTTTCCCCAGATTTCTACAAGACTGACTAGTTCTTGAACCGATCCTTCTATAACCAAAAAGGGTAAAATGAATCCCAATCAGCTTCAGACCAAACTAGTCCAATGGCTTGCTGATTGTGGTTAAACCCATTCGAACCCATCACCCAAAACCTGATTTTAAGATGCCCCAGTGCGTTTCCACAAGAAACTCAGAAAACAAGGGCTCATTTTGGGCCCATGAATTTTCGACAAGTGCGAGAATTGGTTCACTCAGTCGAGCTAATATTGCCATATCAGTAGACATGGTTTATAACTTAATATTTTTTGCTGATTTCTCACAAAAACAACAGCCATCGCTCCAACTTGGCTTGAGACCAAGTCCAGGACTAGACCACAAAGTCGTTTGAGATGCATAAGGGTTGCAGATAAGAACTCCAAATAGACAAGTTTTAGATCAATGTCAGAATTAAGAAAAATCGGTTGCAAGAAACTCATGTAACCCAGATTACAGAATGCAGCATTCCTAGTTTGTTTCTATGAAAAATGCAAACCTTTCAAACTAGTCTACTGAAGTTCAGTAGGATGCATTCAACTCCAGCCTAAGCGCGACCCAAATTCAACAAAAGCCAACTGTAAACTCAAAACCAAACCCAACTAAATCTAGTCCGAGCAAACTATCATATATTCTAACATGCATTGTGATTTTGACATTCCTATTTTTGATAAAATTAGTTGTTTTCGTACTTTTTAAGCATTCAAAAGGTTTTGATTGCTTAAGAGTTGCGTAAAACTCATAAAGTGCCAAAATCACCTCCCTAAACATTAGGAAGGCCGGGCAAGGGTTGAGAGAGAGAGAGACCAAGTTTTCCATTGCACACTATGGAGTGATTAAACAACATTTCGGGAAGCCAATTTGTCAAATACAACTTTTCATGAATGAAGCAAAGATAAAATGCGTGGAATACGGTCTTCAAATTTTGATCAAATTACACTGTTTACAAAGAGCACCATGACTCCAACTGTGACTAGATTTAGAGAACCAAGTGAAGCATTGCATGCATGCCTGACCCATGTTCGTAGGTCAGCTATGGGCACTGTGGTAAGATTATAATACCGGACTCCATTTGTGAAATTATCAAACAACAATATTCTTTCCCAATTGGCTGTAACTACAAATTATGGAGCAAACACCAATCTATGTCCAATAATTGACATTTTGAATGCCCAAATTTTTATGATGAATGTGTAAACCAAGCTCTTAAGCCTATATAATACTAGACTTTGCCCAACCATCCTCATACTGCAGGTTGACCCCTCTAAGCACATAACATACCACCACACTTCCAAGCCGACGTTTCGGCTGCCCACTCTATGGTAGCTCTCATTTCAACCAGATAGCCTTTTCCACCTTTGTGGCAGCTCACTCTGACACCATGTAGCCTTTTCCATATGTTGCCTCCCCTCCAACATTCAAAACCCAAGACATGATACCTGATCTGATATCAAACATTAGATACCTAACCAATACATCAAAAACTCCAAAGCTGATAGAACACATAAAATCAAATCTTAAACCTATCCCATAATAGGCTAGCTCAACCCGACGTCCATACCCCAAGTGGGCGCCTACTAGGCACATTAGACAATGTCATAGGGAATACTCATGTAGAGATTTTGTTCAATTATATTGACTATAATTTGTATAGTGTAACGGTTTTTTCTTTTATGTAGATTACATTATCAATAAAAAAAAATTAATGAAGGATTGTTTTCATTATCAATACAAAAAATTTAATGAAGGATTGTTTTGGTGAACCTAGGACATGGATAAGTCATTAAAATTTAGAACATGAAAACCCAGATGATTCACCAAGGACCATGTCAAGTTCATAGGAACTATTTCTTACATGGATTTGGTTAGACCTTCGACCTGGTCAATTTAGCAAGAAAAAAGAAAATGCTTCCAACCTTGACTGTAATGATAGGTGACATAAATGGTAAATTGCTAGATAAGATAGAAAATGTGAGAATAAGTGATGCAAAAAAAAAAAAAAAAACAGAATATAAAGTTATTTTATTGCCCAAAGAGCTTTTAGTGTGGCAAGATCCGAAAGAGATGTCTCCATAAATAACCATCTCTTTCAGTACATTCTACTTCTTGATCAACAGGCCCCAAAATGCAACACTAGAGCTGCCCTTTGCCAAACATAGAATTAATATTACTGGTGGAGATCAGGAACAGTTACACCTTTGATTTGCATCTGCTTATACATCCACTGCCAGTTCTCTGGTCTCACCTCTCCTCCAAGGGCCCGAATCACTGACCCCCCACTGCAAGAACCCACCTTGCAGCAATCTTCGAGGGAGAGCCCCTTCACCAACCCATACAAGAAGCCACTTGCAAAAAGGTCTCCAGCTCCAGTAGCATCAGTTGCTTGTGTTTCTCCTATGGCTGGAATTCGGACAATCTGAAATACCATCTGTTATTAGTGTTGTATGGAAATCAAGCAGGCAGAATTAACTGATGGTGAGGAAAAATAGGATCGTCGCTCATCTGAATGTGTACGGTACTAAAAACCAATGCACCAATTCTGATTTAGTGGGGCCAAAGGCTCTATCTAATGGGTTAAATAAAAACAAAAAAGGGCCACATTCCAGTTGGCTAATGTTTCATAAATCCTTACATATAGGTGAAGAAATGTCAAATCTATGAAATTTGGACCCCCCAAATGAGTTATCAGAATAGTAATCTAAACCACAAATCACGGGACCCATGTCGACAAAAGGGGCTGATAAGAATTAAATATGTCAATAGTTCATCCCAGCATGTCAAGTCTTCAGCATGATTAAAAAAGGAACCACCCAAAAGCAACATCATAAACAAAATTTTCTTCTTTTGAAATTTTTTTCAACATAAATGGAAAAAAAAAAAAAATTGGATTGTCACATCTTCCATGATGATTTTGGCTCTGCCCTTTATGGATTCCAAAACTGTGTTTTAAAACAATGGTCTAACATTACCTCATTGAAGTTTAGCTTAGGGCTAGCCAATCCCAATGGATTATGTCATAAGGTCTGGGTTCAATCATGAATCTGGATGGGCTCAGTTCAACTTGCTGGTTTTTCCGACCATATTAAAGTCAAACTGAATTCAATTAAATTTATTAGTAGTGGAACAAATAAATAATAGCCATGGCAGCTGTCTATATATGGTAAATGCTAACATTGTACGGCATAAATTCCTAATTGGGATAGCTTTGGGTCGTTGAGAACTCTAGTCAGAACCAGAATACCAGTAACAGCAGAAAATAAAACCGAAGCTGTTGAGGAACACAAATTTGTGCCAAGTAAACTTGGATAAGACTAACATCAACAGGGCAGATTACTTCTCCAAAACTAAAATTGAAAACTAGATCAAGTTCCCAGTTTATCGTTTGATTATTCCAGAATATATTTGAATCATATCACACAATAGGCCTTTCAAACCTGAAAAACCAGACAGAATGAGTCAGCTTGACTCAAGTGTAAGTAGGACAAAGTTGATATTAAAGCTTTATGAAACTTAACAGTAAAAAATACACAAGTATGTCTATAACAATACAAATTAAATGGAAAAGAGCTTATAGAACAGTTGATGAGTGCTCATATTCACAACCAAAATGTTGTGGGTTGGAATCATGTCACCATCTTAAAAAATAAATAACCCCAAAACCCAGCAACAACAACAAAAAAAATTATATCCCTCAACTATGCTGCCAATAGACCTGTACCCAGAATATCACTTACCTCTTTCCCATGTTTTGCGATGCATCCCTTAGACCCAAGTGTAACCACAGCCCATTGGCAATGTTTGGCCAAGAATTCCAAAGCAACCTCAGGATCGGCATTTGGTTCATCCCTACAGCCAAAGGATCCCGATGATTATTAGATACATGATAGAATTTAAATCAGCTTTTTTTTTCTTGTTTCTCCATAGAACTGTGCTTACTTTACAATCTATTTCCAAAGAACACCAATACATTAATTCCATTCTGCCAAATAGATTAATAACTAACATAATGAGGATACCATAATAATAGGATTCAAAAAATGACCCAACTCATGGCAAAATGCATTTACAAATGTACCAGAGAATGTTATGCGGGCTTTTCGAGAGAAACAAGTGCTAAAAATGTTGATAAGAAAAATAAACCGGATTTGGTTTTTCTAAGGATCACCCAAGAAGTTCTGCCAATTTCCTGACATATAGGGGCAAGAAGGCATGAATCAGCCACACTAGCCAAATCAGTAATATGGGATTCAAACTCCCCCACTTTCTGGTATCTAAAAGCAGGAAGAGACAAGTTAGCCTCACTTCTCAAACAAGTAGTAGGATTCAAAATCCATACATAAAGCAATTACAAGAAATTATTCATGTTGATATCATAATCTTAAACAATCTTTAATGATCTTATAATATTCAAAGTTGAGAACCAAGAATCATTGGGCTCAGTTAGGAAAACAAAAGCTATAGGAATTTATGATTATTTGGGGTCTTAAAATGATTTTTACAATACAAATTGCAGATGCAAGTTACATTTGTAAAACACAATTTGCCCCATAACAAAAATAAACAAATAAATTGCCATAGAGAACAGTTTTCCATCTTGGAGAATTGGATATACTTTTCCATCTTGAAGGATGTGGATCAAGGAGTATTTATGAACAACTAACCTTTCCATCTCAGTAAATAAGCTCAATGACATGGTTTCAAGGGATACCACAGATTAAAACAAGTAAAGCCTAATTCTTCACCATTATACATAAGGGACTCAGTCACATGTTCCAAAGGACAGCCCAGATATGTTGATTCAAGGATTCCAGATCTGAAATTAAGGGGTGGAAATACCCAACCTTTGTTTTGCTGATAACATGGCAGTGTTCAGCAATGGGATTGTAATCTTGGAAAACTAACTTTCTTTAGGCAGGTTAGTACACACTGATCAAGGCAACCCTAGCATAATCTTCATGCATCCTGTTTAATTGAAAATGCAGTACAAGTCACTAATGTTCTCACCAATATACAAAGGGATTTTTTGTGGGATGGGGTACGAGGAAATAGATTCTATTTGGTGAAAGGAAAAACAATAAACCTACCAATGAAGAATATGTGATTCAGGATGGGGAATTAACTCTAGAAGAATTTGGTTGAGAGTTGTTAATAAGCACTATGGAGAGCAGTTAGAAAAATAAAGTAACAGGGCAAAGGGAAATGGGTGGAGTCCTTAGGTGCCCGCAGAGGTGGGGAATGGGAAGGTAATCGGGTGTTTTTGCAAGGTTAATACAAAAACAGTTGACTGGGGAATCAGTTGAGATACCTATTAAAAGAAAGAAGCAAGATTCTCGCTGGGAGATAGGTCTAGGGAGAACAACTGAGTAGGATGTCAAGATTTAATTATTTATCTTTGAAGTAGATTTAAAAAAGAATACTTCAAAGATTATACTCAATTTCAACCCAAGAAATGCAAAGAAAAGATTATGGAGAACTTGGGCGTGCATTAGTGTTGGCACTTTTGGAGAATCCAATGAATATGAAGCCAAAAAATTGGTTTCCATTGGTTCAATGGTTTTCAATAGCCACCTCTTAACAAATCCTAACTTTAGGTCACCTAAAATCACATCATCATCCTTCACAAAACATGTGCTTCTTGTGTTAGGGATTGAAGAATACATGGAGCATTATTCCTCACATCGTCCTTTGGCGGTACCCAATTTAATGTTCCATTCTTAACCAGTACTTCTCAAGGACCAATGCATAGTCCTCATACAGGTGTGGGGTGAGGACCCTCTCAATTTGGAGGCTACACATATGGGAAACTTTAGCAATATCTAGGGTGGCTAGGAAGGGGAAAAAAAGGAACACTCCAGGACATAATGACAGCAAGATCCTTGTATACACCTATCAAATATTCAATGGTACAATGAAGACTCCGAGTAAAAAGGCACATTAGCATCAGATATTTCTAGACATTGGAGCCCAATGGTGTTATAATGAATGCATTGAGGGAAGCATTATGATAGCCCCCTGATTCATGATGTAAATCTGTACATCAGTCACATGACGGTGCTTCTCCACTTCTTTGTGGACAAATACACTGGTAGGGCTAAATGTTGGCACGCTAGTGGAGTTTCTACTACAGGAGAGTATGTTTCATTTAAAGGGGCAGTTCTATAAGACATCAATTAGACCAGTGATGCTACACGGATCAGAATGCTGAGCATTAACATCAATGCATCTGTTACGACAGAGGAGTAGAGTAACATTAAAAGATAGAATTAGGAAAAATTCCTATATTAGAAGACCATTAGAGCAGCTTCTATAGATGAGAAGACAAGCGAAAGCTAATTTAAATGGTTTACACATGTCCATAGATGTCTGGTAACAGCCCCAGTATAAAATATTGAAAGGCTACAGTGGTAGCATAAGACATGATAGTGTGGAATGACAAAATAGTCTTTTTTCAAGGCTAACTGTACACACATTATTCAAAAGGCCAGCCCTAGATAGATGGAAAATGGGGAATTGGTCACTGATGATGATACTGATGACAATGATGTTGTCTTGATACACTTTCAATAAATTCTAGTTCTCTCTCAAAAAGCAAGAAAAAGAGCCACCAACATTCACAACTGACCAGATCAAAATAGTTTCAGGACACACTTAATGGCCCTATCTTTTCAGACCCTATTCTTAATTGGAGAGAAACAAAAGATTTGTAAAAAATAAAAGAAAACACATAATTGATCCTCACAAGCAATTAAGCTATATTTTCCAATTCAAAAACCCCTATTACAGTTTTATGGTCAACTTTGTTATTGACAACAACGTCTATTTATCTAGGTGCACTTTCCTATACATGATGTTTTTAAGAACTCTCTTTCTTCCTTTTCTTTTTCAAATGATTGTGCAAATGGTAATATACAAAGACGAAAACCAGGACAAAAGTGGTAACACAGTAGAAGGTGAAAGAAAAAAAAAAGGCAAGGCAACCAATCTACCATTCAATCGCATAAGATTCACAAGGTCCAAAGAGCAATATCATTTCGAGACACCTCATCATCATCACCATCATGAACAACCCCTATTACAGTTTTATGGTCACTTTGTCATTGATAACAACAAGGTATATTTATCTAGGTGCACTTTCCCACACAATGTTTTTAAGGATTCTCATTCTTCCTTTTCTATTTCTTTTTTTTCAAATGATTGTGCAAATGGTAACATACAAAGACGAAAACCAGAATAAAAGTGGAAACCCCAGAAGGTGAAAGAAAAAAAAGGCAAGGCAACCAATCTACCATTCAATCGCATAAGATTCACAAGGTCCAAAGAGCAATATCATTTCGAGACAACTCGTCATCATCAACAACTAGTATCCCATCTATCTAGGGTTAGTTTTACGAGTTCTTTTCCTCCAATTGACCTATCAAAAAGCCATGTCATCAGTCACTCCACAACCTAGCATGTCCTTTTAAATCCCTCTCTCCTCTTTCAATCCGTAGCCTCTTGACTCTATGCACTGCGATTGTGCATGGTCTTATACTAAGATAGCCAAACCATCTATTTTTCTATGACCAAGGTGTCCAAGCCTCTTAGAATGCCTGAATAATCCTCAGCATGTGCACGCCTCCCTACCCCCACACACCGAGTAATTCTACAAGTGTCCCTTTGGGGTGGAATGGGAATTGAACTCAGTACCCCCGCTTCTTGAGGTGGGTTCCTGGCCATCACTCCAACCACTTTGGCCAAACCATCTCAAATGAGTTTCTTGCAATTTATCATTCATCGGAGCTATCTTTAAACTATCCCTAATGTGTTTGTTTCTAACTCTATCCTTTAAAGTTACACTAGAAATCCATCACATACGCATCTTCGTTGTCTTAATATTTTTTATTTGTCTTTTCTTTATTGCCCAACACTCCGCACCATAAAGCATCGAGATCTAACAATTGTTTTATAAAATCGTCCATTTCAAAACAACTGTAACATCTAAATATAAGTAAATCCATTTCTGAGGCCTTCAAGAATCTGATTCTGACACCTCATGCAAATGACCAGCAACTGTTGAAAGGTATCAGAATCTAAATTACAATGCATTGAACAATAGATTGACGTGAAAATAAAGCACTCCCAAAAATTGGACTATAAAAGAATGAACATTTAACTTGGATATTTAATCAGCTTTCATTTTTTGCCCCTATTTAATCAACTCTGATCAATAACAGTATCTATAAGCAAATAAAATTCCATGTACTAAAGCAGAACCAAGATCCAATCACCTTAGCAGCTCTCTTGCTTCATCCTCATTGGCAAAACAAAGGTCGATATTCCCACTCTCCAACAAATATAAGAGTGGTGTCCTGAAATCTCGAACCATCTGCAAAAACAGGACAATCAGTTGATTTCTATCTTTTTTAAAATAATAAAGTATGTGTATGGGTGTATGTATAGATATAGATATGGATATAGATATAAGAGAGAGAGAGAGAGAGAGAGAGAGAGAGAGAGAGGATTTCAATGTCTTACCTCAAAACTGGCCAAATCGAGGGACACACAGACCCCCTCCTCTTTGGCAATTGTAACTGCCATGTGGATCAAGTCTAAATTGTAATACCCGTATCTCATAGCCAACCACTGCACATGTAATGAGACATTAAGTGCAGACATAATTTTCAATGTTTCAAAAAAAAAAAGTGCAGACATAATTTAAAAGGAGACCTTCTTGAGAAAATAACATGGTTGATGGGAGAAAGAATAGCAACAATTAAATACAAGAAAAAGAAAATACCTTGGAACCTCTAAAGTCTTCATTGGTTAGTTCACCAGGCTGAAAGTTATAGAAGATTAAAAATTGTATGAGCACGTCCAAATTGCATTAACTCTAGGGAGAAAGAAAAAGAGGACCCATATACCTGAATCCTTACAGCACTTGATAGGCATGGTCTCATGGTACGGTTGCCAACAGCATCAACCAAACATGCACACTGAACAAGTGAATTAGAAGAAAATTCAGATCTACAGGGAATACAATAAGGTCCTGGAATACTAAAATGATAAGTGCCTTGACGCACTAATCTCTAGAAGTGGGGATAAAGAATAGACTGGTAACCAAGTTAGTGATTTGATGGACCCCATTGAGTGTGAGGTAATAATATTCCACATGGATCTGCCTATCCATCCAATCTGTAACTTACATCTAACTCTTTAAGGGACAGAAATATATGCCATTCTGATTGTCAGGAGAGTGGGAGGAGCAGGTGGGGTAAGGGAATGCTCCTATGGTCGGTATAGGTTGATGGGGAAGTGTTTTAGGGCATCAACATTCACAATGGGAACCATAAATCCAATGGTCTCAATACAATAAGAAAGTCAGGACTCCTAGTTACAGTGTCAAAAGAGAGAACAGATTACGGTGAACCTGTGCAGTAGGCCCCTTTTTCATTCTCAGTCTTGAAAGGTCCACCCCATTAGAACTCATGTTACAGACAAACAAATGGCCTTGCTCATCATCCCCACAGGCCCCAATTAATCCACATGATACACCAAAACCCGCAACCAGACCACGAATAGTATTAGCAACACTACCCCCAGCAATTGTTCTTATAGGAGATAGGCCATCAAGAAATGGAAGAATGTGAGTGTTCACTTCACTCAATATATGCTCCAGGTCCTCAATTGCAACCTGATTGGAACCAACAAATACTTGGGTCAGTTTCTAGCATAATGAAGGGTGATTCTGAAGGACAGAGAAAACATCACAGAATCTGAAATTTAAGTAAGAGGGATAGTCCATATGCAAGAAAAACAATGAAACTAAAAACAACTTTTATGAAAGAAATATAAACAGATTATGTGAATATACAGTAGATAAAATGGTTGATGGTGTTCAACATGATGGGAACTAAAAAATGTGACAGCAATAACAATAACATTATACTATTTAAAAAAACAAACACACATGCACACAATAACATTATGATGACAACTAAAATAATATGGAATGGACATAATTCCAAGTTTCCAACCACAGGAGACACAACAAACTGAAACCCGGTACTCTAATCCTCTTGAGTAACACAAACCCGCAAACATACCAACTTTTTTCTTTCTTTTGAGATTGTAACAGGACTCAAAACGCATAACCTTCCTCATTGCTTCAAACAATGTATGTACATAAAATTATTTGGTACTGTATAACCACAGAAAAGCAGTAAGAAAAGAATGGTGAGAGCCACATGATCCCAATAAAGGCACATGGAATAACACATAACCAAGAGAAACCAATAAGACATAATATAAACTGCTAGCCACTCCCCGTAGAGTTACCCAGTGTATGTTGGGTACGTAGGCTTGCACATGTCCAAATGATTAGTCAGATGCTCTAAGAGGCCTAGACACCTTGGTCATCAAAAAAAGTTGCAACCCTCTTTGCAGTGGATTCAAGATACATAATCAATACAACAATAAAAATACCCTCTATGGTTTAAGAATTGTTCAGTAAATGATCTTTCAAGGGGTTGGGAAGGAAGTATATCGAGGTATCTCCAGAGGGAGGAAATTTTACAGAGGTGCAAATGGAAACGACCTTCAAAAGAAGTCACGAAATTAAACATGGATCGCGGCCAGGGGGGAAACTAGTATCTGCTGGTATAGGTGGGGTTTTGCATAATGACAAGGGTGAGATGAGAATGTTCTTCACGGTGCTGGTGCATATTAGGGATTCTAGAGAAGCTGAGTTGATGGGAATTAGAAAGCTTTGGAGTTATTGAAGTACTATGAAGTAATGGATAAGGGGAAGGGGAAAATAAGCATTGAAGAATACTCAAGTAATGCGACAGCATGGACAATGGGTAGAGAGAAACCTGCCTAGAATTAGTCATCTATCTACAGGGACTGGCTGTGCATTGGCACAATGAAGCATGTGGCACGCATGGTGAACAAAGTGGTTGATTTTTTGGCTAAAGTGAACTGTTGAGAAATAGGACTTTTTGTTTGTTATTTATAATTCTAATACAACTTTTGTACACTCTACATAGGCCTCCCGTATTACAATATTTATTCTTATAAACTCCTTTTTTATAATTTTTGTCATAAATACAAATTTAGTTACTCTTCAAAAATATGCATATGAATTGATGTCAAAAGCTGTTTCAAAAAAAAAGGATGTCAAAAGAGAGTAATCAACAAAAGAATGAAAGAAAGAAAGAAAGATGAGGAATAAATAGATCATGCTATATGTTCATCCAACCATGGTTATTTTCACATCAAATAGATGACCTGGTCTAAATCACCAAAAGGTGACCTTCATGACCAAGCTCAGCGTCTAGGATTCCAATGAGTGTAAGACCCTCAAGTGAGCAAATAATATTTTTCTTAAAGTTTAACATTCGCAAGTGACCAAGGAATTTTAGAGGAATGATCAAATAGAGACAGAACAAGTCAGTGAAAGGTGCAGCTAAGAACTTTAAGACCCATGAGTCACTACCAGTCCACCATCAATCTAGACCATTGGATGATAACAACCACCTGAATATCACCAGGTGAGGATGACTGCAGATTATCTACTTTAATCTAATCAAGGGGATGTAAAAGACACTAGATTGAAGTAATTCCCACCATTGGATTGATGTCACAATGATACCAAGGCCAGACAGTGAAGCACAAGTTCACTTGACTATATTTTTTTTTCTCTATAGAATAATGCAACTTATATAATTTACAAAATGCACAAAAACACAAATTGGATTATGAAGATTGAAGAAAAGCACAAGGACACCTCAACAATGTAAAACACAGCAATCATGGAACTAGTTTCATATCCAATAATATACCAAGAATGAAACAAGATTTAGAATTTAGAACAATGGCTAAGAATTCAAATAAGACCATAGATAAGCACAAGGATACCTATCAAACTAAAGGTAAAACTACACCCTCTAACACAGCATCTCAAATAGAGAGGGCATTCAAGCTGAGCTTACAGAAAGCCTCCACAAGAGTAGAACATGACAGAGAACATGACTAATGCTACAGGATGCCTGCACTTTAAAAAAAAAAAAAAAAGCATCTTCCCTCAATGGAATCCACTAGAAATGGGAGGAAAATCATGAGTTGTGGGAGATGCGTGTGGAATTCACTGACTTCAATTTGAGGTTGTCAGGTTGACCATGTCGATCTATACTTTATGGTCCCCAAGTTTCACCATCAAAAGAGATTTAACATAATGATGGGCATCAATAAGATATGAGGGTCAAATTAAGGACACAATCCAAAGATGGTAAATGTATTAGATCGACCATGGATAGGCCCAACTTTCACAAAGTGACAAAAGATTGCACTAGTTGGGAGCATTACTTAAAGACTTTCTGTAAATACACAGACAATGTGGAACTGACTTTAGCATCCAATACCAGAAGAAACCATCCAATTATGGACCTCTGCACATTAAGAACTCTGTATCATTTTTGTAATACCTACTTAAGACAAGTAATAGGATGGTTGGCATGACCTATACTTGCACATATGCTGTTAAAAACTCATCTTGGATAAATAGTTCTCTATAATATAACTTTTTAACGCTAAAAGGGTTTAGTGATGCCATAGAATGTGAGTACAATACAACGAGGATTCTAAATCGGAATAGGGTCAGCAAATCATTGATGGAGTCTAGTTATGGGGTAAGTAGGAGGGTCAAACTATCTGGATAAGGGGTGTAAACAGAGAAAAGGGTGCAACAGTAGAACCCATGTAAAATTCTCAAGAAGTTCTCAATGAAAATAGTTATTGCTGCTAAACCAAAAAAGTGGAACATGACTGTGATTGAGACGGAGATGAGAGAATTGTTTGGATGAGTTTAGAATAAAGATGAATATCCGTTGATACCACATTACACATTATACAAAAGAGGAAAATACTTCAAAAATTAATCTTGAAAAAAGTGATAGCATCTCTATAATTTAAATAATACGGTCATTATCATTGATTAAAGAGTGCAAATAGTTGCAACAGTGGAGTGGAGAGAGACGGGTGGTACCTGCTGAGAGCCACCACGGTCACCTGGGATTTGGTCGAGCAAAGACCAATCTACCCTTGCAACGTGATCGACAAGGGCAGAGGATTGGAGTCCTAAAACGACAGGGGCCTGCCCATCCTTCTTGGGCAGGGGGCCGGGAAGCACCAACTGCTCTCCTCGTGCTTCTGCTACCATCCTACCCACCCAAATCCTTCCCTGCCCGGATCTCTGAGCTAGAAGGCTGGCTCCTTGTTGAGCCTTTTCCCTCTGACCTTCCCAAATTCCAACCCATCCCCATTCGTGCCCCTCTCTTCTTCCTTATATAAGAAACAGAAGCATGAAGACTTTTCTTCCCCATCTGGAACCCACAAAGCTCACCACTACTTTGACCATAATACCCCTAGATGAATTCTGAATTCTGAATTCTGTACTAGGGCATGTTTAGATTTTAGGGCTACACTGAAAAAGGAATCTTAGCCATTATTTGGAATTTGTGCTGCGGGCTTGTAATTACTTCTACACCATTGAATTCAAAAAGGAGATTCTAAGGTGGTTACGTAGGTTCCCTACGGATAGAATTATTTATTATTCTAAACTCTTATTCTTTAGGTTATAAATTATTATTTTTATGACTTTATAAAATTAAGATTTTATTCAAGATTTCACTTTATCAAGTAGGACATGTGAGGTTCTTTATGTATAAACATTTAATTTGTAATTTAAAAAAAAATTGTTATAAATTAGTATTTTTTAAATTGTTTTATAAAATTACAATATTTGAGCACCATTTTTTTTATTTTACTTAATCATGTGATGCTTATGGTTAATGTGGCTCCTAGCCTCTTAAGAGTTTTTTTTTTTCTCAAAATTTATATAAATACTTACTTTTTTGTTATTGGGTTGGCAAAATCTAAGGGGACTCAATTACACAATTGACCCGCTTAATAGATGTCTCGACTTGACCCTTTTTTTTTAAAAAAGATCTACTTAATCTTGTGAGCCTCATGGTTAATGTGGCTACTTAGTCTCTTTAGAGTTTTTCTTTTATTTTAATTTGTATAAATGTTCACTTCCCTATTATTTGAATTGGTAAAATCTAACCGAGTTCGATTATACCAAATCCAAATTCATTTATAAATGGATAGATTCAACTTTAACTCAAAAATAAGGGTAGACCTGACTAACCAAACTATTGTCATGTTTATATGCAACGTATGCGACTATATGAGTTCTACCGATATTATACGGTTTTCGGTGCCGTATTATATCGGTCGACACGTATTGTATCGGTCGTACACAGTAGTTCTCGGCCGATATGGCCGATATATCGGCGATATATATATGTCCGATATCGACCGATATTCATAATATTGGCCTTTTTGGAAAAAAAAAAAATCAAAACGGTGGTGGGCCGAGTTGTTATCTCAGGCGACATTTTCGTTTTATTTTTTTTTTTAAAAAAACAGCTTTCTTTTGGATTATTTATTTATTTTTTAATTCAGAAAAAAATAAAAAAAATTGATATTTAAAAAAAAAAACAAAAGAGGAGAGAGACCGATATCTCGGCTTGGGTGAATTCTTCACTCCTGGTCTTGGTAATTGGTACGTGTTTCACTAGAAAAGTCATTTTACTCAAGTAAATCAGTAAACTCAATCCAAAACTAATCAAACATAAATCCAAAAATATATTCAAACCGGTTTAACACATGTAATAAGATCTAAAATAGACCAGAACTCAAATAGACCCAAACCAAACAAGATTGACCCGAACTTAACCCGTTGCTAGGTCTAACCGTGACTCCAAGGTTGCATGCATCTAGAGAATGATGGTGTTATAGAAACATTGGTAACTGGATATAAAAAATCACCTCAGTTGGATCAATTACATTATTTTAGATTACTTTTAATTTTACCTTTTATTTGGGCTTTAAAATATGATTATGTTGCATCAACCAAGATGACTTTTGGTGGGTCACACATGTAAGTATAGACTAGGGCTGCAACTCGGGTCTGGTTTTGGCCCAATGCACATGACCCGACCCTAGTAATCATGCGGGTCGGGTTGAGAATTTCAGGTCAACGGGTCGGGTCGGGTTGAGGATTTTACAAATTAATTCAACCCGACCCGACCCGACCTGGCTAAAATTAGGCTAAAATGGGTTTAAAATGCGGGTCGGGTCAGAATTCGGGTGGATTTGGGTCGGGTCGCGTTGTAAAGTTCGGATTGAGAATTCGGGTTGAATTGGATCGGGTTTCATATATATCAACTCGGGTTGGGTTGGGTTGGGTTTTAAGGAACCCAACTCGCCTAACCCGAGTTGCAGCCCTAGTTACTATAGACATTTCAATAGACTTGTTACCCCACCATTGGTGGGTCCCACTTTTAAGTGTGCACAATATTATCTTAAAGCCTGAGTGCATAGAGAACATCTTTCTTGATTTTAACACTCTAAAAATTAAAATACAAGTAGTAAATGTGTCGAATGTTTACCAATTTTATTTAAGATTTCTAGAGATTCTAAGTTAAACGAATGGATGGTTGTTCAGATCATCTGAACCTAAATTTGTATGATTTAACAACTCAAAATAGTAAAGTATATATTGACTTTTGTGCTCCGAAATCTCAAAGTTTGGATAGAACTAAACTTTATTAAAGTTTTTATTGACTGGAAAATGGGTTAATATCACTTATTAGGCCTAAAACGGAACCGGGCCCAACCAATTCACCTCCCAAAAGCCCACAATTGTTCAAGTTTATAAATGCCTACAAAATGGAGCTACTTGAAGGATCCTTCACCTGCACTCCATCGAGAGAAGAAAAAAGAGGGTAGTCCTTACAATGGGAGGGGGCTAGTATAGTTTTTTAATTTATTTTTATTTTTTCTCATAGTGAAAGGAATAATCAATTAATTATATCCTCTTTATCATTTACTTAACAAGAAATAAAAGAGTATCTAAATTATAAAAAATTGAATTTTCAAATGGGAGCCCATACAGACACCCGGAAATTTTGTCCCAATACACCTATTTTCAAAAATTTGATGGAAAATACCCTTTTGCCCTTCCACTCAAAACAGCTGCATCCAACGAAAGAAATATCCGATTTTTTCGTTTGGATGATTGGAAAGTCGGCCGAATGGTTTGCAGGGAGGTCAAAAAAAATCAAAGGGCCCCACCGTTGATCGAAACCCAAGTTCTTCCTTAGCCGTAAATAGGTGGGCAAAGGCGATCATGGTGGTGTTGACTCTAGGGTCAGAAGTGCAGGATCCACTTGGATCTAAGAAAAAAACCCACAAAATTGATTTTCGGACCCCCCAAACAACAACTAAAGAAACTGGCCAGAGGAGGGTCCCACGCGATTCAGATCAGAGATCTGATGGTACAGATGGATAGACCATAAAAAAACGGAATGGGTATGGTGGGTCCCACTAGCAGAAACTTTCTCCATCACCTAATAAGGCTGAGAAGAAGATCTGTTGGTAGCAGATCTGTTGCCGCCAGATCTTTTTCTCAACTTTAGATCAGGTAATAGAGAAAGTTTCTGCCGGTGGGACCCACCATACCCATTCCGTTTTTTTATAGTCTATCCATCTGTACTATCATATCTATGATCTGAATCGTGTGGGACCCTTCTCTGGCCAGTTTCTTTGGCTACTGCTTGGGGCATCTGAAAATCAATTTTGTAGGGTTTTTTCTTAGATCCAAGTGGATCCTGCACTTCTGACCCTAGGATCGACACCATCACGATCGGCCCTGACCCACCTATTTACGGCTAAGGAAGACCTTGGGTTTCGATCAGCGGTGGGGCCCTTGGACTTTTTTCCCCTCTGTGCAAACATTTGGTCGACTTTCCAATCATCTGAACGAAAAAATCGGATATTTCTTTCATTGGATGCGACTGTTTTGAGTAGAAGGGCAAAAAGGTATTTTCCATCAAATTTCTGAAAGCAGATGTATTGTGACAGAATTTCTGGGTGTCTGTATGGACTCCCTTTTCAACTTATTTTCAAGAAAAAAAATGATCTAACTTTATAGAATTACACTAAAAGTCTTGAGTTCAATTTCTTCCAAACTTATCCGATACACTAAGTTTGTGAGTGGTTTCATTAGTCTCACCTTCTTCAATGTAATAAGAGAATACTCATATTATAAAAATAAAAATTACAAAAAAAAAAATTGAATGATTAACCACAAAATGTCTTTAACTTTAGAGAAAATTTTCACATCACTCATTTATTTTCTAACCTTTGGATTACTTTGTAGATAGTCCATCTATAGTTAAGAACTTTAATAAACTGTGAGAAATTTTACTAATGTGTGGATAAAAAAATTTGTATACGATCTAAGAAGTTAGTCATATATCCTAAGAGATGGATGCTTTAACTTAAAAAGAAAACAATCGAGACTTGATTTTTGTATATGGATATTTTTTTAAAAAAAAAAGCCAGAATGGCTACCTGAAGTGAGTTGGACATTTACAGTAATGTCGAGATTCACACTGCACGTTAGAATGTCGAGATTCACACGGCACGTTAGACTTTATAAGATGCTAAAAGAGCATCAGTCAAAGAAGGAAGAAAAAGAAAAGTGAGCATCAGTCAAAGAAGGAAGAAAGGGGAAGTGATGAAATGAAATAGTGTGTCGGGTAATCAGAAGATAAGGAGAGAGAATCATTCATTCATTCATTGATTTCATTGGAGGCACTTTTTGTTCCCACTGGCCGAAAGCACCACCACTTTCCTTGGCTTTTGGCGCTTAAGATAGCCAAAACAATATTCAAATATAAAAATTTTCACCTAAACAATAGTCATGCATTTGCCACTACTATTTGTTGGCTTCAAGTTGGGCTCATCTGGGCCGCATTTTGACTCTCTTCTCTCTCAGACACTTGTTCAATATGTGAATTTGATTTCTATTCATCTATTTTTTTTTTACCAAAGTACTCAGTCTCTAAGATCATTTGACTAATTCTTGAGATATATTTAAACAAAGGTGAAAATATAAGTTGATACATCTCGTATCGGCTGATACATCTTAGATTTTTGAACCTGATATGTATCGACCGTACATAATAAATCTCAGAAATATCAGCCGATATTTAGGCCATTATATCGGCTTAGATATCGGCCGATATGATTAAAAATCAATGAAAATAATTAAAACAAAAACGGATTATATCGGTGATATTTTGATTTTTTTCAAAATTTAAAAAATGTATCCTAAATATGTAAATTATGTTTTCAAACCGTTTTCTGTTTTCAAAAAAAAATTATTTTTTGCTTGTGTTTAACCGTTGGAATCAGCCACATTTTTTATTTCCAGCAAACATACAAAAAATTAAATGCACATTTTCGATATAACATGCATAATGCATTAATCAATGCACATTTTCATTTTTTAATGAAAAATAATTAATGCTAATTTTTCATTTTTTAATGAAAAATAATTAATGCTACTTTTAATTAAGGCTAATTTTTGCTTTTAATGAAAAATTATTAATGCTAGTTTTTCGTTTTTCAAAATGAAAATTAATGGTGACTTAATTTATGGTGATTTTTCTTTTTTTATAGAAAATTAGTTGTGACTTTTCATTTTTTGATGAAAAATTAATGATAATTTTTTTAAACAATAGAAAAGCAATAGTGCATTTTAATAATCGATGGAAACTAATTTGTTTATAGAAATAATTAATTGTGACTTTTCATTTTTTTTTAAATTCAAGAAAGTCTAAAAGATCTTTCTCAGTATAAATTTTTTATAATTTTTTTAGAAATATTTGAAATTCTCATGTTATTAATTTTAAAAAAAATATTTGATCATCTAAATGACGGATATTTAATGAAAAAAATTACATATTCATGAAACCCATAATTTTCTTAATTTCCTAAAAAAAATTTGAATTTTTAAATAAATAAATAAATTGGTTGGAAAGAGAAAATTATCGGCCGTTATCTCTACCGATATCCGATATCATGGATATCCGCCAATATTGGCAATATCTCTCAAACTCGAGATTTTCACCCTTGTATTTAAACTTTTCTATTTATATACAGAAGATAAAACTATAGGGAGTGACTTTTTGAAACCGTAAGAATTGGGTGGATTCTTAACCATTATTCCAACTCCATTGAGTTAAAACTATCTTTATTTTTATCATTAATTTTTCAAAGGGTGGCCGTATAGACACCTAGATTTTCTGCCAGCAGACACTCGATTTCAGTTTTAGGGTGGCTATTTATTATTTTGCCCCTCAGCTTTTTAAAAAACTACCATTCGACCTCAACATCCGAACGAACAGTTAGTTCATTTTTCGTTCATTCGGACACACATTTCAGTGTAAAAGTCCATTGTTCGGACGATTTGTCATTCGAAAGCACATTTCAGTATAAAAGTCAATCGTTCGGACGAACCTTCTTATACTCAAACGATCGTTCGAACGCTCCCAATAGAACGTCCAAACGATTAGTAACTTCTTGTACTTAGTAAGATCTTCACAGTTTTTCACACTAACTTCTGCCATCTCAAATAATCTCTCACTCAATTCAAACCACATATTGAAAATTACCTCATTTCTTAAGGAAATTCGTAAGATCTTCACAACTTTTCACTGCAAACCTCACTCCATTCAAACAACATCTTGGAAATTACCTCATTTCTTAAAGAAATTCGTAAGATCTTCATAGCTTTTCACACTAGCTTTTGCAAGAGATCTTGTCAAAAAAGTCAAAGATGATTGTCTAAATGTCAGTTAAAAACACATCCCTACATACAACCATGATACTTGAACACCAGAAATATCTCCACTTTCAAATGAGATGACAAAACGAGAAATTATTCAAGTTTCAATCTAATTTCACATAATGGTCCTCCAAATCAATACCTGATTTCACATTTTGGTCCTCCAAATCAGTATTCAAGTTTGAATCGCTCACTGCAAACTTCACTCTATTCAAACCACATCTTGGAAATTACTACCTTTCTCAAGGAAATATTATGGTTGTTCCTCAGGGGAATCAGCGGCATTTTCTTGTCTGGACTCCAGTCCTTAAGTGAAACTATCAGACACAGCGACTCAAGAATGAATGGAAGTTTTTTTTTTAAGAAAGGTCGTCCGGACAAACACATTTTACCTTTAAATGTTCGCTCGTACGATAAAAATGAATTGACTGTTCGTTCAGACAAGAAGATCAGGTTTTAGTTTTTTTAAAAGATGATAGACAAAATGATAATTTCATCTAAATTTTTGAAATTAGGTGTCTGCTGACAGAAAATTTAGGTGTCTATGTGGCTACCCTTTTTCAAATTTACTCATGCTATTCGGAAAAAGGAAAAGAGAAAGAAGTAGAGAAGTAGAAGTAAATTTGAAAATTTCTTTTAAAATATTGTATCATAAGAAAAAATGGCGGTTGCAAAAATTATTATCCATTTTAAAATTCAATAAAACGTCTCTTTTTTTTTTCCTTTTTTTTTTCTTTTTTTAAGAGCATCATCACTTTACTCAAATATATATTTCTCAATCCTTGATACCCCTATACAGTATAGATTATTTAGCCATGTTAGTACACCACCCACCCCAGCATCAAATTTTCTCAGCCATTTAGTAGGTGTCTTATCAAGAAAGTAGGGCTCAGCCACGACCCGTCCAATCATTTCCACCACTTTGCTCATGTCATCAAATAAAATATAAATTATATATCCATAAATGCAAATCATCTAGAATCATTCTGTACATACCCATGTGCAGGAGAATCTCAATCACAATAATGCCCATGGGCCATCCAACAGGTAGGACCCACTATCTGTACCACTATTGGAAAAAAAAAAAAGAGGCCTAGTCCATTAGTCAGATAGACCCCACATGTTTCGAAAGAATAGATTGGTTACAGGCCTCTGTATAGATTCTTTGACCGTTGATATGGAGGACCTACATCGGTAGGACTTGTCTTCCATGTTGAATTATTCTTGGATTATTTCCCTACTATCTTAATATGTTTTTATTTTTATAATGACAAAATATTATTATAACATACTCATTATTTAATAGTTTCTCAATAAAATCTTGTTAGACTGCTCGAGAAGCTCATTCCTGACTCATCCCAACTCAGCATTGGAGCTGCTAGTAACTCGGCTTAGTTCATTTTCAAAATTAGTGACTTGTGGGTGAGAAATGGATCTGTAACGAACCTTTTTAAATCGATAGAAT
The DNA here is from genome assembly GCA_013350335.1 of Chimonanthus salicifolius. Taxonomy (NCBI): domain Eukaryota; kingdom Viridiplantae; phylum Streptophyta; class Magnoliopsida; order Laurales; family Calycanthaceae; genus Chimonanthus; species Chimonanthus salicifolius. The sequence goes on from CM023538.1 coordinate 51,994,442, forward strand.
AAATGTATTGATTTTTTAAATAAAATTTATATATCATATATGATTCTTATTGTTTTTACATACTATTTTATTTTAAAATAAACATTCAAATTTATTCAAAGGACACACTGGACACACTAAACCTACACTAGTAGATTTGCCAGATCAAACACTTCGTCCCTATGCTAGTATTATATTCTCTACCCATGCCAATTAGGTTACAAGAGTACCCAACCATTTAGTAGAAACAAGAGCATGAAGCCACAGAACATATCGCCTGGCTCGATTCTTGGGCCTGTGGAGTCCCACTTAATCCATGGTTTGAGTGGGCACAAAAAAACTATTGTACCATCAATTTTTAATGATATTATCATCATTAAAATCATTTATCTCAACTGTAGAGTTAAACATTTGAATTTGATAAATTATTTTCTATAAGGAGCTTGCCTACCGACACTCATATAAATTAGATCCACAACCTTTATATATTTTTTGAGATTATGGAGGACATCCCCACCCTAAATAAGAGGTCGGACACAATTTTTATATTTGCAGCAATGAGCATTTGCCAACTACACCACATGCTCATCTTTATTGTTAATGGCCATGGAAATAGTAATTTTGGAAAAAAGAATTCTTTAGTTGGTAATTTGGTATTGATGGGGATTCACTACTACAAGGGAGGTATATTAAAATACCTTGTGGTAGATACCAATTTTTCAAGGAAAGAAACATCAACAAATCCAATGGAACAAAGAAATGAGAAACATATTCAGAAAAGGTACAAATGATTGATCCCAGTACATGGGTCAAGCCCAAACTTATTGGGGGAAAAAACCTCAATGGCTGTCTCTGCTTTCATATAAACAATGTCCAATGATGTCAATGTTGAGCAAGAAAATCAAATAGAGGGGCTTTGTTATTAAACAGCTTTGGCTGATTTTTCTGCAAGGATGTTATCAGGAAGAATCAGTTGCGGAGGCACGTCACGCACAACACCCAACATTGAGTCATACTCCTCATCTCGGCGAGCAAACTTCTTTCGCAGCAGCTTTTCAAACTCGATCTCATCAAATGCTTTTGCATTCTCAGCTGCATGGACCTGAGCTAAATTGGTGTAGTTCAATGCTGACTGACAAATGAAAGCTCTCTCATCCTCAGTGAGCTTCCTAAGGAACTTTGCTGGATTACCTCCCCATATCTGTATACAAAAGTTCCAAGATCACTAACAGTCAACCGTACATTGCAAATTTTGACTGCAAGTTAAAATACATATTCTAGAATACCGAAATCAAATAGAAATTGCATGAATCAGTTCCAACTTTCTCCACATCGTGTAGGGGACTAACAACATGGTCATTTCGGCACATCTACACCACGATTCATAGAAGTGCAAGGGTAAGAGTGGAGAAAAAGAGCTCCTCAATGAGCCAAAAAACAATGAAACCTATGAGAAATTTAATGTAATCTAATGAGCAATGCTGGTTCAAATAACATCTAGTGGTTTTTATTGTCTATGCGTAATGTGATCATTGCATTAGATGTGATTTGAACCATGTACTACAGTGTTTTCTGTCATTCTTATCCTTCCTCTACCCAGGTTCTATCAAACCTGGAGGTTTCTCATTGTACTTCCCTTCCCTCTCATATAGCTATCACCTTTCGAAAGGAAAACTTAAGAAACCATCTCCAAAATCTCATGAGATACTACCAAAACTATACCACGTTCTTAAAGCCGCAATGTCTTCTCTTATTTTTGACTACCACATATATGTCCATGTTTCACATTTGCAGTTAATTATCACCCTCATTAACTGATCCAACGGCTTTAAAATTGAGATGCAAATGACTCTCCAGGCCATGATTCTCTCAGAAACTTCAAATCCTTGATATCTATCTTGTGCATATTGGTGAGCAATATCATCCTGTGTGCAGAATCCAAACACATGATGAAAAGGCCATAGCAAGCAACTTTAATGGGACCACATTTCGGTATGAGCACCTGATTTATTATCATCATCATTTTGTGTGTGTGTGTTCCTTCATTTTCAAACCTATTTGTGTTACATGCAACCACAAATGAGTGAATGACATAGATCTATGCCATCTTTGCTTTTTCTTCTTTTAAGCATTTTAAATAATAATCAATACTTGAAAACAAAAATTATGACTCCTACTTTTGTTGTTATAATCAGAGAATTGGTTTGTAATACACAAGTAAAAAACGGCATTGATCCATGCCAATTGATCATATTTATCATTTTGTGATATTTATTTTTTATTTTAAGTATATTTTCAACTATTTATTATTATTACAAGTATTACACTACTTACTAGCAACATCTTAACTTTTATGAACTATGCATTGTGCATTTAGCTCACCAAAATGTCACCCTGATGAGGTTGAGAGAAGCCATCAGCCTCCCATTCAAAAAGGCCCTTTTGAGAAAGCAAAGGAGAGATTGCATAGAGTGATCACCAAGTTCTTCAAGACGATTCACTATCTAGGTCATGATGGAATCAACTTGTGATGATAGGGATGGTCTTGGGGCTCTATATTTTATCAGTTGGAAGTCTCTCGTTAAATTAGAATGCAATAATCTATAAAAGCCTCTAGAGGGTTTTGAAATTTCAAACTAGTTCAAACCAGTATGATTAATAATCAATCTATATATATAATATTTTACTTTTTTGACGACGAAGAACCCCAAGACCCACACCTCTCCCTGAGTATGAGGGCATTGGGTAGAACTCCGGATGCACACAGCCCCCTGTAAGCCACGGGCATTGGGTTACTATAGGACTCAAACATGGGACCTCTGGTTCTTGAGCCAAAATATCTACCAGTTAGCTACTCGTGCGATGTATGATTAATAATCAATATTATCAACTAGTTCATATCATGTATCAATAAAGACTGATATGATGACTAGTACCACTATTTTGAACCATCATTGTAAGCGTGTGCATGGCCACACATGATAATGTGATACTCAAGACTTCGAACAAGCAAATTTTAACTGTTCACCTAGGGTAGCAATTGTCCAGTTGAGTTTGGATCAAGTTGACAAACTAAATTATTTTGAATCCTTAAACAAAAACTAATTTATCAAGTGAGTTTGGGTTGGATCAAGCCATTTATTAGAAGGGTCAAGATACTCAACTGGAATTTTTGTCTAGGATTAGGTTTTGCTTAGGTTGTTAACATGGCACAAAATTGCCAAAGTTCGGTTTTTTTTTTTTTGAACAGTAATGAATTGCCAAAGTGTGGTTAGGTTGACCGACCCAACGAACCCCATATTTGGATCCAAGTGATGAAAGAGACAAATGAAAGAAGAAAGGAAAAAGACTATTTTGGAAGTGGAGAATGTAACTTTTATGTATTTTTCCTCCAGTCATTTATAGGTAATCAAAGGAACTAAAAAAGGAATAAAATACAAGTAATATCAATTAGCTCCTAATTTTGAATCAATCAACTAATTCCCAAGTCAACTTTGATCTTTTGGTGCTCCTGCACCCTATAAAATCTGTATTATTAAGTCCTTCAACAATCCCCCTCAAGCTAGAGCAAAGATATTAATCAAGCCCAGGTTGGACAGAGAACATTGCAGTTGTGTTCGAGACACAGCTTTAGTCAACATATCTGCCAACTAGTCTTTAGATTGAAGATAGGAGTAATAACGGAACCTGAATGAACATGGGAACGGATGAAATGATAATCCACTTCAATGTGTTTCGTCCATTCATGGAAAACGGGGTTGGAAGCAATATTAATGGCAAATTGATTATCGAAATAGAAAACCATTGCTTCAAAAGGGCAAACACCTAGGTCTTGAAGAAAGTGCTAAACCCACAATAATTCACAAGTGATGTTGGCCATGGCATGGTACTCAGCCTCAACACTAAAGCAAGCCACAGTATGTTTCTTGTTTCGTTGGGAAATAAGATGATCACCAAGAAAATACAATAGCTAGAAGTGGAGCAACGATCATTTGATGAACCGGCCCAATCAGTATTAGAGTATCTGCGAATAGTACAATGCTCTTGAGATTTATAAAAAAGACCACACCCAAAGTGACTTTTGATATAGTAGGATCCGAAAAACGGCATCAAGACGAACATCACGAGAAACATGCATGAATTGACTAACACTGATAGCATGGGATATATCTGGGCGAGTAACAACATGAGACTTAATGCTTCAAAGACCATGGTGAACAAAAAAGGAGAAAGTGGGTCCCCTTGCCTTAGTCACCTTGTTGCAATAATTTGCTCTATTGGTGAGCCATTCACTAGGATGGAGTAGGATGAGTCTCGAACACAAGCACTCATTCAGAGTCCCCATCTGGATCCAAAACCCATCTGGTCAAATAGATAGTCTACGAACTCCCACTTCACATGGTCGTAGGCTTTCTCCATGTCTAATTTTAGTAGAATTCCTCTCTTTTTATCCCTATGTCTGGAGTGTATCAATTCGTTTGCTATCAGAACCCCATCCAGGATTTGTCGACCCTCAATGAATGCACCTGATTTTCACCTATTACCTTGCTAATGGCTTTCCTAAGTCTTGTGGCGAGGACTTCGGCTAGGAGTTTGTAAATGCATCCAACTAAGCTGATAAGTCTGAAGTGAGAGAGCTCCGAAGCCCATTCTTTTTTCGGGATTAAGGCGATTAAGGAGTTTTTTAACTCCTTATTCAGAATACCTCAACAATGAAACTAATTGAAGAATCTTAGGAAGTCCACACTTAGAAAGCCCCAACATGACTTCAAAAACTTGAAGTTAAAACCATTTGGGACTGGTGCCTCGTCTCCATGACACTTCCTAGGGCTTCCATAATCTTTTTTTCCTCAAACGGCCTCTCCGGCCAAATTACCCCCTTCGTTGAAATCCTTGTAAAAGGAATCCCATCCAAAACCGGCCTCACTCTACCCTTCGAGACTAGTGTCCTAAGTAGGAATGATGAAATAGAAGGCCTCTGGGCTTGGGCGGCTCTAGTTCTAGTATTGGGAGTGGCAGCCCCTATCCTAAGCAAGTCTAGGCTAATCCTTGTGCTAGGTCTAAGTTGTAAATTCCCCAGTAATTGGTCTCTACTGATAGGTCAAGTTTGGAGGAAGGGGGTAGAATGAATACCACATGTGTATTGCCATGTTGCTCCCATTTGTGCTTTAGCCATATGTGCTCACAGTGGACAACACTCCTGCTGTTGATGTAGGTACAATCTCCTGTTGTGGTAGTAAAATAGTGCTCCTTGATCTGAGATCCCTGCCATGTGACTGGATACTCCTGGATAGAACAAGAGCAGAAACCGCCCCTGCATGTCTATGTGCAGGGGTTAGAGACATAGAACCTACAAGAATTTGTGGTAAAGTGGGAGAGATAATACCAGCAGGAGCGGCGTCTCTAGTGTGGGGATCCAAGTAATGAAAATTGGCATGGGGCTGTGACTCAGGTTCGGTCATAGGGACTGGTAAGGCACTATGTGCACAGGACTCTGTACGTGGTTCGACCCCTCAAAACACAAATTGTGCAAAGACTTAATTGATATAGGACTTTACTGCTCTCCCTTATTCCCCTCCACCCTCCTCCCATCCACCATAATACCCTCATAGCATTGGCCATGGATCTAGCGTTCGCCATCCGGTGAAAGAACTTAGTATTCCTATAACCTTCTTTGAGCCATGTAGCCCTTGATTTATGTCTCCATTCAACCTCCTTCCTCCTTAGAAGCTTCTAGATCTTTGACATATGGCCATGTTTCTCCCCAAGCTCTTCTTCGGACGAATCCCTTTCCTCCTCAATTCCTTCCCATTCCTCCACTAAACTAAACATGGAACTCTTTTTCCTCCTCCATTGCTCCTAATACTTGTTGGAATATATTTAGGATTTTAGATTATTAGAATTATTATGTACTTAGGACTCTAAGTTGGGTTTATCTCTAATTAAGAGATGTATTTGGTTTAGAATTAGGTTAAGAGTTTGTGTTTGATTGTGATAACCCTAGGGTTTCTAGAGGCTATAAATACATGTAATAGCTTAGACTTGATTAATAACATACAGTTTTTTATTTTTCTACATGGTAATAGCCAGAATTCGATCCTACTGAGTGAGTCCTTCAATAAACATGCTCATTCTTCTCCCTCTGCCGGAGATACATCGGCAGACGGAGGGAGAGACACCTTATTCGATCCTAAGTGTCTCTTCAATCAATCGTGCTTGTACCTCTCTCCCGCCGCACACCTGATTGTGCATCTATCAGTGTGCCCTATTTGCGACTAGCAGGTAAGCCCATTGTCCTACAGTCTGCAATCTGCAGTGTCTTCTTCAATCTCATGCGCAGATCCGTGCGCTGAACTCACAGCCCAAGAAAGAACAGTGCAAGCAGGAGAGGATTGTCATCCCCTTTGTGATCTGAAACAGATCTGGTTGTGCTTCTCTCAATAGTCTGCCTTTTTCAAGGAAAAAACAAAGGGCTAGGAATTCTTGCCGTCTCGAGAGTTCTCGGCGTCATCCCTCTTCATATTTCAGATCAGTTTTTCTTCACCAGATTTGCTCCGACGCTGCTTGCATCATTCTTCATCTCGGATGCAAAAGTGCTCTATTTTGTCTTCTCTGTTCGCAGCCATTGTTAGCACAAGTCACAGGCTCTTGCTCTCTTCGATCGATATTTGTTTCGATATGAGGTTTGGACACTTGTTTCCTCTGAGATTTCTGCCTCTTGTGCCTGCCTGCTTCGTCCAGCCGTCACTGTCCAGCTATCCCCGGCGAGTCCACCGATCACATCTTGTTTAATCATAAGCCAGCCAGTCCACTGTGCCATGCTTGCCTTCTGCTCTGCTGAGAAGGGGAGGGGATAGAGATCATATGTTTGTTAAACACATCTTCCTTGCTGGTATGAGAGATCTTCAGCAACAAGTTACTCTCACAGCTACACACAGGAGTGCACACTCTAGCCTATTGGGAAAGGCTCGGGTGGAGAGTTCTAGATGGGTTTCACGGGAACAGATCTCTATGTATGATGCAATGTTTTTTTGCATTACATAACAACGATCAATTGTGGAAAAGGTGGGAGAATCACATTCTTCAAGTTTGTGATAAATTGTTCTTCTATGAGCAAATTGAGAATTACAATGAACATTTTCTTAATGCTTTGAAAGCATATGATGATGGAAGGGATTTGTCATATTATGATTTCCACAATGATGGCTTTGGACCCTTGTATGATGATTCAACAAAGAGGATGAGGAAAAAAAAAGGATCATTCTTCAATTGGTTTTATTTCTCTATCAACATTGGTGCTCTTCCAGTTTTCTTGTCTGGGTCCAACCACGAGATTCAGACCCAGTGTTTTTGTTGTTTCTTCTCGCCACGATCTGTGCCAAGAAGAAAGGGGGAGAGCCGAAGAAAGGGACGAAACTTGCCCTTCTCCTCCTACTTTGCTGTCGTTCGAGCCCGCCTTGTTTTGCCGTTTCTCCAATATGAGATAGCCTGTTTAGCCGAAGAAAGGGAGGCAACTTGCCCTTCTCCTCTCTCTTTGCTGGTCTTTATGGCTTCAACCTTTATCCTTGCTGGCCTTCATTATTTGAAGGACTCTGATTCGTCCCCTCTGTTTGCTGGGCTTTCCGATCTAATTGATCGATGTGATGACTTCAGTATTTTTTGGCATTTACTATGCCTTTGTCTTTCAGGTCATTCGTACCTTGTGTTTATTGCATATTGCGATCTTTGTTTTTGCCGGACCACTTCTTACGACCACTGCCGTCGTCCGTGCCATTCTCTTTTACAGGCCGCCATCTGTGTTCGCTGCCTGTCATTTTGCAGCCAGTCTACGTTGCCACTTCACAAATTTTTGCAGCCAATCAGTTTGCTGCCAACAAATCTTCGTGGCTAGTTGGTGTGCCATTTTTACAGTTCACCTGCCGTTTCTTCACGTTCCAAGCTTCGCGTTCATCTACACTTCAGCTTGTGGGGGTGTGTTGGAATATATTTAGGATTTTAGATTATTAGAATTATTATGTACTTAGGACACTAAGTTGGGTTTATCTCTAATTAAGAGATGTATTTGGTTTAGAATTAGGTTAAGAGTTTTAGTTTGATTGTGATACCCTTAGGGTCGTCTAGAGGCTATAAATACGTGTAATAGCTTAGACTTGATTAATAACATACATTTTATTATTTTTCTACAATATTGACTTAAACCATTCTCTAATTTCTTTTTTCCAACAGTCTCCGTTTCTTGTGTAAGACAAAGCTGCACATCCCTCAATTTGAAAAGAGTTCCACCAAGTAGATGCCCTGTCGAGAACTCCTTATTCTCCAATAATGAGTTATTGAATCTAAACGGCCTGGCCCCCCAATCCACTACCTCGGTGCCGAGTAAAATTAGCTAGTGATCAGAAACAGGTCTTCTTAATTTCATTTGTGAGACATTGGGGAAGATTTATTCCCATGAGAGACCAGAAACGTATCTAATCACCTCATGGATGGCCGACTTTGGCCATTCGTCCATGTAAATCTGTTATCCTCCCATCGGATAATCGATAAGCTTGCATAAGTTAATACATTCTGGGAATCCAAATGATAAATTAGCTTCCCCTGCCCTGCCCCTTCTCTCCGACGGGAATCTAGTTACATTGAAGTCACCCTCGAGACACCATGGACCGCTCCAAGAATTTTTCAAATTAGTAATCTCCTCCCAAAAGGCTTCTCTCTCGACAGTCGCATTTGGTCCATCAACATTGGTAAACATTACCTCTGCATCTTCATCAATCAACCTGTTTTTTATTGAAATGGATCTGCTACCCACTGTTGTGTCAATTACCTCGAAGACTTCTGGTCTCAAAATAATGAGTAGCCCTCTAGCGCTCCCTAAAAATGGTTTGAATCTCCATTCAGCTCAACGATAGGATTGGTTTTTAGCTAGGATTGCAGAAGGTGTCTTCGATAGGTCCGCACCTCAGCGATGGCAATGACTGCGTCCGGCGAAGAGGAGTAGAGTTGCGATCGTCACCTGATTTGTTACTCCTAGGTTCCTTTGCCTTCGTCTCCGGGATGGTTTCGACTTCTGATAGGCACGTGGGCTCATTGGCATTTGAGGACGATTGACTCACCCAGTTGGAACGGTGTTGCTTCTTCTCCAGAGGCTGCAACTGTGTTTGTTTTCAAGAGGTTGCGACTGCGAGGGAGACTTATGTTTCTTTCTGGATTCAGGTCTTATAAGTCTCGGTCCAGTCCCTGTGGCCCAACTTCGGTTGAATGAGTCAGCCCTAAAGTTGAAATGGTTTGAGCCAGGTCCATAATGGGACGGGCCTGGTTCAAGTGAGCCAGGTCCATATGGTACTCTAGGTCCAAATGCCAGCCTAGGTCTAAGAGTGGTTAGCTTGGCCCAAGTGGCGATGGGCCTTGTACCCGACGGCCCAGTTGAAATAACCCTTCTTTTAGTTGTTTTTCCTTTTTATCCAAAACCTTGTCTTTTTCCCATCCTCTTTTTCCTTCCCAGTCATTGTGTGATCCTCATTGAATGTGTCTCTCTCCAAGACTTACTGCAGCACTCCATCTCCTTCGATTGGCCGAATTGAGCATGCCACGTCCGAGTCCTCCACGGTACGTCACGAAAGTTTGTCCTGTTGTTAGGCGTTCGTCCTCTCCTCGAGAAAGGAGTGGTCTCTCTTTCAACATCAGTGGGTTTCCATAGTTAGATGGAAGCTTTCTTTTCCGACTACCTTTTAGGTGAGTTGGTTTCACTTTTTTCTTCCCATGCCGTCACCCGGAGTCCTTTCTGCAGCATGTGTTCCTCCTACAGTCCCACCCTCTCTCATTGTCTCTTCATACAACATCTCCACCTCTTCTGGAACATTTAGATGTTCATCCTCATGTCTATCCTCCATAAATGCCATTTCCCTCATCTGGATTCTATAACCGCCATCCGAGACCTTGACGATTACCTCCTCTGGTGTTGTTTTTTTGTTTTCAACCTCCAGTAGTAACCTCAGAGTCGATAGGTCCCTTTTTCCTAGGTTTTCTTTATCAATCTCCAAGATCTTCCCCAACCTCCTTCCAAATTCCAGTATTGAATCACAGTCCCAGGCCACCAAAGGATACCCAAAACAGTGAACCCATGTCCATCTGATTGATTTGTATGATTGGGAGTGCCAAATTTCTATGGAGTTGAATAAATTCATCCATTCTGGTCTGAGATCCATGCACAGGCTTCCTCCTAACTCCAAGCAGTAATTAGGAAGCAGGCTCCACCTAGCCATCTCACTGCACCGTTGTTGATACCTTTCCCATCTCAGGAGCTTCTCACCTCCTTCAGGTTGATACAAAGTTCTGTTGTAGCTACCACCGACTGCTGGAGCCACTTGTAGGCCTCCCCCAGTTTCACATTGGACATTGTAATTTCATGAAATGGTGGAGATGGATTTTTACATGCCCAACTCTCAGAGGTAGCCCATACTTTTCTAACTGAATTCTGAGCAAGAGTGCCCAAACCCAGTTTTGCAGAGGTCTGGTGAGTTTTAGGATCTGTTTCTTTATCTAATACTGCCATTCTCTTCATCTCCTGAATTATCCATACCCACCTCAGTCTCCTCCCTGTGCCCTTCCCTGTCATATAAAGCTTTTTGCACTTTTATCCTCCTCCCTCCCAATCAACAACCATTTGAGCTACAGATAGCCCCTGCTGCAACACTTTCCCCTTTCATCCTGATAAAAGCAAATTCATGTCCTTTCTGGTTTCTTTCCTCCAGGATGAAAACATCCACCACCCTTCCCCATTCATTGAAAATCTCCATGAGCCAAATCCTAGTAGCAAAGTCTGGTATGTTCTCCACAAAGAGTGGGATAGGTGCAGAATTATGATGTTTCCTCTGGCTTCTTACCTTGTCTCGTTCATATGGACAAGTAAAAGGGACAGCAGAGACAGCAATCGGCTTAGGCGTTGACCAAAAGAGAGGAGAGAGACGCAGACAAGAGAGTATCTTTAACTGAGAGAGACGAGAGTACAACAAGCAATTGAGAGAGACGAGAGAACACTGTCAAAGTGTCTACTGTCGTTGTGGAAAGGGGAAGGGCAAGCTGCAGCGGCTATGGCAGAGGAAATGAGACTTTAAGAAGGAGACTTTTGTGGTAGACACCAAGCGTCACCTCTTGTTCTTATTGCAGATTGCAATGCTGTCTCTTGTCGCATATCACAGTGGTAGCCTTGTGTTGCAAATCGCAGCATCGCCTCGTGTCGCACTTGTAGTCACAGTGTCGCCTTGCCTTGTGTCGCAGATTGTACCATCGCCTCACCTTGTGTAGCAGATCACAGCGTCACATTGTCTTGTGTGCGGACTCGCAGGATCACCTTGAGAGGGATGTAGGAACTAGGAACTAGAATATTGGGAAATGGGATTTAGGGTTGTGAACGAAGCACTGAAGAGTCTAAACTGAAGTATCAAGTATGTTTTATATATAAGAGAGTAATAAACGGGTAAATCGGGTAACCCAATAACACAGTCGGGGTAGACCCGACCCAAACCGATTTTAAACGGGTTAGGGTAGACCCAACCATTTATTAATCAGGTTAAAAAATCTAGAACAATACCCCCTTAAATCGGTTTGGGTTAGATTTTGCCAGGTCTAATAACAACTACTCCTTAAGTAGCAATTGGGATCCAATATAAGCTCTACCAATGTAGAAAAGTGGATAGTGCTCCTCACTAGCATGACTTTGAGAGATGGCAAGAATCACAAATGCCTTCAACCCCACAAATGATTGGAGAGCAAGATCAACCCTACCAATAGCAAGTTCCAAACCAAAAGACACCCTCCACTAGAAGGATCTCTAGTTGCACTCCAAGTTTCTCTATAATTTGGTTCGACTAGAGCCAAGAAACCAACCATCTAGGGATGACAACTAGGTAAGTAGCATTTGGGATCGAATATCAATTCTACCAATTTAGAAAAGTGGATAATGCTCCTCCCTAGCATGACTTTGAGAGATGGAAAGAATCACAAATGCCTTCAACCCTAAAACATGATTGGAGAGTAAGATGAACCCTTCCAATAGCGATCTCTAGTTGCACTCCAAGTTTCCCTAAAAATTGGTTCTATCAAAGTCAAGAAACCAACCATCTAGGGGAAAATGGAGCTCGAGGAAGGGTGTTCCATGGAGGATCAATTCTTGCAACCCTTCACCATTGAGATTAGGGATTAAGCCCGAAAGCTTGAAGATTCCAACCCGAACAAAATAGGGCCTAGCACGTATTTTTTAGCCTGAATGTCAATCGCGCTCAGGCTCATATGTTAAAATAAAGTTCATTTAAAAATCAGGCCAAGCTTGGTATCATCCATATCTAGCCCGTGATACAGTACATAACCATGCTAGAGAGTAACAGTCTAAGAAGAAAAGACTCAGTCACAAGTCTCTTGGGAGCAAATGCCTTCTCGTTTCCTCCTTCCATCTCTCTCTCTCATGACACAGTATATAAGCATGTAAACAGTATTGATCTCAAAAGAAAAGACTAGATCACAAGTCTCTTGGGAGTAATGGCCTTCTCGTTTGCACTTTCAAACGCTGTCTCCTTCCCCTCCCCTCCCCTCCCCTCCCCTTTCTCCCTCCCCCTTCTCCCTCCCCCTTACTGATTCTCACCTTCTTCTTTCTCTATTTTTTTGTTATTTTTCTTTTTCTATTTTCTCATTTTTCATCCCTTTCAATTTTTTTTTTATCCTTCTTTTTTCGGTTTTTTATTTTTCATTTATCTTCTCATTTCTCCTCTAGTTTCACTTTTCTTTTCTCTTCTCTTCTACTTCTTTCTGTTTTCTTCACTTTCTAGTTTCCCTTTTTTTTTAAATCCTTTTCTGTTTTTTTCGCCTTTTTCTTTCTTATTTTTTCTTTTTGTTTTCCTCTATTCTATTTTCATTTTCTTTTCTTCTATTTTCCCGTTTCAACCACTTTCTTTATGTTTTCCCTACTTTTAATTTTTATATTTTCATTTTCTTCTGCTACTTTATGTTTCATCTCTTGCTTTTTCTTGTTTTCCCTCTTTTCGTTTATTTCTACTTTTTATTCCATTTTCCTTTTTTATTTTCACATCCTTTTTATTTCCACTTTTCTTTTATTGTTTCTGTAGGGCTGCCTCTCGGGATAGGGCTTTTCGTCGGGCTCTTAGGCTTTTTTCAGAATTGGGCTTGAATACATATTTCAAGCTAGTGTCGAGCTCAGGCTCCCCTTGTAGAAATCGGCTTGGGCTCAACACAACACAAGCTCCCCCCAAGCCCAGCCCATTGCCATTCCTAGCTGAGAGATTTCAAAATTTCTTCAATCTTTAGCAATATTGATTTTTGGACACTCGAAATCAGATCAGATGCTTGCTGCAGATGAAGTGCAAACATTCAGCAATCACATTCTCAATACTGAAATTTTAAGGCAAAAAAAAAGAGTCAGAAGCAAATGGCTGCAAACCTCCCCACATGGGATCTTAGTATTCTGCCTTACAAGGGCACCAGCAGCTACCATGGCATGTTTCTCCACAACCACTCCATCAAGCAAGGTCGCACCCATACCAACAAAAGCCTCATCCTCAACAGTGCAACCATGTAAGACAGCACTATGACCTGCATTATACCACGTCAAAGGTACAAGATAAGTTATAAAGAGTAAATACGATAAAAGAACCAGAATTGTTGCAGTTTGCTGCCTGAAGCCCAAGAAAGGGCAAAAGAACCAAAAAAGGGTCGATGATGGAAAATTCAGTTTCCACTATCCTTGATCACTTGCCATTATGAAGAGAAACTGATGCATAATGAGCATTGTCACTGAAACCCTTTACTGAAGTACCCCCATTATCTTTTAGCTTATGTGGTAATCAGAAACTGGGAATTGGCCAATTATGACAAGATGTGCATGAATCATCTTTAAATGAAAAGGGTAGCCTGTAACTTGCCTACAGTAACATTGTCTCCAATGATTGTTGGTAAGACCTTGCCGCTTAAATTAGATTTTGCAACATGCACAAGGGAGTTGTCCTGTATATTAGTTCCAGATCCAACACTGATGCTGTTCACATCACCTAGACAGGAGAACACAACATTCTGAAAATAATTAGCATAACATTATACAGACCCACCAAAAAAAAAAACCAATATAAGTTGAATTCCATAACAAGTAATGATGGAACTTACTAGTGACTATTCTAAGGAAAAATTTGGTCCACGAGGACAGATAGAAGTATGAGAACATCAAAATAACACTTTCCTACAGATGTTGAAGAGTGATTTAGGAATTATATGATTCTAAGTTCCTACCCAAGGATATGTACAGAAACAGGGTCAAGACATATTGGTCCAGGTTTCTAATCTACATTGTTTTTTTTTAATGACTAAGAACCCCAAGACCCCCACCGTTTCTAATCTACATTTGATGACAGCTAAGGTCAGGTTTAACGCCTACTTAGACTATCATACTGAACATAATGGTTTTAGACTTGAGATCTTTGGATCCGAATCAAGGATTACAAAAGAAAGCCCCAGATATCCAACTCTCACTCTCACCTTGAAAGGAAGAGATGGTTCTAATTTCGACATGACAAAATTCACTGAAGAAATTAGGTGTTCTAGGAAATCAATTCGAATGAGAAATTGGGAATTGAAATGATAAATTCTAACGCACTTAATTAACTGCATTCTAATCTGACTCGAATTCAGATTGAAATCAAAGAAACTTCTAATGAATCAATTTGAACATGGAATTAAAATTAAATTTGTGAATTTCCAGTAATCTCATATTAATTATCTAAAAATACAAAATAAATAAATATATATATATATATATAAAATTATATATACGAACACAACCTTAATAATCTTAAGGAAAATGACTCAACTGCCCTCACTAATAGAAAGATCACTAATAGAAAGACTAAACTAAACTTGGTACACATAATACAAACTCTAACCAAAATTCACCATGCAAAAACATTCAATACTTAGATTAAAAAATAATTCAAACTAAGATTCAAAAGAAACCAAATAAAGAGACTCGCCAAACTTGGGGACTAAACAAGCAAACTTTGCTCAAATTTCAATCAAATTTTCCGTATGTGTAATGTCTGGTCTTAACATGAATTTATAGACCTTATTTAACCAAGAAAAGAAAGAAAAATAAAAAGGAAAAAAAATCACATTCTAGTCTGTGAGCCTGCACTCCCAGTTTGGCTGACACTGGCTGAATCTGGTGTATTGTGGCTCTTCTTTCTTAATTAAATAACTAATAAAAGAAACAAAAAAGTATACAAAAAAAAACTACTGTGAACTCGCGTCCATTGAAGGATAAAATCCCAGCCGTTGATCTACCTTCTTTCCTTTGTAAGCAAATCAAAACATTATGCCCAAAATTGTCTTCTGTTTACACATTGATTTCAGTAGCCATTACAAGCTCTTAATCCCAACCTCCTGCTGGATTTAGGTAGCCTAAATCTGTCCCAAATAAAGCCATGTCTGTAGCAAATAAGCTGGCCAAGGATCATTCCAAATCTGCACCCGGATCTCCCTGCAACTCAGCCTGAAAATCAGGCCCATTAACGCTGGAAACCTTCCTTGCTTCTGCTGCCATTTTCTTCTTTCGTTTGAATGTCTTTTTTTCTCCTTAAGTACGCATTTTCTTCTGCTCTTTTAAACAGATTCTACAGTCAGCCTTCCTTTCCAAAAACAGCCAATTCCATAGATATTAGGGCTGGACTTGACGGACTTCAGCACCACACGTTGTGGCAACCTCCACTCCCGGCCTTCCAAAATTAGTTCCAAGCAGGCCCGTTTGAGTTAGTTTCCATTTTGCAATGGATTCTCTCCACGCAAGCGTCCATGTGGCGTTCCAGTGTCCTCCATGTTAGCAACTGATGTGTATTTCATGGGCCCATTGAATGACAGCATTTGGATTTAATTTCATGGGCTTTTGAGGCCCAAAAGTCTCCTAAATGGGACCAGACCATAACTGGTCCAACTGGGCTTTAATCATGGTGCAAGTGGGTCCATTAGGTTGTGTTTGAGGCCCTCCTTCCCTCCATCAACTCTTTGGTCAATCCAGGTTAAAATTTTATCAATTAAAGTCACATGGGCCCCATTCTATCTAATGGGCCTTCCTCGATCTCACCCGATTTGATTGAGCTTCTAATGGCTGCATCAACATTGTTGGTTGTTATATGGAGCTCACCGTGGTTGAAAAAAAAAATTTAATAGGATTACATGAATTGGAAGGATTCAAGTGATTATAGCATAAAATATAAAGAAATTTTGTGCAAAAAAAGCAAAAAATATTTTAAGAAAGGATTTTATATGTTGATATGATAAGCTCAAAGGATTGGTATCACCCTTGTCATGCCAATACCTAAAGAGTAAAGAAAAATATGCAAAAAAAAAAAGGATAAAGATAGAATAAATTGATTTGTGAGGCGGGAATGGGATTCATTAGGTCTACTATGGGCCCTAGAAACCAAAGTTTGTATTTGTACATATGTATGCGTGTGTGTGTGTGTGTGTGTGTGTGTGTGTGTGTAGAGAGAGTAAAATATTAAAGAGAGACCTCCTCTATTAAAGACCTTATGAAGACTTCTATGTGAGGCCCTTTAATGATCAATTCAAACTTCTAACCTGATGAATTTCTACTGTCAAATAACGTTGGCCTCAAGAATCATGGCTTCACTTATCCAACTGAGGATTATTTTTTAAAGCCACCATATACAAGATAATGACTTTTAAACCCACCCATCTATGTAGGCTTAGGTGGGTCCCACCTAGGAGTTCTCAATTAAAACTTGAGCACTTTTTCCTAGGTGATCCATGCTCATATATAGTAAGAATCATCGAGTTATCTCATCTACACCATCAAATAAGGATTATTATGCATCTATGAACTGCAAGTACTGGATAGAATATGACATTGATACCAAATATAATATATTTATAGAGAATCCTTTAACTAACCCTTATTATCTTAGTTTTGTCACTTTGAAGTGATGACTTGTAAAGGGATGCTAAAGACTGAATTTATTGTAAACAAGATCTATATAATTGGGAGTCGTCAAATTTTGTATGTTGAAGGTTTAACTTCAATCAACACAAATATTGAAAATATAGCAAATTCCTTTTAGTAAAAAAGACAAAAAAATTAAATACCATGTAATGATCAGGATGCTCACATCCATATCTCAGTCAAGGATTTTATGAAAATGGGATGTCATTTTCCTGATTCCTTGATTTGTGTCTATAACAATATCCATATCTGTGAATCATAACATCCAGTTGATCAAGGAAAATCTGATTGGAAGATTGCAATTAGTTGATATGCCTCTGATCAAGCAAGTTTGGGCCCCTCACTAGCAGAATTGATAACCTCTGGACTCATGGGGTGAAAGAGAACTATATAAAGAGGGGAAATTTCTGGCCTATAAATTGTCCAGCCAATACTTCATGGGGAATCAAATCAATTTTCAAAGTCAGGGATAAAGCTAAGCCTGATATCTGGCATCTTATTGGTAATGGCGCAAACACAAACTTCTAGTTTGATAACTCATTACCTTCTAGAAATATTACAGACAGAATTTGGTAAGAGACCAATTTATGATTTAGGGATGGATGTTGATCTTTGTGTCTCAAAATTTCTTACTAATGGACTATAGCAAATACCCAGTCCTATTTCAAATGCCCTCATTGACATTGGTGCTGAAAATAAGAAAATCACTCCTGCTATTGAGATCAAGGATCGAATAGTCTGCACGGCAGACAATAGTGGCAAATTTTCTATCAAATCTGTCAAAAAAATCCAGAGTGTTGAAGGGGATAAGGTCTCCTGTGTTGATTTGGCGTGGTACCAAAGTAATGTGCCAAAATTCTCAATTTTAGCTTGAAAGATTTTTCATAATAGATTCAAGACTTACAGCTACCAGACTGGAAAAAGGCATTTCGTGCACCCAAGGGTGTTTGTTATGCCTATCCATGGGTGGGAGGCTGACCCTCATCAAATCAGTGCTAGTCAACCTCCCAACGTACTTTGTCCCTTTTTGAATTGTTGAGAGGAGTCACTAAGAAATTGGAAAAGTTATTCAGGAGGTTCCTTTGGGGAGACCAAAAATGAAAAAGAAATTTCATTTAGTGGCCTGGTCAAAAGTGACTAAACCAAAGTCAAAAGGGGGCCTAGGAATCATCCCATTACAAGTCAGGATGAAGCATTACTATGCAAATGGGGTTGGCGGTTTAGAATATAAAGGGATGCTTTGTGGGTTAGAGTTTGAGTGCCAAGTACGGTACAAATAATGGTAACGGGTGGAGTCTTGGCGAAGAACAACAAAAAACTGGTTCAGTGATACTTAGAGCATGGTGGAGGTTGAGTCAGGGTAGGACAGTCATGGGGAACCTTTTCAAGGGAAAACTCAGATATATGGTGGGTAAAGGAGATCGGACCTTTTTTCTGGAATGACCTGTGGGTGGGGGATAGGCCCCTAAGAAAGTGTTTCCCAAGATCATTTAGAGTCACGAGGAATGAACGAGCTTTAGTTCAAGACTATTATCAAGTGGACGGCCATAACATATCTTGGCACATCAACTTCAGGAGAGAGTTGAGATCCTTTGAGAGAGCGAGTTTGGACGAGTTGTTAGGTCAGTTAGAGGCGAGTTTCCATTGGCACTTGGGGATGAGGGCAGAATGGTGTGGACAAGTGACTCATCGGGGACCTATTCGATAAGACAATGGTGGATTTGGCTACACAACACCTAAACGGCTTGACAACTCCATCCAGCCTGATCTGGAAAAATCCAGCTCCTCCAAGGGTCAAGACTTTTGTTTGGTGTGTGGTGAAAAGGAAAATTCTTAATAACATGGATCTTAGGAGGAGAGATTTGTTGAGGTCCGAAGAAGACCTTAGTTGTCCTCTTCGCGGGTCAGCGGATCAAACCATTGACCATCTCTGTCACATGCCTTCCCTGGAACTTATGGGGCAGTTTCTTCAATCTTATGGGTGTTTCATGGGTTTGTGCAAACTACTAGGAGGGTCTACTGGGCTCATGGTTTCTTCCTAACCGCAACATCAGGAGGACTGTTAGGAATATTAGCGCAAATAATCAAATCAAATGAAAATAAATAAAGCACAAAACACAATATTTTACGTGGTTCGGTCCACTCGGCTTACGTCCACTGAGCGACAGATAACTGCACTATGAGAGAAAAGAGAATACAAGTACAAGATTAACAACTCCCCCAAGTTTAGAGCCCAAATCCGAAGTCCCGAGCTCTTTGTACACCCATCTCTCTTTTACACTCTCAAACCCAGAAGAACCCGTCTTCTTTGTCGCTCTCCGACATGCTTTTAGTAAAAGCCCTCGGTGGGTACAGTTCACCCCACAATATTTGTGAGTATGGTTCACCCCACAAGCACATCTTTACTCAAGCTTCTCCAACCATGCTGTCAACGTCCATGCATGTCTTCCACTGTTGTATGCAGACTGCACCTCCACTGTTGAGAGCAAATCAATAGGCCACCATTGCATTTGGCCTCTCCTCCACGCATAATTCTATGCATGCGGCATCCAAGGCAAAATCTCCAATAACCCAATGGCTAGTATATATGCAAAATATGGTGGTAAATCCTAGAAAATCTCTCCCTACTGTCGTGTATATCTAGAGAGATTTTCTCCATGCATATTCCCATTACACAACCACGTTGGATTCTATGCAAATTCTCTAGATTTTCTCCTTTCCAATCGGTGCTCATATTAGCAGTCTTATTAGGACACACGTCATTGTATGCCGTGTCCTTATTTTATGCTTCCTAAGTTATCGGTGCCTATCATATACGGAATTGGAGCCATATTTTATCAAGGACAGCCTGGAATACAATTCCATCCGTTGTCTCGTGGACTATTTGGAAAGGGAGGAATTCAAGAATCTTCGAAGGAAAGTCCAATGAGGTTAGCGGGATCTTTCAAAAAGCCAAATGGAGACTGTGCTCGACTCCTCTCCAACAAGGAATTCAAGGACTTCAAAACCAAAGACCTATTATCTTTGTTGGAGGGTTGCATGAGTGGACGGCCTCAGAAACCAAAGATCTTGGTTGAATGGTCACCTCCTCAAAGAGGTGTCATGAAATGTGATGTGGATGGGGCTTCAGTGGAAAACCGGGACTGACATGGATAGGTGGCGTCCTTCGAGATCATAAAGGCCAAACATCTTTGGTATTCACAGAATTAGTAGGGACTAGAGATTCAAATGAGGCTGAACTTCTCAGCATCAGGAGAGTGTTGACTATTTGGGCAAGTTTTGGGGTGAAAAACTAGTTATCGAGGGAGATTCAGCAAATGTCATCAAATGGGCAAAATGTTTGAAGCGACTCCCCTAGAGACTGATTACCTTGGTTAGGGAGATTAGGGCACCCTCGTCACGGGACTTGAGGTATCTTTTGTCCAGATCAGTCTTTCAACAAATGGGGTCGTGGACTTTTTCGCTAAAAACAGAGTCGATGGTTTTGCCTCTAGTGTCTTTCAAATTTAAGGAGGACAGAGCCAGCATAAGATTGGATTGCAAAGGATGGGATCTCTTTTGTTTGTTTGGTTTTTAAGATGTACATGATGTATTTTACTTTTCTTTTTTTCTTGTATTTGTTGGGTCTACATCTTTTAGACCCCTTGCATACTCTTGTACTTAATTTTTCTTTAATATATTTCTCTTTTGTTACTGCTCAAAAAAAAGGTGTGTGTTATCTAATCACCCTAGTGAAGATTGCAGTCATCTTTTCTTTGATTGTAAGTACAGCTGCTGGATTTGGAAGAAACTACAAAATAAATTCGGCATGTCTAACCATGATGTCATGCCAACGTTGGAATTGGAGGTGAGAAGGTTTGTAAGTAATGCAAGCTCAGACAAAGATTTCTGCTACTCTGGCCCGTTTCTGTTTCCCACTTTCCCCGCCATGGCCTGCTTTGTTTGGATAGAGAGAAACAAATGTATTATCAAGAAGATCCTCAAGTCTAAGGAAATTCTTTTGAATGAAATTGCAGAAGCCATTGACAACAGGATTGTGTTCTAGTATTCCCTTAAGGATTTTGTGACTGTTCAGCCCTTTATCTCTGGTACTTGGAATCTACCATCTAGTGGTGGTCGTTGAGAAGTTCCAAAATCTGTTTCTGCAAGTCTACCTGAAGAAAAAGGAGCTGATCTTTGTATTACTCTCTTGCAACTATATCACTAATGGTGCTAGTTACTTATGCTTGGATCGTAACAACAATTTAAAGGGGTAAGAAGGCAGAATTTGATAACAGATCAATCAGAAAGTGATCAAGGCCTCTTTGTATACTATTTTCAGAAAGTTATAGTCTGGATAAAGAATAATTTCCAAATTCAATCAGGTGTGGAATAGAAGACCCTTTGCTCATCCAAGCTCTATTATACCCAGATTCTTCTAACTGGCGATGGATAAATCACTTAATTGCAGTCAGGAAATGCTTTGCCAAGTATCGTTATTGGAGACATTCCCCAGTTGGTAGAGCTAGAGAAGGTGCTATGCAATGTCTTAAAGACTACCTAGCTCAAGAGCCAACATCTCAAGATATGGGTCCTTTAGTATGTAATTAGATTTGGGTTTTTCATTGTTGTTAGTATCCCCTTTCGGGTTTGGGTCTTTGCTGCCTTCTTGTTTTTGTGTTGTTCCTCTGGTGTCTCCCTCTTTCAATGAATACTACTTGCTTACCATTCAAAAAATAATAATTCAAGGGATGGGATTGTGCCTCTAGAAAGATGCTTGGGGCATAGCCTGATAAAAAAGAAGCCATAAGATTAACAGTCTACATAGTAAAAGCAATGACTCATAAGTAAAGGTTAATGTATACATTGCATATCCCCCGTCTATGTGAGAATGATAAGGCTTTAATTCTTAAAAATCAATACAGAAAGTTCTCCTTCTCAAAGCCATTACATAGAAATGAAACAAAAAAAAGAATCTACCAAAATGCTCATCTACAAATCCATAGCTAGAAAATAGAAATAAAAACCTTTCAATAAAGCAATGCTGATTAATTAAAATTCCAGAATAGCATACCTCTCAAAACACATCCATACCAAATTGAGGATCCTCGTCCCACCTGAACATCTCCAATTATAGATGCACTTGGAGCCACAAAAGCATCCTTATCAACAACAGGCGCTTTATCAAAAATATTCATGAGTGTCCGATGCCTTGATACTGAAATGGCAGTAATATGAGAATTTGTCAGTCAAAAGCTAGACAGAATATCACACAGTGTCACCCTACACGGGATAGCTCAACTAACAAGCACTCTGGTCCATGAACCAAACATTCTAAGTTTGAGTCCCGTAGTAACCAGATGTGCATGGCTTGTAGGGAGTTACGTGCATCTGGAGTTTACCCAATGCCCTCATTCTGGGGAAGAAGTAGAGGCCTTGGGTTTCTTCATCATCAATATATATATATATATATATATATATATATACACAGACATAATATATGAACCTCGATAATGACACTAACTATCAAAGCAGTAGGCATGAATCAAGTTACAAGAAGGAAGAAGGTAGACGAATATGGAGCCATTGAAATGTTTTTTTTATAGTTGTTAGAATATATAAGGCTCCTTTCCTAATCTAAACAATGTGAACCAATCATAATCCGATTTTTCCTGCAGTTATTTGATGAACCTTTTGCATTTTCTCACAGGACATATATCTTATTGTGTTTGTGCAAAATTGTTCATTTTGCTTTTTCTTTTACTGAAATTTATCAACAATTAAAGGTAAGGTACCTAATCTCCTGAAATTATTCTGATCAAACTACTTGCAATCACATCAAGATATCATAACATACCACCGGCATGAAATTTGGAAGTACGAAGCATAAAAATGCAAAAAGAAATACTGTAAGAACGTTTCAAAAAGTAACAATAATATAAGATAATAGTGGTACATGTTTCTTAAGAATTTCACCAACACATTCCCCGAGTTCAAAGTCTTAAGGTAACTAAAGTCATAATTCCTCCAAATACCATACCAACAATATAAAAATTCAACCCCAAACCGACAGGATAAGGCTTCCTAAAGATGATACATCAATTAAAAATAAACCTTAAAATACATATGTAATAAAAATTTCACCAACAAATTCCCTGAGTAAAGTCTTAATGTAACTAAATTCATAATTCCTCCAAATAACGTACCAACAATATAAAAATTTTGTTAGGGCCTCAGTATGACCGAGTCTGTGTTTTGTCAATTCTGTGACCATGTGCATGACTTTGACTTGGAAGAATTTGAAGATGTCAGAAGCCTACCAGAAGATCTACTATGCATTGAAGATTCTACACCGGGCACGTGATTGGCACACAGGTCAGTGGACCCTAGTGGACTTTAGGTCAAGCCCAAACACCCTAGAAGTCGATGGTTAAAAAATGGAAAACTGAAAAATATTTGGTTTCAGCCTCGAGACCTCAAGCTTTGTCTCGAGCCCTCGAGACTGAATCTGGTGAGAGCAAACCTGTCAAAAGAAAAAACTGTATTATTTCTTGGCTCTCAGCCTCAAGACCTTCCATATCTGAGTAAAAATCGTGACAGCTAGTTTTCAGCGTGTGATCTCAAGGCTAGCTATCCCTTGACTGAAAATCTCATAAAATCTGGAATGTATGAAAGGCTCCTCATGATTTTGAAAAATCTTAAGCTTCATCGTGATTGGCAATCATGTACAATTTTGGAAATCTTAGAAGGCTCCTGATGATTTGAAAACATTATTGAAAATCTTTTCACCACTACATGATTCGGTATTATGGGATAATATCTACCAAGGTTGGCAATCACATACAAGCTGTGAAATTGATGAGCTGACTTTTGACTAAATATCACTGAAATAGAGATTTGAAATTTAGAAATCTGATGAGTTGTATTACCAAATACAGGCTCGAGGCCTCGAAGGTAATCTGGAGGCCTCGAGACTTAGCCGTTGCTAAACTTTAATATAAATACTCGGCTGGCTGCCTCCAAAGACCTTCCACTACCTTCTCTCCTTTTCTTCTTCATCGTAATTTGCTAGGAAAATGAAAAAGCCTTCAATGCTTGTTTTGTGAAGAAGATGAGGACTTTCCTCTAGGACCAAAATCCAGTAATACCTTTGTCCTAAAACCCATGTTCCACTGTGCCAAAGCTTGCTCAAGGAAGATCCAGATCTGAAGAAAGAGGTGGAGAGATATCAGCAAGAAGAACGCACTTTTTGAAGAGTGGTTAAGGCCCAAGGCAAGTGTTCCTCTTATTTTTTTTCCTTTTAACAAAGTTTTAAGGTGGATTAGAACAATGTATTCGAACCAAAAAAAAAAATAGACGTCAAGGATTGGGACGACCCGAGAGTTGGGAAGTTTGACAATGGATGTAGGTTCAGGTGAACCGAACCACTGTATATCATTGTGCTCTTATGGCTTGCTTTGATGGTTTGATTCATTTGTTTATCACTTGTACACACGTTTATTACGCTGTACATATTGTTAAATTGATTTATTTTAAAAAGGAAAATAAAATCGGATCAGACATATTCACCCCCCTCTAGGTCTTGCATACTTCTAGTAACGGAATTTTCAAATTCAACCCAAACCGATAGGATAAGGTTTCCTGGTGATGATAAATCTGTAGATTTTAAATAATAAAATAAAGAAAAATAAGGGATATGGAGAATAATTATTCTCTGAATTATATTGATGTATCTTCCTCATAGAGGATACAATGTTTATATAGAAGAGAGAGAAACAATTAAGGAACTAAAAAAGGAAATACACCTAAGTATCTAATCAATTACAATCAGTTACAAATCTACTGTGTTGACTTTCAATACACACTGTATCTAGACATATATGTGGGTCCCACTCCAGACATATAGATCACACAACACTCCCCCTCAAGCTGGTTCGAAGATGTCAAGTAGACCCAACTTGCTCACGACCGAATCAAGCTGAGTTCGGGGAACTGATTTGGTGAAGATATCGGTCAGCTGATCTTTAGACTACAGATGAGGAATAAAAATTCACCCTTCTGATATATGTTGTCGAAGAAAGTGGCAATCAACCTCAATATGCTTAGTCCGCTCATGAAAAACTGGATTGGAGGTAATGTGAATGGCTGTTTGATTGTCACAAACCATGATGAGTGGATCAACAAGAGCAAAGCCCAATTCAATAAGGAATTGGCGAAACAACAGCAATTCAGAAGCAGTATCAGCCATGAGACGATATTCAGCCTCAGCACTGGAACGAGCGACAAAGGGTTGTTTCTTGCTTCGCCAGGCAACTAAGTGGGAGCCCAAGAGAACACAATAGCCAGAAGTGAAGCGGCGATCGTCTGGAAAGCCGGCCCAATCAGCATCAGAATAACTGCGAATTGGGCAAGTAGGCTAGTGTGCATAGAACAAGCAGAGGCAGGGATGAACCTTAATATATCGAAGGATTTGAAACATGGCATGAAGGTGAGTGTCTCGTGGTTCATGCATGAACTGGTTGACGACACCAACAACATAAGATAAGTCTGGTCTCGTGATGGTCAGATAGATGAGTTTACCGACAAGTTTTTGATAGAAATTGGGCATGTCAAGAAGAGTGTCATCAGAAGCAGATAACTTAGTGTTGACATCCAACAAGGTATCCGCAGGTCTACAGCCAGAATAGTCAGCTTCCTTGAGGAGATCCAGGGCATACTTGCGCTGAGAGAGATAAAGGCCACAAGAGGACCGAGCAACTTCAATTCCAAGAAAGTACCGAAGGGGCCCAAAATCCTTAATATCAAATGTCCGTTGAAGATACTATTTGAAGGAAGAAATAGCTTCATCATTGTTACCAGTGAGTACAATATCATCAACATAGACCACCAAAATCATCACAACTGAGCGGACACAGTAGGTAAAGACTGAATGATTTGACTGACAGCGGGTGAAGCCATAAGGTAGCAAGGCACTGCTGAACTTCTCAAACCAGGTACGGAGAGACTGCTTAAGACCATAAAGAGCCTTCTTGAGTCTGCAAACAGAATGAGGTTCCCCTTGCTTGACAAATCCCGGAGGGGGAAGCATATAGACTTCTTCCTGAAGATCACTATGGAGAAAGGCATTTTTTACATCTAGCTGGTGCAGGGGCCAAGTATAAGTGGTTGCAAGGGAGAGTAAAATGCGCACAGAGTTAATCTTGGTAACAGGCGAAAAGGTGTCCTGATAGTCAACTCCATACGTCTGTGTGAAGCCTCTGGCTACTAGGCGTGCCTTATAGCGTGCAAAAGAGCCATCTGGATTATGCTTCAAGGCAAACACCCATTTGCACCCAACTGGAGTCTTGCCTGGGGCAAGAGAAACCACCTCCCATGTGATTTTCTCAAGAGCAGCTAACTCTTGATCCTTGCCATGGGTAGCTGGAGGATCCTTGCCATGGGTAGCTGGAGGCCCATGAGTCGGAGAAGAACTAGATGGATGAGTAGTGACTAGAGCAGAGCGTTCAGCCAGCATAGGAGTCATAACAAGACGTCGCCGATCATCACGAAGTAAGGCAAAATAGACTTCATCTAGAGAAGGAAGAGGTCGTTGCCCAAGAATTTGGGCCCTTGTAGGCTCAAACACAGAGTTAAGACCAGCTAAGAAAGCAAAGATCCGTTGTTGTTGAATATACTTGTGAAATTTCAAAGTACCTTCAGTGTCTTTAAATGTAAGTGATTGAAGCTGATCCAACTCCAACCAACAGGACTGCATAGCCAAATAGTACTGGATGAGGGACAACTCCCCCTATCGGAAAGTGGCAGCAATTTGAGATAATTCATACATACGGGCAAAGTTATCCCCATCAGAATATAGAGTCTTCACAACAGTCCCAAATAGTTTTAGCAGTTGGAAGTATATAAACGAGACGCCGGACATGAGCTTCCATAGAGTGAAGAAGTCGAGCCTAGACCAGGGAGTTATTGGCAGTCCAAGTAGAGAATGTAGCATCAGTCTTAGCCAGTGGAGGGGTAGTACCATCGATATATGAAGAAAGGTGCCTCGCAGTGAGGAACATCAGCGCCGAATGGGACCACTCAAAGTAATTGGTCTCATGTAGTAACATCGTTGTGATCCACCCAATCTGTGGAGACCCAGAAGAGGCCATATCTGTAGAAGATGATGCCATAAGGATGAGGCAGTAACGCTAGAGCACAGAAAGTGTCCCAAGGAGACGATTCCACAGCAATTTGGAGAAGAAGAGGTTGTTGGGGGTCCCACACAGCAAAATCGAACGCACAAACCGCACTGAGACAATATAAAGATAGTGGGACAGTAGATCCAGATGCGTACAGGTCGAATCTGACAAGATCCAGTAAAAAAACCCAAATCTGGGTACTGAAATGCCTCTGGCAGCAAGAAATAAACCAAACAGTGGGGCCAATCGAGGATGGATGGGGAAGCCAAGTGAGATGACACCACACGGAGGGGCGATCCTTGGACGCTTGATTAGAAGCCAAAAAACTGCAAGAGAAAGAACATGTCTGGCAGCGGCAGAAGAAGAGGAAAAAATGGGGCCCACAGTGTACCGAAATCCTAGGTCCACCTTAGGCGAAGATAGGTGGGCCAGAGGCAAAGGTAATGGTGTGAAGCCGAGGTGTAGAGGGTGTAGATCCTTGTCGATCGAAGGAGAACACCAAAAACTGCAGCAAAAAAAAAGGGTAAAACAGCCTAGAGGAAGGGAGGCAGAGGGCAAGGCTTGGTCGTCCACAGCAAGAATCCAACCCAATCGATAGAAAAGGTTGGTAAAAACGGCAGGATAGAGGGGTCCGAATCGGTAAAACCTTCGCTGGAAAGAGAGATCTTCGCGAGAGAAGAAAACTACTACAGAGAGGAAGATTAGGGAGTAGAAAAACCGTCCCTGGCTGAAACCATGTAGATTTTAAATAATAAAATAAAGGAAAAACAAGGGATATGGAGAATAATTATTCTCTGAATTATATTGATGTATCTTCCTCATAGAGGATACAACGTTTATATAGAAGAGAGATACAATTAACTAATTAAGGAACTAAAAAAAGGAAATACACCTAAGTATCTAATCAATTACAATCAGTTACAAATCTACTGTGTTGACTTTCAATGTAAACTGTATCTAGACATATATGTGGGTCCCACTCAAGACATATGGGTCCCACAACAACATCAATTAAAAATAAACCATATCCAGTGAAGCCAAAATTTCTTTCAATGATGTTTGATTGTGTTGGGTCAAAGAAAAAGGCTTCAAGGACTTCAGTGTAGAATGGTGGGCAAAACTCATTCCTTCTGGTAAAAAATGTTTCATCCTTCATCATAAACTAAAGTCTTTGAAGGGCAAGTTGAAAAGTTGGTGCATTTCTAGTTTGGAATCCGTGTCAAAATCCCTTGCATCCCTACTCAATGGAATGAGTCAGATCGACCTTAGTGAGCAAGCTGGCTCCACCTTTGAGGAGGATGCACTTCTTCGTTATGATCTCCAGGAACAATACTGGGCCAAGAGCATTCAAGATGAGATTAAGTGGAGACAGAGGTTCAGAGATAAGTGGATTAAGGAAGATGATAAAATTATCAAATTTTTCCATGCCATCGCTCCTGCTCATAGAGAGATAAATAGTATCAAATCCCTAACAGTTGATGATGCGACAGTGACCGATAAGGAGGATACCATTCCTGCCATACTAAATCATTTCAAGGGGTTATATTCAGCCAACCCTTTTCACAGATTGTCGATCTCTAGTCTTCCTTTCAGATCTATTTTCTCTTCAAAAGCTTCCTCCATCGAGCGGCCTTTTTTCGATGATGAAATCAGAAATGTTGTGTGGGATCTCAGCAAGGACAGAGCCCCCAGGTCGGATGGCTATCCCATTGCGTTCTTTAGATTTATTGGGACATAGTCAAGCACGATCTCATTGCTTCCAGTGAGGAGTTTCACCAAAGAGGTTATCTTCCTAAGGATTTAGGCACCACCTTCCTTGTCTTGGTGCCTAAGAAGGATGGTGCATCTTCTCTTCTCTCCGACTTCAGGCCATCAGTCTCCTCGGCAGTCCATATAAGATACTCTCAAAGGTCCTAGCAAACAAACCAAAGTCCTTCCTTCCCAAGCTAATCTCTTCTCTCCAGTCTGCTAATGTCGAAGGGCGTCAAATTATGGATGCGGTCATTACAGTGCATGAGAGTATTGATTCTCAGCATAAGTCTCACCGGAAAGGAATTATTTGTAAACTGGATTTGGGAAAAGCTTATGCGATGGTGGATTGACATTTCCTTCATTTTGTCCTATCCAACATGGGATTCAGTCGGAGATGGTGTTTATGGATATCAAAGTGCACTTCTTTAGCTCACTTTTCTATCCTCATTAGTGGCTCTTTTAGAGGTTTTTCAAAAGTTCCAGGGTATTC
Source organism: Chimonanthus salicifolius (assembly GCA_013350335.1). Classification (NCBI taxonomy): domain Eukaryota; kingdom Viridiplantae; phylum Streptophyta; class Magnoliopsida; order Laurales; family Calycanthaceae; genus Chimonanthus; species Chimonanthus salicifolius. The sequence continues at coordinate 52,023,831 of CM023538.1, forward strand.
AGCAAGGTGATTCTATCTCTCCAGCACTCTTCATCATGGTTGTGGAGACTCTAAGCCTTCTCCTTTCCAAGGCTATTGATTTCTCCCTTATTTATGGCTTCAAAATTGGTGAATCTTCATTGCAATCCCATCACTTACAATTTGTGGATGACATTATTTCTATGAGGCTACTAAGGATTTTGTCATGAATCTTCATTCTTTGCTCAGATGTTTTGAATTGTCCTCATCTCTCTGTATTAACTATCTGAAGAGTGAAATCTTCGGCATCAACTTGGACAACACCGAGCTTGGTTCACTATCAAAGCTATTGGGATGTGTGTCATCTTCTCTTCCCTCTACTTTTCTGGGTCTTCCTCTTTGCATTGGTTCACCTGGATAGTCCTAGTGAGAGTCCATCATCCACAATTTATGTGTGTCATCTTCTTTTCCCTCTACTTTTCTGGGTCTTCCTCTTTGCATTGGTTCACCTGGGTAGTCCTAGTGGGAGCCCATCATCCACAATTTTAGCGAGTGGAAAAAGGCAATGGAAGAAGAAATGGAAGCCAATTAGAGGAGATGATGGTGAGTGGCTTGGGGGGTTCACATGCCATTTTTGTTGGTGTACCAGGATCGTCATAAGAGTCAGTAGAAGTAGGAATCAGAATTTGAAACAACCCAACCAAGCAAAAAACCAATCTACACCAGAACAAGACATCATAGCTTCGTGAAGAGGCAAGTATTTATCTTTCAGTGGTAGGATCACTCTTCTTAAATGAATCCTCATAGCACTTCTCATCTACTTCCTTTCAACATTCAGATGCCCCATCCACGTCGTCCATTCTTTGGAGAAAATCATGAGGAACTTTCTTTGGGGTGATCAAGAGGATAAAAGAATGACCACCTCGTGAGATGGGAGCAAGTTTGTCTTACTATTATTGTTGGGGGTTCGGAGTTCGCCCTATTAAGGAGGTTAATACTGCTCTTCTTTCCAAATGGCTTTGGAGGTTCGGTATTGAGGGTGATTCCCCTTGGAAGGTTATTTTTATCTACAAATACAGGTTGGGAAACTATGGTTGGGATATCAATCCTTCCCCCGGAGAGCATCAGGCATGTGGAGAGCTATTGTAGCTTGTGTCCGACAAATTTAAATAAGGAATCAAGTTTAAGGCGGGGTATGGCAATAGGATTAAGTCTTGGTCAGAACCCTGGTGTGACAGTTCCACTTTGGCTTCACGATTTCCATCACATTACCGTCTTTGTTAGCCATCGTCAGAGGTCATTTTAGATTTCTACCCTATATGCAATGATTAGGTTGTATGGGATCTCTTCCTTCGGTGTAATCTTTCAAATTCAGAAACAAATGAGTTTATGGAGCTCCTCCAGATCATTAGTTCCTACAGGATTCGAGTCTCCAATGAGGATTGCCTCGTGTGATGGCCTGATTCAGCTGAATGTTTGCTCTATCAAGTCTTTTTACACTTGGAATAATCAGACAATTTCCCCTACTATTGTTAACCCCGATATTTAGACCTCCAAAGCCACCTCGAGCCATGAGCTTCCTCTAGACTGCTGGTTTGGAGAAAACTCTAACACAGGACAACTTGCGCAATATAGGAAGGATCATGGTCTGCTTGTCCTTTCTGCCTTCAAGCTTCGGAAGAGACGATTCACCTCCTTATTCATCGTCATTTCTCTTCTGTTGTTTGGAATTCAGTGTTGGATCAATTTGGAGTTCTTTAAGCTATACCTTCTTCGGTGGCAGAGTTATCTTATGCTTGGGACATTGTTCCGGTCTCTCTAGGGTGCTCCTTGTTGTGGAACTTAGTATTTTTTGCCACCGAATGGAGCCTATGGTGGGAACATAATAATAGGGTATTTAAGGATTCTGCCGAGCCGAATAGTCAGTTTCTAGTCGTGTTTTTGTCAAGTGTGCCTCATGGCTTCTTCTTTTCAGAAATTTAGGAATATCTCCATGATTGGCATCTTAAGAGCCTAGAAAGAATGCGTTGATCTTGCTTAAGTTAGATTTGTGTTGTTTCCAGCTTTTGGGCTCTTGTGTGGGTGTATTGGGGTGCCGGGAAGTTTGTTATCGTTTTGCTTTATTTTTTGTTTCTTCTGTATTTGCACCTTTGGTGTCCCTTTTACTTTCATATGGTAACCATTAAAAAAAAAGTTCATTTATGTTGATATTTTGAGGCATTTTCATCTCGATTTCTAATACGAACAGCTTTCAGAATTGCCTAGAGCAGTCTGGAGATTACATTATCAGCAACAATGGCAAATGAGAAGCAAAAAGGCTGTCTACAGGAATTTGATTCATTTACCTTGAGAAGAGGTATACAATTTTTACCTTTCAAAAAAAAAAAAGAGGTATACAATTTTTCCAATCAGCATAGGTCTCTAGAAACCCATGGAAGATGATAAAGGTTGTTCTGGTTTGCATGGTTAGGAAAATAAAAGAGCAATCAAATAAGAGGAATTCTAGAGTCCTCAAACACAGGATTCTTCAGGGAATTTTGCAAATTCCAGAGAATTCCAATTAAGAATTTCAGGCCAACAAACAGGCTAGTTGGGATCCCTCAAAGGTTAATGAGAGGGCTTTCTTCGTCTTGCACAAGTTGGGCCCCCTTACTCCACTCAAAGTGCGTTCTTGATTACAGGCAGTTCTCTTCACCAGAAACAATGCACGATTTTTAGTTTATTACATCAATTTCAGCTATCATGTGCCACAATCATTTTAACAATAGCTCACTTTACAAAAATTAGTCCATTCTCTCTTTTGACAAAGGGAGTGCTCAGGGCATTTTTACAAGCAAACATTTCATTTCAGTAGTTGAATATGGCACAAGAAAATCAATTTTTTCCAAACAAATGCTTGAAAAGGCGAAAACCATAAGACAAAGAGATCAAATTAAGATACCAACATAGTCTAGACAGGTAGCATCAAAATTAATTGAAAGCCCAGTTGCATTTCCTGCTCCCAATGAATTAATGATCGTGGGATATGAAAAGGATATAAAGGTCATTGCGATACAAACAAGGGAAAATAATTTCTCAGAAAACAGTCAACTTTAATTAAAAAAAAAAAATAGAAATGGGTTAGAACGCTATTTTGTTAAAACACTGAAAGAATAATAATTTGTCAAAAAAAATTCTTGGGTTTTCATGCCCTTGCATAAATGAAAAATTCCGGCATATCGCATGAGTCAGGCTCACTGTCGCTTTGATTGCCACTGTGCCCCCGATGCTATGTAAGGCATCAATCACCCAGATAAAATGAATCAAATTAGCATGGTTCTCGAGAAAAAGGAAGCTTGAAATGCAATTGGGACTTTGGAATGCTACAGGAAAAAGGCTAGAGAGAGAGAGAGAGAGACTACATTGCTCTTGGAAGTAGTAGTTGCCTTGAAGGCGGGAACCGAGGCGATCAATGGCTTGTCCTGTCTCTCGGATCCAGAATCCAACCGTGTAGATTGCTTTGCCCAAAGTTCCCATTCTCTCTTTTTTCCACTGGAATCCACAGTTTTCCTAATTCTGTGTGTTTACCCTGTTCGGTTTTCACAAAGCAGCAGAGGGAGAGAGAAGACTGCAGCAGGTGCAGGAGTTCCAAAAGGTAGGGAAGAACATTCGATGTAAAATTCCCAAAATATCCCTGAGTTTTCCAGGGAACCCTTCGCAATTTCCGCGGAAATGGGTTTCAACAAACAAACTTTTCCAGGAATTTTATGAAAAATGGTTCTTTGTCACGATGGTAGGGACGACATGAATTTAGAAGCATTTGAGATGCTACATTTATTTAATATAATTTTATATTATTATAACCTGTCATAATTATTACCTTTTAAGAGTTAATTAAAATATTAATCAAATGACTTCACACTTTATCAAACTTATAGAAAGATATAATTTCAACATAAGTTCAATATTTTCTTTATTATCTAACTTAATTTAAGTTTTACAAGTTTAGTCTATTAAACTAATATAATACATGTCTTCTATAGGTAAAGCCTACTTAAAATTTTGATTAATCTAGTCTTACATGTCATCATCTTATTGAAAAGCATGAATAAATCTAAAAAAAGCTGGTACAAAAGTCTTATAAGAATTAGTTTTAGAGAGAAATTAATATTTATAGAGTTGTTATACATCTCATTTTTCTAAAACAAATTATGAGCTATAAAAATTATAGATCTACAATATCAAATTAAAATACTATTATTGATCAAATCTTGATCTTTTACCTAAACACAAAAATCTTCAAATTTGAAATAAAAAAGAGAAAGAAAAAAAAATGAAAAGAAAAGGAAATATAAAGATGTATAGACAAAAATTATATAGCAAAGTACGAAATTAGAGGAAAGAGTCCAATCAAACAAACAATCTATTAAAATCTTCAATTGTCATCCAACTAGTCTTTTCTATTTTAATTGTTTTATTAAAAAAATCAATTGTATAGAATTTTTTTTTTTTAAAAAAAAAGAATAGATGAGATACAAATGGACTAAATTTATGCAATTTTCACTTACTCAATTTTAATGATAAAAATTATAGTGGTTTTTACCGTTAAGATTAAATGGATAATTTAAATTTTTTTAATTTACGTGTGAAAAACGACAGAAAACCTATCGCAAAACAAGATTTGGTCTATCAATATCTTATCAAGCCTACTTTCTATTTGCATAAAATAAAGAAAATGGGCTAAGTGCAACCATTGTTTCTCTATAAACATATGTGCATAAATCAATTCTTTACTGGACACCCATCCTAAGATAGCAAAATTTGTTAGGAGACACGAGATAGAGTGAGATTTTCATTTTATCCCCTACCGATGTACCGCTCATCAAGTTCCAGTGTACCGATATACATAACATATACATGCAGAGCGACATGTTATCAGTACACCAGTAATTGATAAGCAGTACATTAGTAGAGGTAAAATGGGAATTTCACTCCGTCCTATGTCTCGTAAGAAGTTATGCACATCTTAAGATAACTGGCCTTCTGTGTTATAGGCAAAGATAAAAAATATCCTTCCTACTTTTATAGTTATAACAATAACTCTCTCTATTCCAATTTAGTTGTCTTATATGGATTTTGGAATTGTCCCAAAGTAGTTTTCATTATATTGGAGTAGCATAAAGTGTGTTGAAAATAGATAATCATATGGAGTGCTAACCTTATGTAGAAAGTTCCTTAAAAAATACAAATATTTCAAAATGAGACAACTAAAATAAGACTGATAAAGTACTTACATACATAAATGCGTACTAGATGAAAGGACAAAATAAAACATTTTCCCCCTTTTATAACCTTAGAGATTAATATTTTATTGCTCAACTATTTGTCTTTATTTATTTAATTTTTTTTCTTCAATCTCTCTCATTCACCTCCTCAATTCACTACATCTTACACACTCTAACTCTCTAAGTGATTCCCTCTCATTCTTTAATCTTAATCAACCACCTCTTGAAGATCACTTTCACTCGTTAAAATGAATTACTTAACCAAATCACATGCTTTGACTTTTCATTCAACAATATGCTATACAAATAAACATTTACTTATATAAAAAGATTCTCAAATAAACACTTATTTGCAAAGATTTTATATTTTATTTAGTCTTCCTATTTTTATCATTTCCAAAGTTGAAGTACTAATATTATATTTTCCATTTACGCACTTAAATTTTTTCTACATTTTATCTCTTAAAGATATTTATGGAAGATGCTATTCAGCAATTATTTTTAATCTATTTTTTATTCAAATCTGGCAATTATTAAGTCAATAATTTACTTTAAATTTTTAATTTCCTATTCTCATCTTTTGCTTTTATCTCATATATTTTTAATAATTTCTCAACCGACTTTCAATCTTTACACTTCAATTCATCCACAATCAATAAACTCCAAATATTTCCTGTAATGTCTCTAATTCCTATAATTTCTTATCCCATCAATTTCTCCCCATTCACTTGAATTGATGCCAAAATTTATCTCTCTGGATATTTCTTTAATTTATTAAACCTCTTTGAATTTCACCAAATGCCTAAATTCTTTCTATTATTATTATTATATAAACTCATTTAGATGCTATAATTAAGTCACATCTCTTTTTAATCCTTATATTATATATTTTTCTCACTCTCTCTCATTTTAAACTATTTTGTTGTTCTTTTTTTAATAAATATTTATATCCATCAAAAGAAAAGAAAAAAGGAAAAAAAAAATGAGGAGACCACAAAAGCTTCTAGGTTACTTCTTCACTTTATATGTTTAGTGTTATTTTGTACAAAATTATTACTCCATCTGTCTCAAAATAGTTGTCCTATATGTATTTTGAAATTATCACAAATTACTTGTCTTATTTCTTTATTTTCACATTAAATCAAAGCTTTAACAGTTTCCATGACCTCCAAATCATTCTTACGTGATGGGAATATGATTTTATTTTATAAGCTTTGACTTGCCTATATGCTGCATTTTATAATTATTTTCACCTCCGACTCTCATCGTCTATAATCATGAATGGCTATATAGTTAGGAAAGCCTCACTGAGTACTAAAATAAATTCATTGAGGGTTATTCGTAATCTTACTATCTGAAAATCATTCACATCATATTGTATTTACTTATAGAATCTATTAATGGGTTTCTAGCGCTCACTGCATGAAAACAATCCTTAAGAAATATTTTTTTTTGAAATAAAACAAGTATTTTGGGACGGAGGAGGTATTTGATAGTATTGTTGTGAGTTTTTTTTAGTAAGATGGTTTATTTTAATGAATATCTCATTATATTTTTTTAACTCCTTTTCCTTAACTAAATTGGTTATAAAACTTACACATTTGAATTTCAATATCTTAACATATGTTGATTTATAATTTTCTCAATTAACTTCTAACTTTTTATTATATCATTTTTACTTTTGAAATGACCTTTATAACAACACAATTTGTACAAAATTAGCTTATTATAAATCTAATTAGATTTTGACCATCAAATCTAAACCTTGGTGTTTTAGTTTTTAAATTTATTCTTATATTATTTTTTGATTTCCTATATTCAAGTTTTTGTATTATTTTTATTTTATTATTAAGTATTAGCCAATCAATATTCTCTATACTTATAGTCTCTTCTTCTTATTGGTTTTGATAAATAATAATAAAGATCATTTAATTCTCTTTTTTTTCTTAAATATGTAATAATCTTATTTATTATATTTATAATATTTATATCGTTATCCATATACTTTTATTTTTTTAGACTTGTGCATTGCACGGGTGTTATCCTAGTTTCTTTTAAGAGGAAAGCAATATATAGGGCAATGCCGCCACATCTGTAGAGTTATTTCTTAAATTCCTATCTCACTGAGTCATAACTCTCTTAAATTCCTCCAAAGCTAAACTCCTTTCTTTTGTTTATTAATTCTTCTTCATCATCATAATAATAGTAATAACAACAATAAATAACATTCAATTTCAATATTTAAATTATTTTATTAATATTAGAGTATTGTATTTTTAATTACTTATTTGTATTTTACAAGAAAAGAACAGTAAATAATGTTGTCACTTTATTAATAGAATCATTTTAGTAATTGAAAATAAAAAATTTCAAACTTACTTTTATTCAAAGTGTCTTTCTTTGACCCTTTTATCTATTTTTATTTTCTAAGGTAGGGCTTTATTTTCTTTCAATTATCTATAAATTTTCTTTTGCCTAAATAGAGCCCCCTAGGCCACACTAACACTCTTATCTCCTCTCACATTCAACTACCTCATGAATTTGCTCCCACCCATTTTGAACTCATTGGATGTTAGAAGTCATTATTTTTAAAGGTCCAAATGTCAACGGTGAAATTAGGCTCAATTTTGAGTGAATTTCAATCTAATGATGAGATTAACTTAATATATATTCAAAGTGGGTTGGGATCCAATTTATTGAAGGTAGATGTGTGTGAGAAGGGAAAGGGTTATTAGTGGAGCCCAAGTACATACATTAAATAAATAAATATAAAGAGAGACCTAAAAAGGCTAAAATATATAGAACATCGTGATATATGAGAGAATCCGTTATCAAGGCCCAAAAAAATTGTTTTAAATGGACTTTAATTATGCTGCAAGTGAGTCCATTAGATTTTGTTTGAGGCCTTCTCTTCCCTCCATTGATCCTAGGATAAGTTCTGAGAGTCAACTCATCCATTCCGTCTAATTGGCCACATTCGTCTTTGATTAGGTCTTTATTGGGTTTGATGGGTTCAATGGCCACATCATCTACTCTCCCATTGCTTCCATCAAAAAGTTTAGCATCTCCTCAATGAACTCCTCACCTTCCAAAGGGCTCCCACCTAGTCACCATTTAAACCCCTTTCCCCTCTCACATTATCAAATCCCGTGAATCAGATCTTTATCCAATTTGAACCCATTCTATATTAATCTCGCGATTGAATTGAAATCCATACAAATCTACTTTCATTTTTTCGTTAACTTTTGGGCTGCGTTTGGATGGGGGGTAAGGGGGGGTAACCCCCAGTTACCCCTACTTACCCCCGTTTGGTAACCAGGGAGGAGGGGTAAAAATTCAAATTTTTACCCCTCTCCCCTCCCTTTCCAATACCCCCATGGGGCAAGGGGTATTCAAAATGAATACCCCTCCTTACCCCCCCCACCTTTGCCTATGAATTTTTTTTTTTTATATTTTATTTATTTATTTATTTTGGTAAGTACTTGACTTTTATTTTTTTTAAAAGCACTCTATTATTTCCATTTGATAAATCTCATATCACCAAACAACAAATTATATTTTTTTATGAAGAGATATAATGAATTTTGTATTCATTTTTTGAAATTTAAAATAATAATAGTGGTTTTTTTTTATTTTTTATTTTTAAGGAAACTTTTCCCCTATTTATCCCGTGCCTTCATCTATTTTTCAATTATATATTATATAATTTTCTAAAACGTATTTGTCAACATGTTCTATTTTTAAAGGGTGATTCTATCGAAATTTCGATAGGGTCTCAAAACTCTGAAAATTTTGAGATTTATGATAATATCTTTCAGGGTAATTAACAATTTATTCTATTAGAAGATTATTTTAAAAATGTGTTAACATTTTCAACGTAATGCATTTAGGTGAGGGGTAAATTTTTACAGGGGTTACCCTTGAGCAGGGGTAATTGTACGTAGGGGTAAACTGACATATTAACAATTTTATGAGAATTAATAATTTTATTAAATATAATAATATAAAAATAAAATTTCTGCAACATTTTTAACGTGACGCATTTGGATGAGGGGTAAATTTTTACAGGGGTTACCCTTGAGCAGGGGTAATTGTACGTAGGGGTAAACTGACATATTAATAATTTTATGAGAATTAATAATTTTATTAAATCTATATAATATAAAAATAAAATTTCTGCAACATTTTCAACGTGATGCATTTGGGTGAGGGGTAAATTTTTATAGGGGTTACCCTTGAGGAGGGGTAATTGTACATAGGGGTAAACTGACATATTAACAATTTTATGAGAATTAATAATTTTATTAAATATATATAATATAAAAATAAAATTTCTGCAACATTTTTAACATGGCGCATTTGGATGAGGGGTAAATTTTTACAGGGGTTACCCTTGAGCAGGGGTAATTGTACGTAGGGGTAAACTGATATATTAATAATTTTATGAGAATTAATAATTTTATTAAATCTATATAATATAAAAATAAAATTTCTGCAACATTTTCAACGTGATGCATTTGGGTGAGGGGTAAATTTTTACAGGGGCTACCCTTGAGCAGGGGTAATTGTACGTAGGGGTAAACTGACATATTAACAATTTTATGAGAATTAATAATTTTATTAAATCTATATAATATAAAAATAAAATTTCTGTAACATTTTCAATGTGATGCATTTGGGTGAGGGGAAAATTTTTACAGGGGTTACCCTTGAGCAGGGGTAATTGTACGTAGGGGTAAACTGACATATTAATAATTTTATGAGAATTAATATTTTTATTAAATTCATTTAATATAAAAAATAATAATTATAATTTTTATGAAGAGATATGTTGATATTTTTTATTTATTTATTGGGATTTAAAATAGTAATATCAAAAAAAATCTTTATTTATATTTTTAATATTAGAATGCAAGTGTTCGTTTTAAATTATAACTATGAAAAATAATTTATAGAAATTATATAATATTATTATAAGTTATATTATTAGAATTTACTTCATAAATATTATTTATAATTATATTTTATAAAAAAAAATATTAATACATCAGGTTACCCTTACTTGTAGTTACCAAACAAGATTTTTTACCCTTAGGGTAAGGTTTACTTTACCACAACAATTACCAAACAAGATAAGGGTAATCCCAATTCAAGGGTCACCCCTACTCAAGGGTGACCCCTACTTAGGGGTAACCCCTATAAAAATTACCCCCCATCCAAACGCAGCCTTGGACTCTTGAAAATCATGCCTTTTGTAATCCAATAGACTTGATTTTTTTTATGAGTCATATCATCCTTAAAATATCTTCGAATGAAGCTGAGCCCACCCCTAGCCTATATCCATGTGTACCACACTACCACATAGGGCCACTTGAACATTGTTGTGCATGTGCTACGTCATTTCGAAATATTTATCAAATCCTGTGAATTAGATCTTTATCCAATTTGAACCCATTCTATATTAATCTCACGATTGAATTGAAATCCATACAAAACTACTCAAATTTTTTTGGACTCTTGAAAATCATGTCTTTTGTAATCCAATAGACTTGATTTTCTTATGAGACATATCATCCTTAAAATATCTTCGAATGAAGCCAAGCCCACCCTTAGCCTCGATCCATGTGTACCACACTACCACATAGGGCCACTTGAACGTTGTTGTGATTGTGCTACTCATCTAGAGATATGTTTGGATGAAGGTCTCCTCTCACATTATCAAATCCTGTGAATCAGATCTTTATTCAATTTGAACACATTCTATATTAATCTCACGATTGAATTGAAATCCATACAAAACTACTCCCATTATTTGTTAAACTTTTGAACTCTTGAAAATCATGCCTTTTGTAATCCAAAAGACTTGATTTTTTTATGAGACATATCATCCTTAAAATATCTTCTAATAAATCCGAGCCCACCCCTAGCCTGCATCCATGTGTAGTGCATGTGCTACGTCATCTAGAGATATTTTTAGATGAGGGCTTCTATTATACATCATGTCTTACTAAATATATTAGTTTTTTCAGGTCTTTTTAAGCCCTTTTTAGCAGAAGTATATATTAATTTGATATTTTTGGATGGTACACAAGAAATTCCATATATATAAATGGGGTGATGAAAAGTGGAGGATGGTCAACTTATTTTGTCTTTTCTAAAGATAGCATACATCAAAATATCAATGCCTGAGCATAGTTATTTATGAGGCTTGCAAGCATCGTTTGTATATTCTTCTTTAATTCATATAAAATTCAAATTTTTTTTTTTATTGTATAAAATGTCATCACCCCATCTTCATCCTCATTTTTCCTACAATATTCCCCTTTTTTCTCATTCCTTCACTCAAACACAGTGTTCTTAAGTCTGCTCTTATGTAGAGCCCTCCAAATCGAGGAGAGAATATAAAAGGATATATTTCTTTTTTCTTAATTTTCTTTTTCATTTTCTTTCTACTTGCTTCCATTAAAAAGTTTAGCGTTTACTCAATGAGCAGCTCCTCTGTCCAAATGGGGAAACTTGAGCCCCTCTTGAACCCTTGTCCTCTCACACTATAACCTACATCATGAATTAGATCTATGCCCAATTTGAACCCATTTGAACTCACCATTGAATTGGAATTCATGCAAAATTGTCCAATTTTTATCGATTATTTTTTGACCCTTGAAAATCATGCCTCTTGAAATCCAATGGACATAGTTATTTATGTGAAGCATCATCCTGAAAATAGAGTTTAAAAGATGCACATGAGATAATTTTGGATGAGGGCTTCACCCATGCGATCATGGCTTACTATATACTTCCAACTTTTTTAGGTTTTCTTTTTTGCCCTTTTTGAGATGCTTTTTAGCCAAAAATACACATTAATGTGATATCTTTGGGGCTAAACAAGAAATTATATATATATAGATGGGAAGATGGAAGTAGAGGATGGTCAACTTATTTTATCTTTTGTGGAGATCACCATCTTGATGCACGTGTGCAATTATTTGTGATACTTCTCGTAAGACCTCGTCGATACATTTTTTTTTTTTAATTTATGTCAAATTTGGATAATTTTTTATGGTACTAAAGGAGTCCACCAGAAGTAATTCACAATTTCATCCTCTTCCTCCTCCTTCTCGCGGTATTCCTTGATAGGATTGTGGACCCTTTCTCACACACAGAAAATATTGTCTGCTTTGGCCAGCCCTAACACCTGAGGTCCAACACGTGCCAAACCGGCACACATAAAAGGCCTCACAGCTTTAAGACACGTTTCTTGTATATGAAGGAGGCAGCCCTACAAATAACCACCGAAACCTCCCACCTCCTAGGCAATGTGGGACTTTTGGTCCCCACCCCCTTGGGCGATGGAAGTGATTGTTAAGATCAGTGGCTCTAATTCTTCTAATACTTAAGGGAGATTATGAGCAGTTGCTTAATATAATGGATTTCTAATAGAAATTGTTAAAAAAGAGGTGGTTCTCGGCTGGGTATATTTGTGTCACGGAAGCGGCTAAGCATGAGGGTACTCGGCAACCTGCAAAAGGAAGATTGCAAGCAGAATAAGATACTATCTTATTCTGGCACTGACGTGTACAGCAAGGAGATATTCTTATCTCAATAGGACCTTCTATTTTGATAAGGTAACACAGCCGAATTTGTCATACATGGAGGAGGCCTATCTATTTAAGTAGAGATAGCCAAAGAGAGGACACACAGCAAAGCATAGAGGAGGTGCTTAGCATACACGGTACAGAGGGACGTGTAAGAGAGAGAGACTCAACACCAAGATCAGCGTGTTGGGTTGGCATACAGAGCAAAGGGGCGTCTCAGAAGTGCTCTCTGCTAGTGAGAGAAACCAGCGACCAGATCTGGTCTTTCTCTTCTTGGTCGGATTAATACAGCAGAGTACACAGGAAGCACTTCAACATCGCCAGTTCTGCAGCAAGGCAGGATCAGGAAGCTTGGGTGTTGTCAGTCTAGGAGGAACACAACAGAGATCAGTCTACTTCACGTCGGTGATCGGGATCACGCGTGTTTCGGGTTTGGGTTATTTTTAACTCAATAAATATATCTCTTGTAACTGTGTTTGTTATTTCTCTCTTAATAAAAGGCTTTACACGCTCCGTAGACGTAGGCCCATTGGGGCCGAACCACGTAAATTTGCTTGTGTTGGTTTGTGCTTGTTTTTCACGTTCAATTTCTTGTTTATCACGCTATAAGCGCTAACAAGTGGTATCAGTAGCTTTGGTTGGAGACCAGGGACTCGTGGGCGAACGGATCACAGCACACAAGGAGGCTTTGGGTTGTCGGAGGTGATGGAAATCAACACCGCCTGAATGATTACTCTCAATGGAGCAAATTACTTATTGTGGAAGGCAAGGATGGAAGACCTTCTGTATTGTAGAGATCTCTACAAACCGATCGCAGGCAGACCGAAGGTGCAAGCGACGGAGTCTTCCGATGACAAGGGGAAGGCAAAACTGAAGGTCGAGATGTCTGATGATGAATGGAACGATCTTAATCGGAGGTGCCTCGGTTTTATTCTACAGTGGCTGGATGACAGTGTGTTTCATCTGGTGTCCACTGAAACAACAGCGCAATCTCTCTAGAATAAATTGGAGGGATTATATGCGAGAAAGACTGCGGGCAACAAGACGTTCCTAATCAGAAAGTTGGTGAATCTGAAGTACAATGAAAGTACTTCGATTGCGGAGCATCTAAATGAGATGCAAAGTATAATCAATCAACTCTCATCCATGAAGATGGTTCTTGATGGTGAGTTGCAGGCCATCCTACTTCTCAGTTCTCTACCTGAGAGTTGGGAGACATTGGTGGTGTCACTCAGCAATTCAGCGCCAGATGGTATTGTCACTATGAAATCCGTGACAAGCAGTTTGCTGAACGAGGAGACAAGAAGAAAGTCTTCGGTGGGTCCTTCTCAGACACAGTCTCAGACACAGGCTCTCTATACAGAGAACAGAGGGAGAAACAACAGCAAAAAACCTCAAGACCGTAACAAGTTCAGAGGGTCAAGGTCAAAATCCAGAGGGAGAGGTGGAGGAAAACTTATATGTTTCTACTGTGAGAAAGAGGGGCATAGGATGATGGACTGCAACAAAAAGAAGCGTGATCTGGAAATCAAACCACAAAGTTCAGATCAATCAAATGTTGTACAAAGTGACACAGACGATGCTGTAGGTGTTGTCGTGTGCACAGTCACTGCAGGTATGAATAATCCAACTGATCAGTGGATTTTAGATTCTGGGTGTTCTTACCACATGTGTCCATGCAGAGAGTCGTTTGACACATACAAACCCTGTGATGAGGGACCTGTCTATGTGGGCAATGGTGCTAGTTGCAAAACCATTGGCGTTGGGACAGTCAAAATCAGGATGTTTGATGGCATGATAAGAAAGTTGGAGAACGTACGGCATGTTCCTGAGTTAAAGAAAAATTTGATTTCTTTGGGGACACTGGATACTGATGGGTTTACCTTCAAGGCGAAGGATAGGGCTCTTAGAGTTTCTAAAGGAGCCATGATCGTCATGAAAGGGAAGAAGGAAAATAATCTGTACACACTGGATGGAAGTACAGTAATTGACCGGCGGAGGGAGCCTACTAGTCGGGCCGCAGGAAGGAGGAGAAGAGACAAAAAGTCAGGTGACAGGTATGACTTTAAAAATAAAGTTTCTTTTGCAGGTTGTGATGGTCTGTCCGAATTCCATGGTGCTAGCAGAGATGGAAAAGCGAAGGGGACGAAAAATCACATACAGGCAGCGGGTCCGACATCGTCGGTGGCGGATCCAACAAAACCAGTGACGGGCGTCAAGTTCAAGCGAGGCTTGGGCTTGGGCGATTCTTCTAATTAAAGAAGACAGGTGGAGCACCCTAGAGCGTGGGGGTGCGCGCATCTCACACAGAGATGCAGACGGGCTGCAACTCTAGGTAGAGATTTGATGGAATTTTCGCCAAGGTGGAGATTGTTAAGATCAGTGGCTCTAATTCTTCTAATACTTAGGGGAGATTATGAGCAGTTGCTTAATATAATGGATTTCTAATTGGAAGGTTGTAAAATTAGAAATTGTTAAAAAAGAGGTGGTTCTCGGCTGGGTATATTTGTGTCACGGAAGCGGCTAAGCATGAGGGTACTCGGCAACCTGCAAAAGGAAGATTGCAAGCAGAATAAGATACTATCTTATTCTGGCACTGATGTGTACAGCAAGGAGATATTCTTATCTCAATAGGACCTTCTATTTTGATAAGGTAACACAGCCGAATTTGTCATACATGGAGGAGGCCTATCTATTTAAGTAGAGATAGCCAAAGAGAGGACACACAGCAAAGCATAGAGGAGGTGCTCAGCATACACGGTACAGAGGGACGTGTAAGAGAGAGAGACTCAACACCAAGATCAGCGTGTTGGGCTGGCATACAGAGCAAAGGGGCGTCTCAGAAGTGCTCTCTGCTAGTGAGAGAAACCAGCGACCAGATCTGGTCTTTCTCTTCTTGGTCGGATTGATACAGCAGAGTACACAGGAAGCACTTCAACATCGCCAGTTCTGCAGCAAGGCAGGATCAGGAAGCTTGGGTGTTGTCAGTCTAGGAGGAACACAACAAAGATCAGTCTACTTCACGTCGGTGATCAGGATCACGCGTGTTTCGGGTTTGGGTTATTTTTAACTCAATAAATATATCTCTTATAACTGTGTTTGTTATTTCTCTCTTAATAAAAGGCTTTACACGCTCCGTAGACGTAGGCCCGTTGGGGCCGAACCACGTAAATTTGCTTGTGTTGGTTTGTGCTTGTTTTTCCCATTCAATTTCTTGTTTATCACGCTATAAGCGCTAACAGCGTTTAGTCCACTGAAAGGGCCTAAGGGTAACACTGGAGGGGTCCTCCCCAACCAATACTGGATTGCTACCCTCCAAAAGCCAACACCTGAGATCCAACACAGGCCAACCCAGCATGTCTAAAAGGCCTCACAACTTTAAAACATGTTTCTTGTATATGAAGGAGGCAACCCTATAAATAAGCACCCGAGCCTCCCACCTCCTAAGCAATGTGAGACTTTTGAACTCCACCCCTTTGAGCGGTGGAAGTGACCTTGAGATTGTGGTGGTCAACCCACTGAACAGGCCTAAAGGTAACACTGGATGAGTCTCACCCAACCAGCGCTAGATTGCTGGCCCCTATAAGCCAACATTCCTCTTTTTATTATTTCTTCTCTCAAACATAGTGCTCCTATGTCTCCTCTTTTTCTAGTGTGTTTTTTCTCACTTTTCTTTTTCATTTATTGTACAGTTGCTGCTAGTCAAAAGTTTAGTCATTTCAATGAAATGCTTACCATCCAAATGGATCCCATCTCATCAGCTTCATCATCATCAACAACCAATATCTTATCTATTTAGATTAGTTTTATGAGTTCCTATCCTCCATTTGATCATACCATAAACCATACCCTCCATCACTTTACAATCTAAGATGTCATGTTTATCTTGTCCTCCATGTTTTCAAACATTGGCCTCTCCTCCTAGTGCTTTCGATCCACAACCTCTCGAATCTATACACTAATATGACCAAACTATCTCAAATAAGTTTTTATCAGAAGCTATCTTTAAACTATCTCCAATGATTTAATTTCTAATCCTATCCTTTAGGCCACTCATCCATAGAGCCCATAGTGGGTCAAATAGATTTATTTATTATCCACTCTCAATTTCCCTATGTGAATTACACATGTATCCAATTTGACTTCTAAAACTCATTGATTTAACCCGATGAATTTTCACGCTTACATAAATATATAATTTTGAAGGCTTTACAAAGCATAAACTCTTTTATCAAATCAATATGAAATTTTATAGACACCGTAAACAAGCCAAGTCCTTCCAAATCCATCAATCAATATGAAATTTATAGAAAGTGCCCTCCTCATCAATCAACATTGCTCGAGCTCTCTAAACTAGTTTGTACCAAAATTTGGCTTGTTTACTGTGTCTGCTAAATTTCAACTTGATTGAATAAGAGACATTTAAAATTTTCATTCGTGATTTTAAATATCAAATGAGTGTCAAATTGAATACAAATGAAATTCATGAGTCCACCATGAGACTAACAAATCAAAATTGAACTTTTTTAAGACCAAAGTATCCAGATGTGTTACCTGACTAATCCTTAGAACATGTGTAAACCTTTCCATCCACACACGTTAGGTGCAGAACAATGGGGAGTGAGTAGTGAGGGAGACTTCATCCCAAGACTTCCAGCCAATAAAGACGGATTTTGATCACCAAGACAACCCCTCATAGTTAAATATTTTGTAGACATTTAAATATCTTAATGTGAGTAATAACCTCTCTTTTGATACTTCATTTTTTTATTGTTTCCATTCAGAAAGAAATTATTTAACCACTATGGTTTCTTTACCAATGCAAATGATTTCAGTTGCAATGGATCTCTCTGAATTGCAGAGAGACACCCAACCAGTGGACTCTTAAAAGAATATCAGACCTGAAATGCTCCTGCACATGGATTTGGATCCAAGTGCCAATGAATGTTGGATGCAACACCCAGTTTGCCATAATATTGCCCTGACATTGATGTGGGCAATCTAACCACAACTTAAACTCTATTGACAAAATAAATCCACTACTGGATCTACTTGTACCATTAACCTCGGCGCATCGCTGCACAGAGGAGTGCATTTGGACACATGATACTAGCACATACTGATGGAATATTGATGGCAGTGTGAGAAAGCATTTAACATGATATAAATATCTCTTATGACCTAATAAGAGGCGAATGGAGACACAGGACAGTCATGAGGGGAGGGGGGGTGATTTGTATATAGAATAGACAGGCAATTTGCAAGAAGTCTGTTGCCTGTCAGTATACAGTACAGCTTGCGGAAATCACTGCCTCAAGCTTTCCACAATGTAAGAAGCATAGAGATCCCTGCACCAAAAGCTGAGAAGTCAAGAAACCCCAAAAAACAATAGCCCATTACGTAGATAATTAGAAATATAATAAAAAGAAAAGAATTGTGATAAGACCAAAGTGTATCTCTTAGGGTGAAACCATGGTTTAAAAACCAGTTGGTGACGTGGTTGTCTTCGCGGAGTCAACTCGACTCGATGGGATTTTCAGGTAACTTGAGTCAAGACTTGAAGTACCCTCTAGTATTTGGATTGACTCTGGCTTAACTTGGTCAACCCGCCGAGTCAATTCAGAAACTCCTACCTGAGTCACGCTAATAGCACCTTAAGCCCTCTAAGTTGTTAGCCCTTTTAAAAGGGCAAACAACCCATTTGTGTCCCTTTCTTCCTCCTAATTTGATTTGCAGGTTTTATTTTTTACTTTTTAATTTTCTTCCTTCTCTTTCCTTCTTCCTCCTAATCCGTGTGATCTTGTTTGGTCATTTTGGATTTTATAAGATAGTTTAATAAATCCATGACTATTATTAGTGAGTGATTTTTTAAATACACTATGATTATTATTGACAAATTAATGATTATTATTGAATATTTTTTGCCTTCTTTATTTCATATTTTCTGTGATTTTATGTTTTTTATAATTTTAGCATATATATACACAAATATGTAATATATATATATATATATATATATATATATATATATATATATATATATATTTTAAAAGTTTGATTGAGTCTTGACTTTCTGACCTAGTCAAAAGTCACCCTTCTTCAAGTTGACTCAACTCAGTGAGAAATCAAGTCGAGTCGAGTTTTGAACTATGGGTGAAACTGATCACCATCATATCCAATGAGATCTAGTTGAAAGTATTGACTTTTATGAGATGGTGGAATCATGCAAGATCTAGTTCCCTTAACCAACCACTCAACCAGTCAAGGCAGAAGGATGATAAGATCCAAGCAGAGTGAATTTTACAGTGCTGAATGATATGTCCATTTATATGGGGTGCAGATGGCTACAGCCTTCCAGAAACGTCAGTCCGGTGAAAAAAACATCGTTCCACTAAGATTAAGGATCCAATTGAAAACTTTTACAATAAAAAAGAAAGCTCAATCACAAACAAGTGACCCTTCTGGCAGGGCATTTGCGGGTAACAGCTTTGCTTTTCAGCACTTTGTAGTAGAGAAAAATGGTTTCAAGCTCCCTTTCTTTTCTAATATTTTACAACCCTTTGTCTTTTTAGGTGAAGATGCAATTAAAAAGATCGAAAAAGCTCACTGGCAGCAGATGAGGCAATACTGGCAAGGCTGAAACCTGAATTTCTGTTTTTCATAACCCAAATGGGCCATTAAGTTCTAAATTATAGTCATAGGAAAGGTATGGGTCAACTTGATTGTAAGGGTGTCAGAATATAACTTGTCAAATCTAATTATGATGTCAACTCTCAATATATGAGATAAATGACATTGACAACAATGACGATGGTCATGATTTATGGGGCACCCAACAAAAATGAATTGGGAAGCATTAACTTTTACAACAGTAACTACACATTCATGAAATAGATATGAGAAATAGGAAAATAAATTATCTTTTACAAATTTCTTGTAGGAAGAGAAAACTGTTCCAACCCTAACTTTAAGAAAAATGAATGAAAATTGGCAAGTGCATCAAGCAGTGTTTGGAAACGTGTAAAAGAGAAAGATTGTCCACCCAAAAAAGGTTACACTACTGAACCAGTGGCCCCCCATGAACCCTGATGAATGAGTTTGAGACAATGTGCAATATATGTAGACAATTTTTTTTTTTCCATTTTGAAGGAAAGAAGGGAAAATAGGTCTCATTATTTTGTTCTTTCATTCTCCTTATTTTTGTTTCTAGCATGATAGGAGATGAATGAGGGAAAACTTTTGCAGTGACCATCACGACCATCAGAATCTCCCCACAATAGAAATTAAAAATCATTCAGAATGCCTGCCATCTTGGAGAGTCGAAAGCTTAAATGTGATTGGTTAAGAGTTGCATCAAGAATGTTATTTTTGCTTCACAAGTCACACACTAGCCACTAAAAAATTGGAGTAGAATTGAACTCACATGGAATACTCAATGGCTTTGACGGCAGCTTCAGCTGGGAGAAAATCATTGACAGCAACCTCTTTGTTCTCGTTCTTCTTGTCTATTATTGGAGTCAAGGCTAGATACAAAATGAGAGGTGGGAAATGATCACATAAGGAACAATCGTTGGTGAAAAAACAAACAGGGATGACAACCCAATGTCCACTTGGGGCCAAAATTAGATCCATCAATGTAAATAAGGTGATACACCAATTCTAATTTTGAACTTTGTTTAATATTTATTAGGCTACTAGTAACAATTAGGTGATTTCAGTTTTTTCTCTTTTTTTTTCATTTTTTCTTTGTACCTTTAGTAACTCTCCTAGAGACGTGGGGCAGCTTGTTGACTGTTATGCTAACAGTATAATATAGTTTGTCTGCACATAATTTTGGTACAAATTAATAGCAATTAATCGCTGAACTTTACCAGTGAATGATTGCTGGGATGACACTCACATTGCATATCCTGCGCTTAATTTTTCACTCCCAACTGGAATCAAATGTGAAGTTGGAATCATTTAACAAAATTTGCCCTTGATAAATATGAAGCCCTTCAATCCAAAAGGGAAAGGGGAAGGGGGGAGAGAGAGAGAGTCAAATGCTTGATAACAAATGTTTTAAAAATCGACCCGTCAAAATAGAAGGTTGGGTTAAATAAGGTTCAACCGGGTTTGACCTGCCATACTATTAATACAAATATTATAAATAATATTGAAATATTAATTCATGTTTAATAATGAGTTGAAATAAGATTTTAAACAAAAAAATATTATTTATAATAATCAATATGAGATTATTACATTCAATTAAATTACAAAATATCAACATATAATAATCTTTAATTAATTCTAAGATACATATATAATATGGAAGATATTAAATATTATGATACCAAATATTACTAACCTGATAAATATTAATTAACTAATAATACATAAATGACGGTGTTGGTCATTTATGATAATTATCTTAAGAGTTAATATATCATTATAATATTATTAAGATGAATATAGTAATAATATGATTATCTACATTTATTCTTATGTTATTAATGACATGAATATTTACATAGTTTTAATGTAAATAACTTAATATTATCTTTTTAATAATATTTATAATTAAGAATTTTATAAAATATAACGCCCAAGCACCCAACAAAGGTGATGATGAAACACCCAAACGCCCAACAAACGAAGCATGTCAATGCCAGGAGAAATACATGACAGTGTTGGGTAATTAACTATAGCACATGCTTTGCCATGTTAGGTTGGGCAATGGGTCGCCTATTGGGCAACGTGGCATAAAATAAAAAAAACTTAGTGTTTGTTTTTATTTTTTAAACCTTTTAAACAGACACAGGTCATGGTTTGATAAGTATAACCGGGTTGAACCGCGGGTCAGTAAGGGTTTTTAAGGGTCTTTAAGTTTAAACGGGTTTTCTTAAAACCGACCTGTGAAGAGGGCGGGTCGCGGTTGAACCGTGGGCCGGGCCGGGCCAGGTTTGACAACAATGGAGAGAACCAATTAAATGAAGAAGAAAAAGACTTATTGGAATAACAAAAATTACAATCAGTGAATATCCATTTAAGGATAAACTCCAACTTCTATTGGTGGATACAATCTTCAAAAAAACGACGGATCTCTGCAAGACGATGGGGAGGAAGTTCCTTTATATCTTGATAATGACGAAACTCAGGATCATCAGCACAAACTGCTATTATCTTATCATCTTTCTCACCCTGCAAGAGAACTAAAAGATCCCAATCTCTCTCCAAATATTTAATGTGAAGACATTGAGAAGAACTATGATAATAAGTAGGGTAGGCAAAATGCAAATGTAATTTCTAAGCACGTGAGTAGCTCATTCCCAAGGCAGAGCTGGGATCCCTTTTTTACGAGAATATAAAAGAATACTTCGTTAAGAGAACAAGGTCTAAAAATAAAGAGCTCATCTGAAATGCATGATGCACAACAAATGTACAATGAAAATGGAAAATTATTCCAAAGAGAAGTCCAAAACATGCTACTCCTTGAAACCCCATTCTCAGCCAAAAAGTCTGCAATGCTGACCTCCTGATATGAACAAAGTTGATGTCAAGGTCACTATTAAGCTACCTAATTTGAAGATAGCTTGAAGCCTCCGAGGGGAACCAAGTGAATGGCATTTGAAGGGTTATCTTTTCAAAATGAAGACTTGAAAATCTTCAATGCCTCCTTGATAGCCAAAAACACCACACTTCGTTGGATTCCCTCCAACCCAATGGGGCCAAGAAGGCAAGAACCTTTCTCATAGAATCGTGTAAGATGCCACCAATACAAGCAAAATCAAGACCCAGCTTCCCTCTAGCTGCACCTTCAATGTCAAATTTGGCTTCTTCCACCTGTCGACTACTTTGTCTTTCCTAGATCACTCCACCAGAACAAGATTCCAATTCCCATCCATGATTGCACTAGAAAGACTGCAGATTCCTTTCTCCCCTTTACCTAGCAGCCACTGGAATTGATCTCCAAAAGATCTGTCCCCTAAGCCAGAAAGGAAATAGCTCCCTACCCTTTATATGATCCTCAAGATTATTAGAGATTACCCGGGAAAGACCAATAGAGAAAAGGACAATCAGATAGCACTCACAAAAGGGCAAGAGAGAAACAAGATTGGGATGATGAACGAATGAGGATCTTTCAGAAAACACTTATGAAATGATGTTTACCAAGAATGCAAATATGATTGAGATAAATGAATGTTACCCAAAAATCAATGGAAAGTTTATGTCAACTGCAGCTCATTACAGGAAAACTCTCACCTGATCAATCATAGGCATCAACCCAATAGCTCGAGCACGTAAAAAACAGCCAGGCAGTACTGGCTCCTGCACAAGAGGAAGAAAATTGTACAGAAACATTAAGAAGATTCAATCCAAAAGATAGGATTCTATTTCTATAACTGTTCAAGTAGGTTAAAAAAAGAAAAGAAAAAAGAAGAAGAAGAAGAGAGTACCTGCATCAATACCAATACATCCATGGGATCGCTATCTTCACAGAGTGTTCGAGGAATGAAACCATAATTGTGTGGATACACAACGGATGAATAAAGAACACGATCAATCTGAAATTAAGGTTGTGATTCCCCCCCAAGATCAGTCATATATTATACATTTGCATTCATAAATAGCATAAAGGAGAAAAGAAAAATAGAAGAGGGAAGCTTGGAGAGCAGGGTGTTAATAGCCTGGTGATCTCCAGCAATTTTGCTTTCTCAGTAGATGGTATGGATTTTCCTGTTTCAGATTTCATTGTGCCCTTCTCATAACATGTAAATGTAGATCTGGATTTGTTCATGATTTCCATGAAATGACTAAACAGGAACTCCCTTTGGGAACATAACAGTCATAAGGAAATTCGGCTACAAGACTGACTTAAATAGAAGAGTTGTTGGGCTCTTGAGCTATTGGGGCTAATTGGTCAGTTGAGTGGGCTCTATGTGGGTCTGCATATTCCAACAAAGTACTTGTGTAAGACGTGTACACTAATGGCACCAGATTCTTAGCTGAAAGGTAAGTCTCCTTTGCTGGGATCAAGCTTATAGCTTCATGGCTATAAATGCTACATTCTAACTACATGGGTTTTTGCCTAAACTAATGGAGCATGAATACTCAAAAAAAGCAAGAATGCACATACAAATTTATTTAACAAATTTTCCTTGGCCTTCGAGCAAGAGATTCCATATAGTTCAAACTTTTTCCCTAGGCACGAAGTGCCGATCATACGGAACAAAAGGTTCTAAGAAACTGGTAAAAGATCACATTTACCGATTTTATGTAATTACTCAGGAGTTTTTCGACTAAGGAGTCACAGTGAACTTGCATCTACATTTTTTTAGAATTCTGTGACTCCATCTCAACCATCCAATTTGTTGGACATTTGACATTTGACATTTTGAATCCATGAGTGACCCCAGTCAAGAGCTTCCAAGTTTAAGTGACTGTCAAAATAAGGATTTGGATTTGGATCAATTACGACATTTTTAAGAATTGGATAAGCAAGGTATATAGTGCTTCACAACGAGCTGGAAGCTACATTTTCTTCAACACCACATTTTCAGCATTTCAAGATGTCAACAATTTGGAAAAAAGTGGGAACTTCAAACTTCATTACTGCACTTTGTCTGAATTAAGAGCAAACCGACCCCACCACGACCACCAAAAGAAGAAAGGATAAAAATACAATAGCACAAACCACAACCCAATAAAAATAAACAAATGTTAAAGATGTTGCACAAGAAAGCTTGATATTGAACTCTCAGTTTTCTTTTTCCTTTTTTCCTTTTTTTTTGAAAGATAATTCTCACATTGTCAATAGTTTAAAAGTTATGTTTACCCATATGTGACTCTGAATTTAAGCAATGACTTTGATGTTCGCATTAAAACTCCATAAGACAACATGCAAATAGAAGAAACAAAATAGAGGCAGGCCATACTTTGATAAGACCACTTATCTTGTCCAGCTCATACTTAACCTTGCTACCTTTCCCAATTTCAACCACCTGCAAGAGCATGTTATAACATGATCTGAGTAAAGCATGCACAAACTATCAAACTTTACAAATAATAATGTATTAAATAATAACATCAACAACCAGCAGTGACAAGAGAATGTTCTCAAAGCAATTATTTTATTAACCCTCAAACATAAAGATTCATGGTATAACTTATAATCCATTCTTTCAATTGTCCGGTGAAACTCAGCAGAATCAACCTCCCATTGTCTGATCCAATCATTTAAAATACATAGATCATGGACCCACTTCTCCAAACCATAGATTGTTGGATCAAAAGAATCACCCTGTGAGTTACATCTTAACGAATGTCACCCAGATGGCCAGAACAGAATGATGTTGAAATAGCAATCCTCCATGTTCTGATGCACATTTTATCTAAGGTTGAAGATACCTAATCACTCTGATCTGCATGATATTTTGAGGAAGTGGGGATATGCCTTGTGGGTGAAATAAGGGCAACAATGGACTGAATTTTCAAAAAAAAAAAATACAATGGACTGGTTACAATTACTCCCTGACTAGAAGAACACAGGTATTGCATCAAGATTGTTGGAACGGTTTTGGCTCAAAGGCACTGTTCATTATGAGATGTTTCATAAATATATTTTGTTCCTTGTACCATGTCAAACAGCTATTGTATATCTAAATCTATTGAACACCAAAGGTCAAACAAATACCTAACAATTTTGGATGATTTAGACTTCGCAATTTACTGGTCCATGTAGTATGTCTTTGCCATAATGTAGGCAGAAACATGTTCACAAAGGGCACAAAATCCAACTCTAAAGTAATTGAACTAGCTCATCATGTACATGACTATTTTGAAGATGTAAACATCCTCTTTGAACAACTCAAAAGGTATGGAGTACTTAGGTTGGTCATGTCATGAATAGCATTGAATAACTCATGCAGCAAATCTATCAATTCAACTCACTTTATGCAGCAAGTTTGCTTATTTTTCAACTAAGAATTCAAAACACTAAAATTCTTATAAGCAAGAAACAAATCCATCCATGA
The DNA here is from genome assembly GCA_013350335.1 of Chimonanthus salicifolius. Taxonomy (NCBI): domain Eukaryota; kingdom Viridiplantae; phylum Streptophyta; class Magnoliopsida; order Laurales; family Calycanthaceae; genus Chimonanthus; species Chimonanthus salicifolius. The sequence goes on from CM023538.1 coordinate 52,049,664, forward strand.
CAAGAGTAATGATTGATGTGATCACATTTGATCGGATCCATGACCATCAATAAGCCCTTATGGCTTTCATTATCCAACCAGAGTTGTTTTTGTACCATTCCTAATCCATGACAGGACCTTCTTATCATCCACACACCCTTGTGGTAGTAGTAGGCCCCACAAAAAGTTGGCTAGGGTCTCTCTCTCTCTCTCTCTCTCTGTGATGAAAATCGAGTTCTTGCTTAAAATTACAAATGGCATGGCATACACTAATTTCTTAGCTTTCATTGACAACTTACACAATTGAAAACTGCCGGTGCACCAGGTCCTACATCAAATCAAAGAAAAAAGGAATTAGTAACATTCTGAAGAAATGAATGATTTTCAAGCCAGGCAAGCTTCATTACAGGAAATGATTGAAGTTGGCAGAAACATATAAGAATTAGCATCATCTGATCAAACAACACCTCCTGTAGAGATGTCATTGGCCAAATGTTTACTTCATAAAATGGGTGAACGGACTAACAATGAAAAGACAGAAATAAAATGACATATTCAAGTGAATATAAGAAAAGGGTTATACAGTTCATACCAATTTCTAGATCATGCCACGGATGAGCAGCAATCGATCTCCGAGACATGGAAGAAAGGATACGCTCATTGAGTGCAACATGGGGAAAGTTCGAATGACAACTTCCTTCTCCATTTCCATGCCCAGTCTCTTCTCCATCAGCCATAGATCTAAATTCCAAGAATAATAAGCAATCATTTAATTACTGATTACAACAATAAATGAACAAAAGTACATCAATCTGTCAACACTAATCAACACGAATTGTGAAAATAACTTAGAAATTCCAGGAAATGCAGATGGTAATAAAATTTCATCACATAACAGTTTGAAAATAACATTTTTTTACTCGGAGACCAGAAATGGTCATGATAGAAGGAATTGGAGAAATTAATCAAATGACCAGTTCCTTCTCCATTTCCAGGCCAGTCTATTGTCTGTTTCCGACCAGCCATACATCTTTCGAAGAATAAAAAGAAATTGTGTAATTACTGGTTACAAAATTAAATGAACAAAAGTATATCACTCTGTCAACAATAATAAACACAAAAACTGTAAAAATAACTTAGAAATTCCAGGAAAAACAGATGCCAACAAATTTACTTCACATAACAGTTTGGGATAACATTTTTTACTCAGACAACCAGATACAGTTACGATAAAAGGAATTGGAGAAATTATCAATAGTGAACCAGGATGACCAACTTTTAATACAACTTATTTTAGATAATGAAAATGACCTAGTTTGACAGGTCTTCTCTTGTATAGGAAGCGTGATAAATTTCAACTTGAACAAATCATTATAATTGTGGTTTTAAAGGTAATAAAGTTCTAACCACCAAATGGCTTGAGCTTAATCCAATAGTAAGTATATCTCAAAGTGGTTTCAAATTGAGTAAAAATCCAATTCAGATAATGGGAATGGGAATGCGTATGAAGGAGAAAAACTGTGTAAATATACACTTAATTGGAAGTTTGTCATCTGATTCAGAACAAACAGGTTTACAAAAGATAATTTCTCAAGGAACTGGGGTATGACTAGACACCACTGAATAAAAGGGACCAAAACAAATACTGTTAATATAGCAAACTGCCATGGACAAAGTCCAATCAGAATGCCACATCTCTGATGAATAATAACCTAAGGGCTAAGGCACACCAATCAAAGATTCATATCTAATCCACCGAGCACCACCAAGAAGTCGAGAAAATTTTGGGTGCATAAAACAATGAAAGAAAATGAAGGAAAGAAGGTAAAATTTGATCAATTGAGAACCAAAATGCTAAAGTTTCCATGAAATGACCTGCCTGTAAGAATGTATGACAGACAATCAAATTGTTTAGTCCAGAATGACGCACTTAATACCCTACAAAACAGGTTGTGGCATATAACATTAAGCAACTGTGTGGGACCCACTAAGATGATGGGGTTGGATCGGTTGGAAAGGAATAGACTTAAATATAGGGCCCACCAAAAATTACCTGCATAGGATAGCTAACCTTAAGTGATCAAAATTTGTAGCCTTCAAGACTATACCATGAGCAATGCAATAAGGTGAATTTTAGTGATCCCAATTGTAGCCATTTCCCACCCTTTAAATTCCATAGTTCCAGGTGGGTCCTAGTGCGGCTGCTCAGCATAATACACCACAACCCCTCACTGGGGATTATTTCCTAACAATGCAATAGGTATGAGAACTGCTGATATCTATCTAGATACATCATCTATCCTCTCTCCTTTCCTTTCTTTTTTTTTTGAATTTTTTTATATCATAAACTGCTAGCAAAACTTGAAGAAGAAGAAGAAGAAGAAAAAGAAGAAGAGAGAACCCAGTACAAGTGGAACTAAAGCAGCTAAGTACGTGAACCCAGTATGCTTATTACTAGAGTAGCTATCTTGAAAAGAGAAATATAAGGTAATCTACAAATAGTACAAGAAAACAAATAAGCAGAGAGATGATATCCAATTGCAATGAATATACCACAAATTTTACAAAATGGGAAAAAATGAGGATAACCACAAAAATAAGAGACGAAATACTAACACAGACATGGCATTTAACATTTTGGCTTCTTTCAGTGTTCCAAGAAAAAACAGTCTGGCTTCTTTCCATGGGGAAAGGGGTGGGGTGGTAGCGGTAGTGGGAGAGAGAAAGAGAGACTCAAATCCCATTAGCAGTCAAATCCAATATTAATAAGCAGAAAGGGAACCTAAATCCCAGGTAACAGACAAGAACCAATAAATAAGAGAGTCATTCAGGCATCATGTTTTCAATAAAATGAAATATCCCCTTGTATTTTTCAGGACTCCCTCCATTCAAATACAGAGAAATAGTTGGATGTCACTTTCTGTCAAAATATAGGTGCCCTTCTGTGAAGATGTGTGCTTAAATCAATGAGGAAAAAACAGAGAGAGAGAGAGAGAGAGAGAGAGAGAGAGAGAGAGATCCCAATTGACGAGTCAAGTACAATACGAAATAGCAGAGAGGGGAGGGAGAACCCAAATCTCAATTAAACAAACAAAGCCAATCGCAGGTAATTCAGACATCCATGTTTTCAATAAAATGAAACGTCCCCTCGTCTTTCTTGACAGCCTCCAGTCCATGGCAGAAAAAACAGTGGGGTATCACTTTCAAAGTCATGGGTTCACTTTCTGTCAAAACAGGTGCGAGAGAGAGACAATACAGCATACTTAGCATATGGAATTAACAAAACCCAAAAGAGTACTTACAAGTAGAACAAAACAAGGTACATGGGAAGAAGCTAAGTAACCACCACATAAAAATAATCACTTTATAACTAAAAAAAAAATTAAAATATTAGTATTTTTTTCTAAATAAAAGGAAAGGCAATTCCCATCCCATCCATCCAAAAAAACCCATGACTGAATTTATTTTTCTATAGCTTTGGGCTAGCAGAGAAGGCAAAATCCACTGAAACAACCGATAACAAAAATGAAAGAAGTTGCACGAAAATGGTAATAAAAATTTCTACAGAAGAAGTTAAAGGAATGCACATTTGAAATTTCAGTAGAAAATGATGGACTTACTGAAATGTCGAGACAGAGGAATTCTGATGGGAAGAAGAAGATAGAATCTGCAGAGGAAGGAGGGCTTTTCTCGGGTATCGCGTAACCGGTCGGTCTTGGGTTGTGTGAGTGCCGTGGATGCGTTTTCAGACGAGCAGACGGTGGAGATGCGTCCACGTGGCAAAGTCCATTCTCGGCACTCGGCATCAATTCCTTTGCAATACATGCACGTGGACCTCATATTCGTTACTTTTTGGCCGAGAGAATTTTCAGGTGCAAGAACGCATTTGGAGAGTACCGTGAAGTAAAGTGTGTCGACTGGAAGATTGGGTTAAATATTGTTAAATCTGGTCAAATTTATATTATAAATAATATTAAATTATAAATTTTACAATATTGAGTGGCGCCTATTGAGTGTATAGTATTATATTTTTAAATTTAATATTATTTAATTAATAATTAAACAATATTTGGTTGCATATTATTTGTATAATTATGAATAATAATATATCAATTAATATTTCATATTAGGTCCACTCATTTATATAAAGTCAATAAAATAAATATATTTAAATAAAATTTATTTATTATATTCTACATATAAACAAATTAGAATTTTATTTTATAATATTAATATTACTAAAATAATAATAAATAATTAAATATATGAAAACATCACTCACTTTTTGACTTCACTCAAAAACAAGAAAAGAAAAGAAAAAACTTAGAAAAACCTTTCATGCTAACTCCCTGAAAGCCCAAAGGCCTTCACGCTCAAAGCCTCAAAGAAAGCAGTGTTTATGCTTCTACAAAGTCCCACATCAGAATTTTGAAAAACTCTCCAATGAGAGATGGTTATAAAAAAGATAAAAGATGGATAGGTGAAAGGGTAAAACAACCCTCTTGACATTCTGAAGCTGGGTTAGAAAAATACGGGCTGGCCTTGTAGGGCCGGTCCAATGGATTGCTGTAGAAAAAACAATTTAAAAAAAAAAAAAATTGGTGGACTGCGGTTCAAGGTTTATCATATACAACAACCACAGAGGAGAAGGTCATTGGTATAATGTCAAAGTTCTACTGTGTAAGAAAATATTAGAATTGTTTTACTTTTGTTCTTAATTATTTAATATATTATTTTCAATCATAAATTTTTAAACTTTATAATCAAATTTTAATGATAAAAAGATGCTAAAAATTCTAGAGGAGTTGGTCATACTGTCAAGAAGCTCCTCTCATAAAAAGAGGTCTTGAGTTCAATTTACGCTCAACACTTCTCTAAACCACTATACGTAACTGATTACTCAATGTGTATGAGATTGGAAAGTTGGGACATATCATAAAGATTAGTCGAGTTAAATATCTCCAATTTGAAAAGATAAGGTCGCTCAACACTTTGACATTAAAAAATGCTAAAAGTCAACGCTATAAAGATTTTATATGATTTTTCGAATAATACTTTTATTGACTTTAGTGTAATTGATAAGACATGTAGGTAATGTTAGGGGCATCTCACTTGCAACAATTTTATTGTTGGATTTTTTATTTTAGAATACGCCTTTCGGTAATAAGGTATGGATTCTTCAACCACACGAGGGATTTTGATTTTAAATAAATCAAAAGCAACGATGGAGAAGATCTTATCCAACCAATACACTTTTTATTAAGCTTAACAACTTATAAAGGAGAGATGCTTAAAGTTTATACACATAAACAATTATTATATTTGTGTTTGATGAGAAAAAATAAATGGAGATGAATTTATCTATAAACTATCTTAATTTTGAATTTAGATTTAAGAGAAGAAGAAAAAGAGAAAGAAATGAAAGAGAGGAAAGGTGAGGAGATGAGGGTTCAATATGTGAGTAGACATGAGAGATAAATTCGTAAGTTATTTATAAATTATCTCAATTTTGAATCAGAAAGGAATAGAACAAAGAAAAGGTGATGAGATAGTTGGTTCAGGATGCGAACATGTATGTATAACGTCCCGTCCTTTTTCACCCTTCTAAAAATTAGAGTCTAATTTTTTTTTTTTTTTATAAATAAGTAAAGTGGAAGAAAGCGGGGAGCGTCACGACGAGAGTTAAGTCCGGACTTCCAAAGTCCGACCCTTAACTGGCCACCCATGTGTGCATAGACTAAGTCCATGAAAACCATTCCACACATGGTACTAATTAAATCTTGCGGAATAATACTTAAATGCGGAATAACAATAGGATAAAAATCCTATTTCATATGAGATAGCAAAGCACAACCGTTAATTAATATTATCATAGCTTAAATATCCAAACATTAACCATCCAATCCATGACAAATAAATCTACGTTATTACAATTCCGAATAACATAAACAACATATGGATTAATCATCCAAGCACAAATCCAAGTTCCAATGCTTGGCTCCAATCACGTCCTCGTTCCGTTCCCTTCCTGTGTCATCCACTAGGGTAGAAGTAGGGTGTTAGACAACGTGCCCAGTAGGTATTCCGATTAGGGCTAACACATGGGTTAGTATATAAAATCCAGATATAATATACCATATCATACTTATAAAACATCGTATCCAAAATCATGTATAATAACAGAGATCCAATCATACAGATGAAAACCAGAAACCTTGCATGATAATAAAGATCAAAATCATGCGATTGAATGCCATGCCATGCTATCATATGCAATGAGTCCCTCCCATCGCAAAACACATGGTATACTCATGATGGAACTCTCATCATCAAGGTATCTTCCTGGTGGGACTCTCATCACCAAGGTCGCAGAACATATGGTATACTCTTGATGGGACACTCATCATCAAGGTATTTTCCTGGTGGGATTCTCATCACCAAGGTCGCAGAACATATAGTATACTCTTGATGGGACTCTCATCATCAAGGTATTTTCCTGGTGGGACTCTCATCACCAAGGTCGCAGAATATATGGTATACTCTTGATGGAACTCTCATCATCAAGGTATGTTCCTGGTGGGACTTTCATCACCAAGGTCGCAGAACATATGGTATACTCTTGATGGAACTCTCATCATCAAGGTATTTTCCTCCTGGTGGGACTCTCATCACCTAAGGAGGCCCCACAGTTGCATCACGGACATTTCGACGGAGTGTGGGCTCCGGTTGCATAACATCCCCTCACGATTTACGGACGCCCCGAAGGAGCGTGGGTCTCCGGTTACATATCATCCCTCCCATGCCATGCATGAGATGCAAATACCAATATGCTACAGAATATTACAAAACATAGCATGAAAATCCCATAATTGCAACATATTGTTTGATACCAAAATAACTTATCAAATATGAAATAAAATCATCAAAAGTACATAATACATATCCATGCTTTCAATGATGTAGGAATCCTACCAAAAGACCGCTCAAGTGTCCTTTGCTTCTTAATCCGGCAACCGCTCATGATCTTGCACCGTTTGTGAGGTCCCGTCACCTTATTTATATATATAGCAAATCAAGATACTAATCATTTAATTTCCAATTAAATCTAAGCCCCAAAAACCAACTTGTGGGGTTCGGCCATACCCCATGGCCGAACCTCACCCACTTGTATTTGATATTTCTTTTTATTTAATTAACACTATAGAATACCTCCAACTACAAACATACTTGCATGGCCGAACCCTACCACTTTGGTTTTGACCCATCCTTCATGTCCTTTGATCTTTTCATTCATATTTACAATATTGCCAATTGCCACTAGACTAACCAATGTTTTTGCTTAATAACCAATGTCCACAACAAATCCACCTTAGTGGGGTTCGGCCATACAACATGGCCGAACCTCATCATCTTTAAGTTAGTCTTTAATCCTTTATACAAAAGACTAATTATCAATCCATCCATCTAATTATCTAGCCCTTAACTATCCATCATTGTCACTTTATGGGGTTCGGTACTTTATGGGGTTCGGCCCTACACATGGCCGAACCCTATAATTCCTTTTATCCATCAAAACCTTTATCCATCAAAGAATGGTTCTCATAACCCCATCCATTGGAATATTTTTAGACCTTTTTAAAACAAAACACCATACATAGCACTTGGTGGGGTTCGGCCATACACCATGGCCGAACCTCACCCCTTTGGTTTTGGTGCTCATCTTGCCATTCTTTTTGATAACCCATAAACATCCAAGTTTATCATTTTTCCACCTATGTTAAACCCTTTTAAAAACATCATAGAACCATCAATGATTTCTAAACATATTCTTAAATCCAAATACCCATAAAAATGGTCCATGGGGTTCTGCCATATATGGTTCTCTTGACTCAATCATTCCATCATTTGTGTATGGTTTATGCTTAATACTTTAGCCATAATAATAATATGGTTCAGCCATCCAATAGCCGACCCAAAACATCAATTTTAACTCCAATTAAAACACCTAGAAACCTCCATAACATTGCATGGTTTTTAACTCTCAAAAACCATCAAAATAACCAAATCATTTCATGGGGTTCGGCCATCCAAAGTGGCTGAACCCTATGATCCATGTTTCTACCCTTTTTAAACATCATCTTCCATGGTTTAAACCTTTGATAGATTCAGTCATACAATGGCCGAATCATGCTCCCTTATCCATTTTATTTAATCAAAGATTATGATGTACTTACCAATCTCCTTAGCCTCTCTTCTTTCCTTTGATCCTTCCTTCCTCCCTTCTTGCTCCTTTGGTCTTGATGAATGATCGGTTTTGTGTGAGGGAGGGAGAGAGTAAGATGAGAAAACTCCAAGTATTTCTTTGTCTTTGAGAGGTAGGGACGGCCAAGGAAAGGAGAGGGAGAGAGTGATGTAAAATTCTAACTTCCTTGGTTAATGAGAGTTACTCAAAGGTGGTGTCCTTTGGTGACACCCCTTGGTAACCCCCATGTCTTTTCATCTCCTCCTTTATGGTTTACTTGGGGGTTTCATCCTTGTGATGAAACACCCATACCTCTTCACCTCTCATGTCCAATCGACTGCAACCCTTGGTTGTGTCTCATGAAACCGTCCATCTCCTTTTTAATGAATGAGGGTCGGCCAAAGGTGGTGTCCTTTGGTGACACCCCTTGGTAGCCCTCATGCAACGCCACCTCTCTTTATTGTTCCAAGTTGGGGGTTTCATCCATGAGATGAAACTCCATGTCCAACGTGTGGACCACCTTGAGTTGGTCTTGGTGGAGTGTACCTTTCCAATTTTCCATTAACTCACCTCTTTTATCTTGACTCATTTAATTCAAATTATCCAATTAACTCAACTCACCTTTTTGACTCAACTCAATTAATTCAGTTGAATCAACTTAATTAATTGATTCCATTTCCAGCTTAGTTCAGTCCCAAGCTAATTGAGCTTTGACTTACTTGGTGGTCAACCAAGTCAAACACAACCCATTGGGTCCAGATTGACCATTTTGACCCAATTAGTAAACTTTGACCCCATTAACAAACTTGACCCAATTGAACATATCTTATCCATTCATCCTACATTTAACACTCAATTCATAACCGTTAGATCTTAATTGAGCCATTGCCCAACACCTTAGCCATCTAAGTCCATATCCAATAATTCACAATTTAAATGGCAAAATTCATATAAATTGATATCTTGAAATTCCAGGGTGTTACAATATGAGGGAGAAGAGACTGGAGGATTGAGAAAGAGATGCAATACGTAGCAGTCACATTCATCAAGCAATTATCATTTTATAAGAAAAAAGAGTTCCAAAACTATTACAAATAAAATAGAAGACAGTGATTTTTGCTCCACCATCTTTTTTTATGGTGCACCACCTTTAAAAAAAATTCAAATTTGACTATACTTATTTCCTTATCTCTTGAATTTTATCTCGATGGATAAATCTAAGACAAGTGGCTAGACGATGAAAGAAAAATCATAGGTAGTAAGAGTGTCGGCTCTATCCAAAGGCAACAAAAGCAACTGCTTAAGGCCTCAAATATTGGAAGGTCTGAAATTATTGATAACTTTACCGCAAAACCCTATTAGGGAGGCTCAAATTTCAGCTGCAAGAGTGTTAAAAAAAAGGTCCGAAATTTTTTTTAGATTCTTTTTTATTATATATAATTAAAATTTTAATTAAATATTAATTATAAGAATATGTTAAATACAAAGAAAGCCCCATTTAGATTTTTTTTGCTTTAAGCCTCAACTTGTGTCTGGCCATCCCAGAGTAGTAATAGCTCAGGTCTTAATAGAATAATAAAATAGCGATTCTGAAATGGATGGTCTCACATAGCGTGGCTTAACTCTTAGTTTCGTAACATGATGCATAAGTGTTGGGAAGTGTCTAACTCTTAGTTGAAAAAGGATCCACCTCTCTGGTAGGGGATGCAATATGTATTTATGGGCAAAGATGGTTATTCTCTTTGTAACAGGGTTTGTTGGATGAGAAGTCTCAAGTTTATTTTGTTCCCCCTTTAATCAATGCGCATTTTCAGTTTTTCAAAATATCGTGTAATCTCTAGTAGTAGATTTTAAGTTATTTATTTAATGTTTTTTGTCATTCTTTTTTGGAGTTTTTTTGTTGAAAATACCTGAAAAGTAGTGGATTTGGGTAAAATTGCCTACGGATTTGAAAATTGGGTCAGAGTGCTTCTGACACCTACTCAGATTCTTTTTTCGAAAAACTTATCCATGTTATTTTTAAATAATAATGGTAGTCAAGCTAGTCAAATGTCAAGAATAGTTTGAGAGGTGGTGAATAGGACTGTGGGAATTTTAAATTCTTTTTAAATATTGGTCACTTAAGGGTTGGTCTTTGCAAATTAATACAATTAATCTTCCAAATCAAGTGTTTCAAATCCAATTAGTTTTACAGGCAAGATCAAGTTCAACCTGTCACGCCCTGACCCGAAGGGTGGGCCCGGAATGCGACTGTTTTTTTTTTTTTTTTTTGCTAAAATAACACTCAAGCATTCTAACTGGGCCGGATCAACGGTTAGGCCCAAAGGTCACACATGATCCCAACATGTGGTCTCAAACATATACCATAAGTCTCTCCCAAGAGACACAATATAAACATTGATACACATAATTCCAAACATCGAATTTATCATTAAAACATCATCATCAGAGTAACTACAGTAGGTAGTAGTCTTAGTACATCACATTAATACAAATTAAGTACCACACCCGGTACTTTACAAAAACTAATGGTTTCAAGAACCAAAGAGCAAAGACAAGAGTATTCCCCTCAGTGGGAATCCCAAAGCAACGTCGCAGCTTATCCACCCTAAGCTTGAAATAGAGGGTTCTCCTCCTTGGGTTCATCTCCTGAAAGGTGAGTGGGGTGAGCTAACTAGCCCAGTGAAGGAAATATAACAGTGCAGTTTTAAGTGAACAACATGTTAGTATATAATCAACAGTTGCAATATAACATATCATGTTTGATAATAAATTCACAATATCAAGTAAAGTCTTATCATCATTTTCATCATTTCATCATCTTTTCATTACTGCTGTCATCAAACGTTACGCCTACCGAATACGTTGAGACCATTGTATTAAATCCCGACATAGTCAAAATAAATCCTTGCAAGTACATCTCCGGCTCTCCCATAGCAGATAGTAACACCCTCAAGTCAGCAACTGTCGACACCCATGGTCTAGTAGACGTAAACCATCTCACACACATGGTTGATATTAGTTCGTCAAGGGCATATGGAAGCAGTCTTACACATTTCATATGATCAACATCATAGCATTCATAAGCATCATATGCACTTCTTATAACAGTGCATTTTATCTAGGCACATGAGTGGGTTCATCAAATCTGAAACCACTCATTGCTCAAGATCCATCTCAAATAAAACCTGTTTACATCTTACTGCAAAGTTAAGTTCCCTCACCGTAACTGTGTGGTTTCGCGGTCTCTGTTCAAACAAACAAACAAGTGCACAATCAATATACATAGCATTCATATACATATAAGTAGTATTTCGAAATCATACTTATTTTCTCAAAAATATCCAAGGTACATGGAATTGAGTCTCCTACTTAGTTTCTATCCTTTTTAAATTACAATAATCCACAAGATATAATAATAAGGTGCTCAGTCCAAAACTCATATTGTCTTTTGGGCATTGACCAGATTGGCTTATTGAGTTAGGTCTAGATTCTCAGGTCACTTCTCGGTTGTATTCTGAATAGGACCAGATCTAACATTTTGAGTAAGGTCTCGAGGTCACTCAGTGCCAGACAAATATAGCGTTGGCCTGAAAGTGAAATCAGTTAGTGCCCGACCAATAGAGTCGGCCTGGAAGTGAATACAATAGTAGATACACTATAGTAATAAGAAAAGAGGGTTAGTACATTTTTAGATTAACAATGAGGTACTAACATCACGTGCAATCAATAACAATCAAATCAAATTAGACACTTAAAAACTAGGTCCCTTAGAACATGCCTCGGAACTAGGTACTGTGGCTTCGGATCATCCGAACCACTGCCTAAACTAGTCACTGACCTCGGACTGAGGGTCTGACTTCAGATCGTCCGAAGATTGGGTCTCGGATTATCCGAAGTCCTTCTAAACCAAAAGAACTCGAAAAGGGTCTCGGTGGGTCTGTGAGTCTCGGAACATCCGAAGTAGGGCTCGAATCGTCCGAGTGGGGTTCGGTCCTCCCGAACTCTGCTCGAAACATCCGGGCGAGTCAAGCTAGCCTCGGGCGCTTCTGGGCTTCGGGTGAAGCTCGGAACGTCTGAGGGGTCCTCTCGGACCGTCCGAAGATTGACTCTCGAACCGTCCGAGAGTCATCTTCCTCATTGTCTGCACCAGCAAATAGTGACGGCAGACACTGTGTGAAATACGAATCCGGAAATAGTGGGTTTTCCGGATTCGATTTCCACATCTAGCCGGTCCGATGGACTCCTCTGTGAGTCCTCTTTCCATAGGGAAGGGTTTGGAGCTTCGAAGCTAAGTAGGCCATCCGATTTTAACACTGAAACCTTACTGATACACTGATAAATGGGGTTTTTCCTTAAACTTTGAAATGGTTTTACACACTCAACACTAAGCCAAAATCAATTTTTCTTGATTCTAAACCGACTGGAATTGAAAGAGGAACACGGTGGTTAACTTCACTGGAGTTCCTGGGCTAAGAATCTGACTTTTGAAAATCTTTCCTTTTAAGTTATGGGTAATAAAACTGGGAAACAGAGGGGCAAGAATCGGCTGGTTTTCTCAGAGAGCAGCTGGGACAGAGACTGAGACAAAGAAGAGATGAAGGTGTGGGGATTAAAACAGCAGAGCTGAGGCCATTTTATAGGAAAATCAACCGGGAAAGGTGGCCGGATGGCCACTGCATGCGGCTGCATGCAGCTACGGCTTACGTACGAAACAGTACCCACTGTTTCGGCTGGTACAGATCAGTCGTTTCAAAGTTCCCATTTTGCAAATAAGGTCCCTGGTTTGATAAAAACTCGATTTTTAACTAAAAGCAAGATTTTAAAAACTCAAAATCTTAATCTAACCTTATAGATAAGTTGAGTTTTAAAAACTTTAGTTACCATAAAAATTTGAAGATTTAAAACTCATTAAAAACCATTGATTTAAATGTAAACCATAATTGAATACTATTTACTTAATTAAACAAATGTTAAATAAAACAATTTAGAGACCTTATTTTAGGGTTCGAAAGAATAATTAGACCATACTTAAAATGGTCTAGCATAAAATACTTGTTTCCAAAATTATCTTATTTCAAAAACCACTTAAAAATAATTATTGCTCCCTTTCCGGGTTTTGACGGGCGATTTTAAATACTGTTTTCAGAAAATAAAATTATTTTAAAGTCAGAAATACAAATTCTTGAATAAGGAGAATAATATTCACATAATAACACAATTTATAAAATAATCACAATAAGCGGTAAATTACCATTTTGCCCCTCCAGCTGAACGAGCTAAATCACTGAGCATTCAAGCTCGGATTGGGCCACACTTGGGCTTTTCTCAAAGCCCTAATCGTAATCTTCGATATTAACCAGTTAAAACAAGGTTTATTAGCTAAACCACGCCTAAACTGGATTAGGGTATTAGACAACCAAACTTAATGTGCAATAAGATACGAAATAAAATAAGTGCACAAGTGTGGAGAGGAGATGAGAAAAGATAGAAGATAATGACACAAGTGTTTTTACGTGGTTCGACGACCTTACGAACATCCACGCCTCAAGTAATACACTTGAAGATTCCACTAAAATTCTCCTTCAAGAGTGGAGAAGAAACCTATTACAATCTTTGATCTTTTTCATGGGTAGAGATCGAACACTTACAACCTATGATATACTTCACAGGTGTAGATCAAATTGACACACCAAGAAAACACCTTTCTTGGATTTTACTTAGGGTTACACAAACCCTTTACAATGTTCTCACAAATGATAGAAACTGGTAGTTTTGGGAAGTACCAAGAACACTAGTGTCTTGATGATCGATGTAGCTTGTGGCATGTTCTTTGATGATCTTCCTCTTTCTTGTCTTTGGTGATGTAGAGTTGCTTCAATGAATGCGAAACCAAAATGGGAAAGAGTATAAAGAACAAATAAGATTTGCATATAAGGTCAATCTATCTCTATGAAGATCTTCTCTAATCACACAATCAATGTAGAGCTTAACATGCTCAAGATATGCCTATGAGTGCCTTGATTGTGTTAGAGAGGGAAAAAGAGCTTAATAAGGTTTAACTATGGTGATTAGAAGCTCTAAATATGCTTAGGACACTTGAGAGTAGTTGTAACAACCCGACTCAATTTTTTCGGAGTTTAGGGTCTTGGTAGCAGTGGGGTGAGTGTCTGCCTTGTGGTGGGTCCTGGTTTGCCTGATTTTGAGTTCGGAGACTCAGAAGGCACTTTGATAATTTTAAATTATTAAATATTCTGTCATTCTAAAATATTGAAAAATAACATGTTTTCCCCCTACTTGGTCATTTGATTTCTTCGGGATTTTTAAAATATTTTGGAAATTTGAGATTTTTATTTTATTAAAAAAAAAAGAAGAAAAGAAAACCCTAAACCTAACCCCTCCCTTAAAACCTCATTTTCGGCAACACTGTAGCCCATACCTACAGTGCCGCCGCAACAAGAGCCTTCCCTCTTCTTTCTCCACTCTTTCTCATCTTCCCTTCTTCTAACCCTAACCCTAAACTCCCTTCTCCCCCTTGGGTGCCTCCGCCGCCACTTCATTCTCTCTCCTCTCTCGACCTCTCCTCTTCCTTCCCTTCCTCTGTCCGGCCGGATTCGCCTAATCCAGTCTGCAGTGACCTTTCCTCCACCTTCAGCCGCCCGAAGCCAAATCCTTCAACGTGGCCGATCTTAGGTACCCTCCTTCGATCTCCTCTCCTTTCCTTTCTTCTTTCGTTTTCCTTATTCCTTCATTTTTCCCAATTTTCCCTTTCTTAGTTTTCTTCTCCTCTCCTTTCCTCTTTTCTCCCTCATTTTCCCCCTTCTCCTTCGGCTGAGTCCCTCAGCTGCTGAGGTGACTCAGCCGGGTCCGACTTTGGACCCTGATAACCGAGCCCAGTTCGTCGGATCTGGCCTGGTTCGCCAGATCCGACCTAGTTCGTAGGATCCGGCCCAGGCCTGGTCCAGCCCAGCCTTTGGCCCGGCCCAGTCTTGGGCCCAATTCGACCCGATTCGGACCCGACCCGTTCTTGAGCCCATTTGCATTCCAGGCCCAGTTCGACCCGTTTCAACCCAATTTCTTACCCTCATATTCTTGTTTCAACAGATTGAGCCACTTTAACCCCCCTGGACTCATTTTCTCGCATTGGATTTCAAGGGCACACACAGGTGAGGGAATTTATCACCGCTTTTAGCATGCATCTATGCATCTTACTCCTCTATCAAATGTGCGGGTACGAAATGTGGCAAATGGGGGTCCTCGGTATTATGAGCTACTCGGCAAGGGAACTGTTGATACCATTACGTGTCCGATGCCTGCAAAGGCATATACAAATTGATTATCTGATGTCACGATTGATTGGTTGTGTGGTGACATGATTAGGGTTTATTTTTATTGATAATATTTTAAGATGCCAACATACGAATATGTGATATGTGGTGATATATGCCTGATTATGGTGTGATATGTCGTGTTGATAATATGCTATATGATTATGTGATAGTTAGTTTGAACTGCTAGACATTATAATATGTTTGGATGTTAACATGTCAGCTCATGATAAATAGTGATATATACACATGATTGTTATGTGATGAACTATGTTAATGTGTAGGCGTAGAGGTAATTGTGCATACATATAACTAACATATGTGGGATGCCTGTGGGGCATGGGTACTAGGCCACATCAGGATCTAGAGACTCCCCCTAGTTTGTCTGGTAGTTAAGGTGGGGATGTTCTGTGTGGGACTGCGCAGTGGACGCGTGGTTGGGACGCAGACTCCCTTGTGATTGGAAATGGGTAGTTGTACCCCCTTGCATGGATCAAATGGTTGGTTTGTCTTGTGTCTTTCAGACACACCTATGAGAAGGTGTAATCTGATTTAGAGAACAATTTACCTGGGAGTCTCAGATAAGGACTAATTGGGAGGTAGTTATGTTAACCTTAGAGAGAAACCATCGGGTTGAATGTTGGTTCACTCAGGGTAGTCTTGAAAGCCCCTACAGTCACGGTACCCGAGTGCGGGGTGGACGAGGCATCCCCGGATGACCGAGTAGGCTGAGGATGTGCTCGCCCTATCGTTGGTCGAGGGACGATGCGGTGAGGGACAACTCCAGCTGGTATGGTTTGTGATTCCCCGAATGATTGAGTAGGCTGAAGAGGTGCTCGCCCGCTCATTGGTCGAGGGACGATGCGGTGAGGGACAGCTCCCGCTGGTATGGTTTGTGATTCCCCGGATGACCGACTAGGCTAACAAGGTGCTCGTCCGCTCATTGGTCGAGGGACGATGTGGTGAGGGACAACTCCTGCTGGTATGGTTTGTGATTCCCCGAATGACCGATGAGGGTGAAAAGGTGCTCGCCCGCTCATTGGTCGAGGGACGATGCGGTGAGGGACAACTCCCGCTGGTATGGTTTGTGATTCCCAGGATGACCGAGTAGGTTGAGGAGGTGCTCGCCCGCTCATTGGTCGAGAGACAATGCGGTGAGGGACAGCTCTCGCTGGTATGGTTTGTGATTCCCTAGATGACCGAGTAGGCTGAGAATGTACTCGCCCGCTCATTGGTCAAGGGATGGTGCAATGTGATATTCTAGGCTAGGAGATCTGTAAGGTGGGGACAACTTGCGATGTGATGTGATGAGATATTCCAGACTAGGACACCTGTAGGGTGGGGACAACTTGCGATGTGATGTGATGAGATGTTCTAGGCTAGGACACCTGTAGAATGGGGACAACCTGCGGTGTGGTGTGAGATGATGTTCCAGGCTGCGACACCTGTAGGGTGGGTACAGTCTGAGATATGGTATTCCAGGCTAGGACACCTGTACTGT
The DNA here is from genome assembly GCA_013350335.1 of Chimonanthus salicifolius. Taxonomy (NCBI): domain Eukaryota; kingdom Viridiplantae; phylum Streptophyta; class Magnoliopsida; order Laurales; family Calycanthaceae; genus Chimonanthus; species Chimonanthus salicifolius. The sequence continues at coordinate 52,066,714 of CM023538.1, forward strand.
GGGGACAACCTGTGGTGTGATGTGGTAGTGTGTTTACTCGTGGTTATGACTTTGGGGTTCATTATTGAGACTTGTGTTGTGGGTGTTGACTCACCAGGAATTTATGGGCGCCTAATAAGTGAATTCGGCCGGCTCACTCTGTAAAAGACCTATAGAATTCTATGAGGGGTGAATACGCCAGTCGTGTGGAGACCAACAGATGGGGTCCAAGGTTATAGGTTTGACTATCGAGACTCTGGTGCTTGGTTGAGGAGACCATAGATGAGTCTGGTTGGCAGTCCGTTGAGGACTGGTGAGGGGGTTACTCCTGTGTGGTAGTCGATTAGGGACTCTAGTGAGTCTAACACTTGGGTTGGTCGTGGTATGTGTGCGGGTTGCCATGAGAGAGTCATAGGTCTGGTCGAGGAGTATGGATCATGATCCAGTTGGAGATCAGTCTGTATACCCAAGAGTGGGTGGACCGTAGCGGATGGGCACATGAGGGAGTTGCCATAGAGTTGTATTGAGTTGGTTAGAGGATGTACTGGAGGCCCGACAGATGTGGGCCCCTGTGTTAGGGGTAGGACACCCGCTTGCAAAGTCATGCATGTAGACATTATAGACATTGATGTGTTCATATGATCATATACAGTGTATGCTTGGTGACATATGATGCGTGTGTTAACCTCACTGGGCATGTAGAGCTCACCCATTGCCTCACAGGTACTTCATAGAGGAAGGGTCGGCAGGACCCTCAATCGGACATTGGGCATAGAGTTGCAGTTTTGTACTTGTCATGGTTTCATTTTGTATTTGAGGACCTGTTAATGTATTTGAGATATGTGTACATTTCATTAAGTTTGATGAATGTAATAATGGAACGATGTTATTGTTTCCAATTATGATTAATACTTTATTGGTATTATCGGTTATTGGTTTAATTGTGGGTTGCCCGTGGTTACTTTGAATTGCGGAAGTAGTGTCTCCCAGTAAGAAAGAAAAAAAAATATACCCTTGAAATAGTAACTGATCCGTTTCGAGACTTTGTATCAGCTTAACGTACTCGTAGCGGGACGATCGTTACAGTAGTATGAGAAAAATCAGCTTGGAGTTGTCTTACATTGCCCATGAATGAGTTTGGTTTATATAGGCAAGTTGTCTCAAAACAAATTTCCAGAAAGTGGGATCGTCCCACAAAAGTCGCATCGTCCCAGTTTCACAACATTCGGATTTGAACGGTCATATTGACCAGCTAACAGTCATGTTGACTAAATACAAACTCAGATCGTCCTAAAAAAAAGTTGGATCGTCCCAGATTATAAAGCTTCATAATGGGATCTTCTAGATAAAAGTGGAATCGTCCGGGAAATATGGGATCGTCCCATTTTCCAAATTCCAGAAATCACCTTTTGATAATATATTGTAGTTTGGTGATTCTTTGGATATAAAATGAAAAGCTCCTTGAGTTGTTAACTCACAACCATATAAATTTAACTATGAATATATGTCATGATTGTGAGAATAATATAAAGACAGAGACATTTGGTAAACATGAGAGCTACTTCATTTGGCCAATGGTTATCTTAGAGATCCAAGGAACCTAAGGTCAGGGTCTATCCTATGGTCCAATATACCTGTGTATGGATGACATTCATGAAGTTTGTCTGTCATTGATGCTTTGCCTTCCTATCTTCTTTGCTTCTGGAGCATGAGGTTTGATTTGACTTTGATGGTCTTTCAGATGCGAGGTCTTTGACACACGGACACGGTCACAACTCAGTTAAAGGAAATGACAACTCAGGACTTAGTCGGACACAGTCACGGAATTGACAACTCACTCTAACTCGGAGAATGCAGATTTAACTTTTAGGTCAACAATAACAATCACAACCACTCGGTCCTTATTTTTCGCGTCGTGCATTTTATTTGCTAGAGCATCTTTTTTGTGATAATCATGCATTGTTTTCCACGTCCTGCATTTTATTTGCTAAGGCATCTTTTTGTGAAAAACGGATGCTGATTTCTGAGAGAGAGCACGTTCTACATGATTATCTTCATGGGAAAAAGTTGAGAAGAAAACTCTGGCAACGCTTCCGGTAGCATGCGTGTACTTGAATGTAGTGAAGGCATCACCTAACTGAATTGGAGTTGGCGGGCCCCTCTTCTTCTCTCCCTTTGTCAGAGGAGATACATCGGCAGAGGGAGGGAGGGACATCTCAGTTTGGCAGGTTACCCACCTGTTCTCGATTCGAATCTCATTGTTGAGAAAATAAAAAAAAAACCCTATTTCTGATGTGCCTAGAAAAAAAATTGCATTGCTCCCATCTTCCCTTCTCAGATATCAGATCTGAGCACGACTCATGACGCAGCGGGTAGGGTCGGGTTTAAGGATAAGATGGATTCAAGTTGGGTTTAAAGGGTAAATGAGTGAATTAGGAAAGATGACGGAACTAATGCGATTAATAATGTGTTAATGGTTGAGGTGGTTGTGAACAGAAGGGATGAATAAGTGGTCGTTGATGGAGATAAAGGAAGAGATGCAGCAACAAGTGTATCTGGTTAATGGGAGATCTGGCTGGCGAAGTGATTTGGGCGAGATGCATATCCGGCACACGTGTTGAAGCGTATCCTCGTCTACATCAAGTCGAACAAGAAGAAAGAGACGAACATGAATCCACCTGGAGAGGGAGAAGAGAAGAATGGGAATCCACCCAGGGGAGAAGAGAAAGAAGCCGAATCCATGGAGGGAGAAGGGAAGACGGGAATCACCCCTGTGAGGGAGAGAGATACTTTGAAAATTCCAATTTCAATTTCAATTCATTACGTTTCTTGTATTAAAATCCCCAAAGGGGTATCTATACATATTCAATAATTAAAAAGGATAAAAACTGCTATTTGATTTCAAACTTGAATTCAAATTCAATTTCAAATTTGATTTCAAAGTTTGATTTTAAACTTGTTTAAAAAAAACTACATCCTAATCTTAATCCCAACTCTTAATCCCAATTCTAAAAGATTAGGGAATAATAAAAAATGAAAATACAAGATACTCAGATCCCTTGCCATCCCAGTAGTGCTTTAGGATTTTTCATTTGGATTTGGGGACTGCCCAAATTCAGCACATCCTCTAGTCTCGGATCTGAACCTGGCGGCAACCCATTTGTCTTTACTTTGCTCGCCTACACCACCGGCAACCCTTCGTGTTTGGGCTTCTTCCGTGTCATTTCTCCGACGACAGTGCGCCTCTTGCAGTGCTATTTCTCACTGTTTCTTTAATATGAGACGACGTGTTTTGCAATGGAAAGATAAATAAGAGTACATAGAGACACTAAAAATCAAAATTGATAGTGCAGGCAATCACTTTGCATTCCAACACCGTTGGAAAATCGAGTATGCATGTATGATGTTGGAAATGAGAGCATGCATTTAAGCATGCATGCATGACGTTGGAAAATAGAGTTTGCATTTAAGCATCCATGTATGCCATTGGATAAAGGAGCCGCATGCAAGGCCAACGTGCTAGTTGTCGTTGGGAAATAGAACCCCATGCAAGGCCATCATGCAACCGTTGGAAAAGAGGGTGTAGGAGCCCCATGCAAGGCCAAGATGCAAGATTCCATGCCGTTGGAAAGAGAGTGCATGCTTGTTATTGAATGCCTAATGCATGCCATTGGAAAAGAGGGTGTAGGCTTGCTATCGAATGCTAATTCTTCTCGGCCCATCTTTATCGATGTTAATTCTTCTCTGCCCATTCTTTATCTCCACTTTCTGATATCAAGTAACCACAAAGTTAGTGATGCAGTGGACATGTAAAATAAGTTTGAAGCTTTTGGTGGACGAGTTCAAAGTGTTATTTGCAGGTATAGAATTTGGTAAATTTTATCTTTAATATTTTTTTAATAATGCTACTCTTTAGCATTTGAATTATAATTTGAATAACAATATTGGGCTGATATCGGTATTTTTTTTATAAAAATATGGAATTTAAAAAACAAAAAATCAGATTGATATCGGCCTTTTTTTTTAATTAAAAATCTTAATTTTTAGGTTTTTTGAGGAAAATTTTAACTAGTTTCTACCATTGAAAAAGAAGGAGAACCATTGATAAAAATGGGGGTTTTTAATATTCAATTCATTTCCACAATCAAATAAGTTCAAATCATTCAAGTTTTCATTGTAAACAAGTATCTTTTATAGAGCTCTATCATCAAATCAAATCTCCTCTTCACAGTTCAAATAGGTAGTCTCTCACATTTCATTTCAATTATTCAAGCACCAATTGATTGTTTGGTGTGGATTACAAGCTATCAGAAGGTAATAGGGAAGATGGGCTATGAAGTGGGATTTTCAAATGACTGATTTCTAAAAACAAGGTATCAAAATTCATGTACTTTGAATTTTATGAACTCCATGACTGATTTTAAGTGAAAATGGTATAGTTTTGGACTTCAAAAATCGTACCAAAAGAATTAAGAAACCTTCCTCTTAATTCTTTGGATCAATAGTTCCGAGGAGGATGCACCATTTTTAAATAGAAGGGCAAAAGAGTAATTTTTATTAACTTTTGGAAAAAAATGTGTCTAGAAAAAGATTTTCCAAGTGTCTATATGGGCTCCCTTTATGTAATATGATATTTCACTTTTTTTACCAAGCTTCCAGGCTTCGTGGAGTACCCGACTAATTCTCATAACATATGCAAGCCTCCCTATTTATACACCAAGTAATTTTACAGAGAGTGGTGCATTAGCCTCATATTTATATATAGAAATTTTCAACAACGCATCCCCTATGACAATGTGGAGCCTATATAAGAGTGAAAAATTATTAATCAAAAGAACTTATAATGAAAAATTTAGAAACTTAAAAGCATGGCTTCCATGACCCATCACATCTTCATCGATCCAATAAAGGATTTTTTTATGAAAAGGTTTACTAATTAAAATAATAATTTAAAATGAAAGTCTTCATTGACCCAATTAAGACATTTTTTCTAACACTAATATGAATTTTCAATAAATCCATTCATTATATAGAGCCAAGGGACCCCGCTAATTGTGTGATTTTAATTTTGTAATTAGATTTATACCCTTTTCATTCTTTCTTTGTACATTCTTCCCACATATATCTCTTCTATCATTTCTTTATAAATGAAATACTCATCGGGTCTCTCCTCATTTTTGAGAGAGAACACAACAAATATTGTGTCTAATTTTACATAACATCTCCATGAAATTTAAAGAAAATATATTTATTTATTTATCAATGACATTTTTTAACTCTCAGAAATGAAACAAAAAGGTAAAACTTTTTTTTTCTTCTAATTTTTACACGTCAAGACAAAATAGTAATTTGACATAAGAAATTAGTATGGAGTTTATACTTGTAAGAAGGTCTTCCATACGGCTCAGTTTAAAGTGTTAGGGTTATTCTATAGGCCATGTTACTAGGTGAATCCTATTATACGATTAATTAATTAGATATATAAATAGATCATCATAAAAACTAGCAAACTATGAAAAATAAGATTTATTGAATTATCATTGTTCTTAATTTTTTTAAGATAAAAAATAAATTATTAAATAATAGTTTTATCTATCATGATAAATTCAACCATGGACATTTATCAAACGGAATTTAAAATATTAAATAATAATTTCAACAGTTTGTATCTACCATAAAGTGGGCCCCATGGGCCCTTTTGCTGGTACAAAAATGCACAAGCATTGGTAGACATTTTGGTTTGGTCTGTGGAATTATACTTATCTACATAATGTCCATTTTAAATTTGCATTGTACATTTGGGCTTACTTTGGACATTTTAATGGGTCCAATGAAAAGGTTTAACATGAATATGATTTTTTTTTTTTAAAGCTATTGATTTAATTATCAATGTCATATTTTTAAACTTTCAAAAATGAAAGGAAAAATAAAATAAAAGAGTCTTTCTTTCCAATTTTCTATAACCAAGCATAGTTAGCAATTCAATAATGGCATAAGTATGGAGTAAAAATAGTTTATATATAGCTTAATATTTTTAAGAAATATAACTAAAATTTTGGCTATAAGAAGTAGAGAAGTCAAAAAGTCTGGGAACAAATACATACAGGTAATAACACATTAAAATTAGTAACTATTATGATGGGTCTAAATCTAATGGTAATGACTAGAATTGACATTTGATCTTAATTTTTCAATTTTAACGTACTTTACAACTGCGTACTTAATATGATAGGTTTATGATGCAGCCATCTCTGAAGGTGAACAAAATGTTATTTTGATTCAGGTGGGTGCGTGAGCAAATTACTAGGTCCGAGCCACGAGTTGGAAGAATTGATGTATTGGACCCATATATAGGCTGAGGCCCACTTGAGATTAGATAGATTCAATTTTGGGCGTGCAACCCGATCCGAGCCATTCCACATGAGCCCAAAGACTAAAGCCCAACAAGCTGTCCAAGGTCCAACGACACCACACATATGAGGCCCAGGAGTCCAAATCTCGGTTTTTGAATGCCGAGATGTATCAGCCGTACTGCTTGGAAATCGGTCGAAATGGCCAATATCTCTGCGAGATGTATCAGCCGATATCCATTGAATCCATTTTTTTTTTTTTTTCGTATTCGGCTGTGGGCCCAGGCAGATATCTTGGCCAATATTAGCCCATATTGGTTGAATATCGGCCAAGGTATCGGTTGATATTTATGTTTTTCAATTTTTTTAAAAAAATTCAGCAGTTTTTTTCTTTTTAAAAAAAATAAACCATCGATATTTACAAAAAAGATTGAGAATATCTTCTTTCAGCGATTTTTGTAGACCTGATGTGAGCACAAAGCACTCCATGTTACACATGCAGGGACTTTGCAGCTTGGAGTCCAAACGTAGCAATTCAACTTGGGATTAATCCAAGCCATGCTCGATTACCAAAGTCCCCAAGTCATTAATCACGTTTGGACTCTTCAAAATGCAGCACCGACATTAGATATTTTAAGATTGTTTTAATTGTAGCTGCTTTAGGATTATGGGTATTAGTTTGATTTTTTTTTTTTTAATTTCAAAATTAAGTGTTAGTTTGGAGTTAGGATGTGAATGTCGGCTCACACGTAGGGTTTGTTTAGCAATTTTTTTTTTCTATATAAAGATGTGTAATCAGCAGATTTCAGCAGCACTAATTAGAGAAATAAAATTTTTATTTTCCAAGTGAAATTGTTGAAGCTTGAAACGTTCAAGTTGAGGCGGAGTCGAGGCAGAGTTGTATCCTGAGTTCTACTGAGTCAGGGATGTTTTGAGGGTGATTTGTGATCAAATCTCCAGAATCAGGTAAGCTCCCACTCATTTAATTGTAGGGTTAATTGAATTCAAATTTTATAGTTAATTAATTAAATACCCTGTTGTTAGTCGAAATTGCTGTGTGGTTTTAATTAATTGAGTCAATGCTGAACTCAGCCCCGTTTGTGGTTCCATTTGAACCCGGATTAGATGTTTAAAAAAATCCACAAGTGTTATTCTTGGATTTCTGATTCGGAACACCATCATTCAAGGTTCTGAACTCGGTAAAAAACGCTGATTCACTGGCTTTAAAAACCCGAAACTGCTGTAAGCAGTAAGCCTGTAACTCGTTGGAACAACGTGAGTCCAAAAATTGGTAATTAAATTGGTTCTTTTAAAATCTGAACCTATACTGGTGAATACAGTTTTTGTGCAGCAGCGGCTTATTTTAAGAAATTCAAACCATTTTTTTTTTTAAAAAAAAAATATCTGTTTGACATTGATATTCTGAACCTTAAACCAACCCAGTTGGGTGACAGATCTGTCCAATCGCTTGTTGCAACTCGTTGCAGCAACGTGTGTTCTTTGAGTTGCTGAGTTGCAACTCGTTGCAGCAACGTGTGTTCACCATGTCAAAGATTACAGCATTCCTTCCTAACGTGGTAACTTGCATAGGCAGCAACTGTTTGGGAAATTTTACCACAACGTGTTGGGTGCATGGAACGTGAATTTGGTTTATTTAATGTTAAAGTTGAGTTTTAAATTAATAAAAAAATTAAGTTTGAAATTGGACCACTTTGAAAATTCGCTGCGTAGATAATGATTCACTTGATTAGTTGTTTTGATTCAATTAATTCCATGATTATTTGAGTTGTGTTTCCAAATTTTTTTTTTAATTACTTTCTTCATAAAAAAAATATATAAAGCATATTTATTAAGGCCATCCGGTTAGACACCTGGATTTTCTGCCTCTACACACCCGTTTTTGGGTGTTGGTGGCTAATTACCATTTTGCCCCTGCGTTTCCATTCGGTCGAACGAATGAACGCATACCCCATCCAATTTTGATTCGTTCGAACAAGTCTCCATTTAAAATCAATTTGTACGAATGAATCGGGTGAACAGTAATGCACATTACTGTTCACCCGTGAACGAATTGAATTTTAGAAATACATGGTGCTTAAAAAATAATGTGCATAGTATATTAAATAATAAAATCTCCTTTAAAACTTTAAAGTTATTTTTTAAGCACTGTGTATTTCTAAAATTTCTCAAATTGAATATTCAGACTAATTACGATAACCTGATAAATATATTTTAAGACTTCAAGGTCTTTTGACATCCTAAATGTGTTTTCGGCACACCCTAGGGATACCTTTATTTGTAAAATACTGTGTTTTAAATATTTAGGAGTGTTAAAAGATCTTGAAGTTTTAAAGTATTTTTATCAGATTATCGTAATTAGTCCGGATATTTAATTTGAGAAATTTTAAAAATACACAGTGCTTAAAAAATAACTTTAAAATTTTAAAAAAAATCAATTCATTCGAATGAATTGAATGAATCGATTCGTTCACGGGTGAACAGTAACGCGCGTTACTGTTCATCCGATTCATTCGAACGAATCAAAATTGGATGGGGTATGAGTCCATTCGTTCGAACGAATGGCGAAATGAACTGGGAATGTAGAGGCAAAATGGTAATTAGTCACCCGCACCCTGAAATGGGTGTGTAGAGGCAGAAAATTCGGGTGTGCAAACGGATGACCATTTATTAATATAAAGAACTTGTGGTCAATGGACTCTTCCACATTATTTTAAAATTGTGAGATTTTTTCTAATCAAAATTTAGATATATAGGTTATTTTTCAGGAGCTTTTCAAGTTGTACACCTCAATACGACTCTATTAAACAAGGCAGTCGATCCATGTGCACACCTTTGAATTCTTTTTAGAGTTCTATTTTTCATTTGATGGTCATATTTAAATTAAAATTAACTCTATCATCAACATTATTTTAAATTTTTCTCACTATCTACTTGACCTCAGTCTCAATATTATTTACTTGATTCTTGAAAGTTGGGTCGGGTTGGGTCGGATTGGATTTTAATAAATCCAAATCAACCCGTGTCAAAACTTAGTGAACTCGATCGATCCAACCCAAATAATTCAATCCGACCTGACCTGAATTTTTGAACCGACTCTACCTGTATTGTCTTTTATAACTTGGTGCACTCGGGTCAGATCGGATTGATTATAAATTTATCAACCCAATTCAATCCAAATTTCATGCGGATTTTTTTTTTCCAACCAGACCCAACTCGAGATATACAAATACATAATCCAAACCCATTGATTTCTCGAGGCGGGTCATGCAGATCAGGTTAAAACCCAACCCAAGTTCACCCTAGAATCTTCTTATACACCCTCATTTTCTTAAGTGATTTTTGTCGTCGTAACTCTCTAATTAATCTATAATTATTAAAATAAAGATAATTGAAAGTTAAATTAGAGAAGTTTGAGGATAGAATTTGATGATTATAGATTAATTAGAGGGTTAAAGAGTTAACTAAATTTTACTTTTTGTCCAATCTTAATGCTTTATTATAATTTTCTTTTATTATAACGTTAAAAATTCTATGCTCATATTTTAAATACTTTTATTTTATTTTAAGATTTTTAAAATGCCTATTTTGAAAATACAAAATCCACTAAGTTTAGATTTCAATTTTTCGCGTATTTAATTTTCTTATTTTATATTTTTATGTTCTATTTTATTTTCTTGTTCAAATAGAAATTCTATTTGTTGCTAAAGTGATTTCTTTTTTATTTAGTTTTTCTATTTAATTTTGTATTTAATAATCTTTGATTGTAAAGTAGATTATATATTCTGTAATTTATAACTTTAATTTTTTTACTTCTTTATATCTACTTTTATATTTTATTTTATTTATCTCATGCTTTGTACGAGCTTTATAGTAGTAATAAATTATTCAAATAAAAATAAGTATAAAATTATTAAGGATAAAAAGTTACTTTCTATAGAAAGGATTCACTTAGTGGTTGAGATATAAGGCTTTAGAATTGAGATTTTGGACTACTCTTCATAGAATATGTATAAAATAAAGTCCCACAGCTTGAACTCGGCATAAACCCTAAAGACAGTAATGAGTATCACTTGTGGAAGTTTTATACTTGGTTTTCTGCAGCTTCCCACGTAAATTTAAAAAAAAAATTATAGTGAAAAATGAAATTAAAAAAAACTTAGAGAAAAAACAAAATAAGTTAGAATTCAGATTTTTTTTTTAAAAAATTTATGTGAAAAAACCCGCAGAATTCTAAATTAAAATTTACACGAGAGTGAGCTCAATGCTCCTAAAACAAACGAAGGTCAGGCTACTGGACTCGAACCGCCAACCCGTTTAGATAAACTCCCTTTACGTGTAAGTTCTTGGCAGTGGTCCTTCTTCTCTTCAGAAGAGTTCTTCTAACATCTAAGCAGGCCGAAAGATCTCCATGGTTGTATTTCCATTTTGGCCTTCACAGATCGGAGATGGCATTGTTGCAGAAGCCCTGATTCTCGAGAAGAGGATTCTGCTATTTTATTGTCTTTCTCTCTACCTATCTAATCTTCCATTCTCTCGGCAGTTTTTTGATGGATGGAATTACATCAACTGAGGACGCCGTGCCGCTTGCAAAATGGACAAACGATTTCTCGAGGTCATATCAGTACTATCTTGATCGTTTAAAGCTGGATGGTTGGCAACGCTTGCAATTGTTGTCATCTATGTTCTCCGTGTGTACTACTTGCAAGGTTTTTACGCCGTCACGTATGGGCTTGGGATCTATCTTTTGAGTCTCCTGATAGGGTTTCTTTCGCTAAAGGTCTATCCTGAACACGAAGAAGGTCCCTCGCTCCCCACCAAGGATTCGGATGAATTCAAGCCGTTCATTCCTCGTCTCCTCGAATTCAAGTTCTGGTAAATTTTCAGCATTTCTCTCCAGTTATTGTTCCGACACTTGGGTTTTTGTGTCTAGTTTTGGGGTCTCGTTTCTGGATAACCCATTTCAAATTTTGTCTAGATGAGCCTGAAAATAAGTTAATGTAGATTCCATTTATAAGAGAGAGACCCTGTAATGTGAAATTTTGAAGAATAACCAAACAAGAAAACAGATTGGCTTACAAATAACTAATTATACTTAGTTTGATGGCGGGGAGTGGACGGAAGCTGTGTGGCTTGAACTTGCAGCATACTTTTATATGGGTGGGGTGGGGGTGGGGGTGGGAGGAGGAAGGGTTAGTTTACTCAACTACTCAAGTGATGGGACTTGAATTCACAACATTTGCGGTGGTGTGTCTTGAACTTACAACATTTGTGGTTGCATTAGCGGGAGCATACTAATGTGCCAAGGGGTTTCCATGTAAGTGTATCTTGGAAAATTCACTCCCGTTTTTGTTGGTTTTTTTGGAAAGAGTTATGTCGCTATCTTTGATGCGTAACAAATCTCTGCTTTTATTTGCTTTTACATAATAGCTGTGCCTCCTGCTTGCTGTAGGGCAATTTGCTTACAATAATTTCTTTGTTTTAATTGAGGTCTTGTTTTGGATGGTTAATCTATGCCAAATTACCATTTGACCTAGGTCCATAGATAAAGGATGAGTCGACTGTTGGGTGGTCCTATGATGTATCAACACATCCAGACAAGGCACATTTCCACCACAAATTAGCAGTCAGATGAATTAAAGTTACACAGATGTTGATTTTGGCGTACCCACCTGGAAACAATGTCACCCAAATGGGCCCTTGTTTGGAGTTTGGACTTGGTTTTTTTTGTTCTTTCAGAATATGATTGTCACTTTCGCTTTATATTTATTCTTACAGGTAAGTCATTTTTGCTTCATGGCACATTCACAGTATTGGACACCTCAAAAGATGAAGATGATGCCTACTTGTTAGTTTTTTTTTTAGTAATTTGTTTGACCTTGTGGTTTAAAAAGAATAAAAGCTTTGAAAATCAGCGTAAACAGAAATTGTCAAAGCTTGGTTTGTCTTATGTTATGTATCTATTTTTTTGGGGAAGAGGTCATGTAAAGTTGTGTTAGGTGAAAGGGTTTGTTTTTTTGGACAATATTTGGGTGAGTGATATTTGAAACAATAAAGTATAATATTAAGAGAAGGAGAAATGAATAAAATGAGTAAACACATAGCTTTGAATGAAGAAATCAAAGATAAAAAAGGTTACAAGAATGAGAAATCAAGTATCTTGGATCATACCGCTAAGCACATTAACTCATCAACTTCAAAGTTAATTGATCTATGAACTTTATCATCATATGCACACTAGGTGAAATAATCTCACATATTTCCTCAATCATATCTATGATATTCAGAGGGAGCCTTTTTTGCAACAAAAAGATATAGCACTTTGACAATCTCCTTCAAATCAGATTAGATAGAGCCTGTTTGCATCCTTTATATAGAGCTTTCACCTCACTTTTGTTAGATGAGAGCTTCAAATTGATGTGGAGAAGGAACCAAGTGTGGCAGTGTAGGTATCTCTACTTAAACCCCCAATACCAAGAACAACAATCTTTGAGGAGAAAACGCTGACAAAATTCAGTTACTGTACTAAATGTGATGTAGAACATGTGGCCGATAAATTCTTGAAGACGTACTCACGACGGGTCAACAAGACGCTAGGCCCACGAGCTTAATCTCGAATTGGGTCCATGTCCTAATATTTTAATTGCTATTTTACTTTTATTTAGTATGTTAATCATATTTTGAAATTTTAGTTTCAGTAGGAATCTAATGTGGAAGTCATAGGAAACTTCTGGAGTTAGAAGTTAGTTGGAATTTCAGTTGGCTAAGGAGTCTTGTAATAGTCGGTAGCTTGAGTTATAAATAAGATTAGAAAGGTAAAGAAAGACGCACCTTATTTTCACAAATATTGAATCGTTTCGAAGAGTATTCTCTTTATCTTCGCTGCTCCTCTGCCTTCGTTACATGTTTATTTCGCTGGTTCTATTCCAGTCCTGTTCATCCAGATTTCTGGGCATAATCCCTGAAGGATACTTTCGCTGGTTGGGCTTTATCCTGATACATCATTGCTGCAAGTCTTCCCCTTCCTGCTACTACAGATTTTGTACTGCATATTCTATCATTTTCCTGCTGAATCGCAGCCACCTCCAAGCCTTACTGCCAGATTTGAGGTTTGTCTCTCCTTGTTGCCTCAATCCATCTATCCAGGTACTGCATCTCGGTCCATTCCTAACCTCCATCTTATTCCTTAGCCTCTTCTTTCTCTTCTCCCCTCTTCATAGCTTCCGCCGCATCTTCCTTTCTTCTCCTTTTTCCGCCGCTGCTGCTGCACCTTCCATTGTCTCTCCTTTTTTTCCTTTTCTTTTCTTAATACCCTTCGTATTCCTAGTGTATTTCCTTTTTAGGTCCCTTAATTGTTTCTCTATTTTTCTATTTAAACATTGTATCCTCTAAGAGGAATATACACATCAATACAATTTGGAAAAGTATTCTTCTCCATTTTCTCAAAATTTCCTTTCTTTTATTATCAAATTCTACATGAAGGACCCCTAGAAGTCGAGGGTCGAGTTTTCAGAATCGGACTTGACTCGCGTCGTGACACTCACTTCCCTCTGTGGAAATCTTTATTTATTTCACTCTAATCTCATTCACGGGAGGGAAGGGTGGTGTTACAAAGCCTAATTTATTGGGCAACTCCAAGGATGGTCAAACCCAAGACCTCCAATCTATTCCTATAAGCTCAAGCCAGATACCGACTTTTCAAAAGTTTACTGAAGTTTACAAAGCCTCATTTACTGAAATTTGTTGAATAAGACCTACGAATAATGAGAAGGCAGATACCGACTTTTCAAAAGCTGCTTCATGCGAAACCATGTACGAACATGAGCCAATTTTGTCTTGATCTGTCCTGTTGAGTTTGCTCTCACCAAGAAGAAGCACCTCCAGTGAGTTTGAAAGCAACCAATGGAACATGCTTTGCTTTAGGGACTCCCATGTATTCAAAGAAACGCTCAACCTTGGTGACCCATTCCATAAACTCTTCGATGTGGAGAAGGCCATTGAAGGAGGGAAGTTCAACCTTGGGTCGATAGTCATTGTTGTCAGAGGATCGGCGAGAAGCGCTAGAATTCTGTGTATTGGGATTGGGTGGGTGGGTGTTGAGAACCAGTTGCTCGACGTCCTCATCATCCCAATCTTCCCGATGTGGTGGCTCTTCCTTTTGATTCTTGCCGGTGTTTCTATTAGCGAAATCTGCAATCATGATTGCATGGAACTCAGTGAACAATTCATTCATCTCTGCTTTAAATGTATCAAACTGAGCGGTGGTGACAAACTGATCGTTGCTGGATGCCATCTTAATTTTTATTTTTTTAGATCACCGGCGAGGAGCGGAGATCGTAGGGATACGGGAGAGCCAAAGTTTGCCTGCATCCAGTGATGATCTCCGCTCATCGTCGGTGATCTGAAAAAAAAAAAAAAAAGAGGAAAATTTTAGATGGCATCCAGCAACGATCAGTTTGTCACCACCGCTTAGTTTGATGCATTTAAAGCAGAGATGAAAGAATTGTTCACTGAGTTCCGTGCAATCATGATTGCACATTTCGCTGACAGAAACACCTACAAAAATCAAAAGGAAGAGCCACCACATCGGGAAGATTGGGATGATGAGGACGTTGAGCAACTGGTTCTCAACACCCACCCACCCAATCACAATACACAGAATTCTAGCGCTTCTCGCCGATCCTCTGACAACAATGACTATCGACCCAAGATTGAACTTCCCTCCTTCAATGGCCTTCTCCACATCTAAGAGTTTATGGAATGAGTCACCAAGATTGAGCGTTTCTTTGAATACATGGGAGTCCCTGAAGCAAAGCAAGTTCCATTGGTTGCTTTCAAACTCACTGGAGGTGCTTCTTCTTGGTGGGAGCAAACTCAACAGGACAGATCAAGACAAAATTTGGCTCATGTTGGTACATGGTTTCGCATGAAGCAACTTTTGAAAAGTCGGTATCTGCCTCCTCATTATTCGCAGGTCTTATTCAACAAACTTCAGGATTGCTGCCAAGGTACACGATCTGTTTAGGAATATGTTGATGACTTCTATCGCCTTCTCTCTCTTAATGATCTCCATGAGACAGAAGAGCAAAAGATTGCCCGCTTTCTACATGGTTTGAGATGGGATATTCGCAAGGCACTTGCTTTTCATAGCCACTTCGCTTTGACATCAGTTATTAGTGCTGCTTTGAACGTGGAATAATTGACTGATACCTCTCCACCTAGGTACCAAGCCAATTCCTGCCCTAACTCATCCCGTCCATCTTTCCCCTATAACCACTCCCAGAATCGCAATAATAACCACCAACCAGCATCTACCCAACCTCCTCCCAACCCCAACTCCCAATACTCTAACCCTCAATCATCCAATAATTCCCGCCCCTACAATAATAACTGTCCACCAACCCAATGCTCCACCTACCCTTCACAAAGTCAGCCCAGCCAATCATCCTCATCCTCAAACCCTTATTCTCACCCAAACATGGACAAGTGCTTCAAGTGTGGCAAAGTTGGCCATCGATCACATGAGTGTCGCAGTCGTTTGGCATTGATTGACTCTGAGACACCTGAGCAAGGTCCTATTGATCCTCATGATAATGAGATAGCGGATGACTATCCAGTTGATGATGATCCATATACTGGTGATCTAGGTGAAGAGCTTGATTGCTCTCTTGTGGTTCGCCCTGCTCTTGCTTGCTCCGCATGTGCCGCATCAACCACAGCGCAAACACATCTTTTGCACTACATGCACCGGTCAAAGGCAAAATTTGTTCTCTTATTATAGACAGTGGTAGCTGCGACAATATGGTCTCTCAATTTTTGGTTGATAAGCTTCAACTTCCAGTTCGACCACACTCCAATCCATACTATGTTGGTTGGGTTGATGATTCATGTTGCCACCAAGTCACCTCTCAATGTGAGGTTCCCTTCTCTATTGGTAAGTATCAAGATACAGTTCTATGTGACATGCTTCGTATGAATGTCAACCACTTGATACTTGGCCGTCCTTGGCAATTTGACGTTCACTCCTTACATGATGGAAATTCCAATACATATACTTTCATGTACAATGGCCAGAAGATTATTTTGGCTTCTCCTACACGTCTTCTACAGCAGTCACGTGAGACATGCACGTCTCATCTCCGATGACATCATCAAAGATTCCAGAGAAATAGGCCGTATTTATGCGCTTATGGTTCGTCCTGCCCCACATGATACTTATGATGTTCCTCCGCAGATACAACCCCTATTGGATGAGTTTTCTTGTCTTCTACCTATCGACACCCCGGATTTTCTTCCTCCTATGCGCAATATTCAGCATCATATTGATTTCATTCTTGGAGCTAGCCTTCCCAATCTTGCACATTACAGGTTGAGCCCTAAAGAACATGCCATTTTGCAGGAACAGGTTGAGGACCTATTAACCAAAGGATTGATTCGCCCTAGCATGAGCCCTTGTGCAGTCCCGGCTTTGCTTGTGCTCAAGAAAGATGGTTCATGGCATATGTGCATTGACAGTCGAATAGTCAACAAAATTACCATCAGGTACCGTTTTCCCATTCCACGTTTCGATGACATGCTTGACATGCTTTCTGGTTCAATTATCTTCTCCAAACTTGATCTTAAGAGTGGTTATCATCAAATCCGTATCCGGCCTGGTGTCGAATGGAAAACCTCCTTTAAAACAAAGATGGACTCTATGAATGGCTTGTTATGCCTTTTGGTCTCTCCAATGCACCTAGTACTTTTATAAGGCTGATGAATCAAGTCTTATAGCCTTTCATTGGCAAGTTTGTTGTGGTGTATTTCGATGATACCCTCATCTACAGCCGCAGTTCGGATACTCACATGTCCCACCAGCGGGAGGTTCTCAATGTTCTTAAAGCCAACACGTTGTACCTCAATCTTAAGAAGTGTCACTTTATGACTCCGAAGATTCTCTTTCTGGGCTATGTTGTTTCTGCCTTTGGTATTCATGTAGACAGTGCAAAAATTTAGGCAATCCGAGATAGGCCCGTACCACGTTCTATACACGAAGTACGCAGTTTTCGTGGCCTTGCTTCATTTTATTGGCGTTTTATTCGTAACTTCAGCTCCATTGCATCCCCTATGACAGATTGCCTCAAGCATTCTCCGTTCGTCTGGACTGATGACGCCGACAAGAGTTTTGCCCTTTTGAAAGAGAAGCTGACCACAACCCAGGTGCTTCCATTACCCAACTTTGACAAACTATTTCAAGTTGATTGTGATGCTTCTATTATGGGTATTGGTGCTGTGCTATCTCAAGATGGTCACCCTGTTGCATATTATAGTGAAAAGCTCTCAGATGCCAAACACAAATGGACTACTTATGCTATGAAGCTCTATGCCGTTGTCCAATCCTTAAAGTATTGGAGACATTATCTCCTTCAACGTGAGTTCGTACTATTTTCAGATCATCAAGCATTGAAGTTCATTCAAAGCAATTCTTCCTCCAATCGTTTGCATGCTCGTTGGATCACTACTCTCCAGGAATTTACATTCATTTTGAAACATAAATCGGGACAACAAAATAAAGTTGCCGATGCATTAAGTCGTCGTTCTTCTTTACTTGTCACTGTGCGCAGTGAGATTGTGGCCTTTGATTATTTGAAAGAGCTTTATCCTAATGATTTCAATTTTGTTGAAATATGGGCTACGTGTTCCACCAGTCGGGGTGATACACAAGATTTCTTACTTTATGAAGGTTTCTTGTTTAGAGGGAATCGTCTCTGTATTCCCCAAGGTTCTCTTCGTGACCACATCATTCACGAACCTCATGGCGGTGGCCTCAGTGGTCATATGGGTCGTGATAAGACCATCTCTCTTGTTGAAGACCATTATTACTGGCCCTTCTTTGAAACAGTGATGTCACTTCCTATGTTCGTCGCTATTTTATCTATCAACAACGAAAAAGGTTCTTCACGGAACACTTGGATACTCCTCTACCTGTGCCTGACAGCCCGTAGATTGATCTCTCTATGGACTTCATCTTGGGTCTTCCTCGTACCCAACGCGCCAATGATTCTGTTTTCGTGGTTGTTGATCTGTACTCCAAAATGGCACATTTCATCCCTTGTAAGAAGACTATGGATGCAGTCCATATTGCCAACCTCTTCTTTCGAGACGACGTTCGCCTTCATGGTGTCCCTAAGTCCATCACTTCAGTTTCTTAGTCATTTTTGGCTAACTCTTTGGAAACGCCTTGATATATCTTTGAAGTTCAGTAGCACCGCCCATCTGCAGACAGACGACCAAACTGAAGTGGTGAACCGCACTCTTGGCAACCTTATTCGATGTCTTTCAGGTGAGAAACCGCGCCAAGTGGGATCTTGCCCTTGCTGAAGCAAAGTTTGCATACAATGCCTCACCTAACAGGTCCACAGGCCTTCCTCTCATTCAAGATTGTGTATTCTAAAGTGCCTGATCACACTTCAGACCTTGTGGCCTTACCTCCACTGCTGGTCTCCAATGTTGCTGCCAATGAGATAGTTGACTCAATTGCCGAATTTCATGACACAGTTAAAAAGCGCCTTGCCGACTCCAATGACAAATATAAAGAACATGCCGATAAGCATCGGCGTGCCCAAACTTTTGAAGAAGGTGATTTTATTATGGTCTTCCTACGAAAGGAGCGTTTCCCCGTCGGTACTTACAACAAGCTCAAGATGAAGAAGATTGGTCCCCTTGCGTATTCTCAAGAAAATAAGTGACAATGCTTATGTCGTTGACCTCCCTCAGGATTTGCATCTCTCTCCTACTTTCAACGTGAAAGACATCTTTCTCTATTATGATGGAGATCCAGTACATCTGCCAGATATCAACTCGGGGACGAGTTCTTTTCAAGAGAGGGGGAATGATGTAGAACAGGTGGCCGATAAATTCTTGAAGACGTACTCACGACAGGTTCGACAAGACGCTAGGCCCACGAGCTTAATCTCGAATTGGGTCCATGTCCTAATATTTTAATTGCTATTTTACTTTTATTTAGTATGTTAATTCTATTTTGGAATTCTAGTTTTAGTAGGAATCTAATGTGGAAGTCATAGGAAACTTCTGGAGTTAGAAGTCCACCTTAGGTGGAATTTCAGTCGGCTAAGGAGTCGTGTAATAGTCGGTAGCTTGAGTTATAAATAAGATTAGAAAGGTGAAGAAAGACAACCTTATTTTCACAAATATTGAATCGTTTCGAAGGAGTATTCCTCTTTATCTTCGTTGCTCCTCTGCCTTCGTTACATGTTATTTCGCTGGTTCTATTCCAGTCCTGTTCATCCAGATTTCTGGGCATAATCCCTGAAGGATACTTTCGCTGGTTGGGCTTTATCCCGATACATCATCGCTGCAAGTCTTCCCCTTCCTGCTACTACAGATTCTGTACTGCATATTCTATCCTTTTCTTGCTGAATCGCAGCCACCTCCAAGCCTTACAGCCAGATTTGAGGTTCGTCTCTCCTTGCTGCCTCAATCCATCTATCCAGGTACTGCATCTCAGTCCATTCCTGACCTCCATCTTATTCCTTAGCCTCTTCTTTCTCTTCTCCGCTCTTCATAGCTTCCGCCGCATCTTCCTTTCTTCTCCCTTTTTCCGCCGCTGCTGCTGCACCTTCCATTGTCTCTCCTTTTATTACTTTTCTTTTCTTAATACCCTTCGTATCCCAGCAGCCCTAAGTTCTCCTTATATCCCCACGTGAAAGTCACAGCTCCTTCAACTTAAAAGTCTTCACACGTGTGTGAATATTCCTTCACTTGTTTGACCCGAATATTCGCCGGGTTTGACTTAATTTGTTTTCTTCCTCGCTTCCGCTACATTAAAATGGAGGAGGTGTCAAAACATGCACACAAAATTGACACAAGAATGTCACACTCTAATAAAATTTTGCTTAAGTGCTCCTTTAAATGAAAGAAGTACCAAAACCCAAGAAACTATTCTCAGTTGGGTGAATTTGAGCATGTTGAGCAAGAGATAGGACTTAATGTTAAGTGGTTTGTCTTTCATTTCCTTCCAAAAAGTTCATAACTCTACAGCAAGAGTTAAATTTGAAACAATTCTGCTCTTATATTTGCCAAGTTGACCTCTACATACATTAGTAAATCAACAATATTTGCATGTGTGTAGCTTAATTGGCTTGAGCTTGTAGGAATAGATTGGAGGTCTTGGGTTTGACCATCCTTGGAGTTGCCCAATAAATGAGGCTTTGTAACACCACCCTTCCCTCCCGTGAGTGAGATTAGAGTGAAATAAATAAAGATTTCCACAAAGGGAGGCGAGTGTCACGACGCGAGTCAAGTCCGATTCTGAAAACTTGACCCTCGACTTCTAGGGGTCCTTCATGTTGAATTTGATAATAAAAGAAAGGAAGTTTGAGAAAATGGAGAAGAATACTTTTCCAAATTGTATTGATGTGTATATTCCTCTTAGAGGATACAATGTTTAAATAGAAAATTAGAGAAACAATTAAGGGACCTAAAAAGGAAATACACTAGGTGTCTGATCAATTACAATCAGTTACAAATCTACTGTTGACTTTCAATATACATTGAATCTGGACATATACGTGGGTCCCACACCACCAGACGTAGGGGTCCCACAACTACTCCCCCTCAAGCTGGTTCAAAAATGTCGAGGAGACCCAGCTTGCTTCACGACCTAATCAAGCTGAATTCGAGGAACTGACTTTGTGAGATATCTACCAGCTGATCCTTAGACTGCAGATGAGGAGTAAAAAGTTGCCCTTCTGAAATATGTTGTCGAAGAAGTGGCAATCGACCTCAATGTGCTTCGTCCGCTCATGAAAGACTGGATTGGAAGCAATATGGACAGCTGCCTGATTGTCACAGAACATGATGAGTGGATCAGCAGGAGCAAAGCCCAATTTCAAGTGAGAAATTGACGAAACCACAGCAATTCAGAAGCAGTATTAGCCATAGCACAATATTCAGCCTCAGCACAACCAAATAACGGAGGCAAAATCCTTGTAGATGTGGAATCTCAGCAGTAACGAATGTAATAGAGCTAGATGGAGCTGCATAAGGGTGATATCCAACTAGATATACAGAAAAAAACCAACCAGATGAGGGGGACACGTCCCAGACAGCCAGTTTGAGGAGAAATCAACAGACAGAGGGACCCACCAGGGATGAAAGGGGGGACCCACGAGTGTGAATGAATCCTGCAGCAGGGGCGACTGGGAAGGAGGAGTCACAGACTGGTCAGGTTCGATCTAGAACCAGATTGAAGGAAAAGAACAAAAAAAAAGAGGTTTCGGGCGTCCTGAGTAGAACAACAAAACGAGGGGCCCACCTGTGATGAAAGGTGGGATCTTCCCTTGTGATGGAGGCCTGAGACAGGGGCGAAACCAGTGGAAGAGGTTTGGTGGTAAACTGATTGCAGATCCAACAGATCAAAGGAAAAACATGCCGAGTTGTCGGTAAAATCGCTGGGAGAAAAGCTGAGAAAAACACCCACGAAACCAATCGAAAGTAGAGATCCCACTGGACAAATGGTTAGCTCTGTCATAAACGGCAGGGAAGGACAAGTCCCCGTCGGCAAAACTTTTCACCGTGAATAGTGATCGTCGTCGGAGAAGAGAAAGGTCGCAGATAGGGGCTGAAAACTGCAGAAAATCAAATCCCAAAATCTTCCTTGGCTGATACCATGTAGAATTTGATAATAAAAGAAAGGAAAAAAAAATGAGAAAATGGAGAAGAATACTTTTCCTAAATTGTATTGATGTGTATATTCCTCTTAGAGGATATAATGTTTAAATAGAAAATTAGAGAAACAATTAAGGGACCTAAAAAGGAAATACACTAGGTGTCTAATAAATTACAATCAGTTACAAATCTACTGTTGACTTTCAATATACATTGAATCTGGACATATACGTGGGTCCCACACCACCAGACGTAGGGGTCCCACAACACTTCAGTTCCATTAAAGTGAGGGGGACGTTGTTGTTGAAAATCCCTCACCATGGCCCCAATCTCGCGAATCAGTGGCGAGTGTTGCGCCGGTTCCGCTCTGTGTAGATTGCATCACACTATTCACCAAGTTTTGTAGAAAACTTTGGACCTCACGTGTCACGGGAGGGATGTTGCCACTGGTCTCGTCGACACGTCCTGCGTTTTGTCTGGGGCATCTCACTCCGGTGCGTCTTCCATTCACCAAATAACTTATAAGAGTTCCCATCCTAACATAGTATCATATCGACGAATAACCGTCACTACATATCATCACTCAGAGTGTGATTGAGGGAAATTTCTAATCTTTATGTTTGTATTTAACTTAAGGGGTTCCCTTATTTTGCTTTTCGACGCTCTGATACCAACTGTAACACCCCTCCTTCCCGAGGGTAAGATCAGAGTAAAATAGAGTAAAGATTTCTACAGAGGGAGACGAGTGTTACGACGAGACCAGTGGCAACATCCCTCCCGTGACACCTAAGGTCCAAAAGTTTTCTACAAAACTTGGTGAATACTGTGATGCAATCTGCACAGAGCGGAACCGGCGTGACACTCGCCACTGATTCGCGTGATCGTGCCATGGTGAGGGATTTTCAACAACAACGTCCCCCTCACTTTAATGGAACTGAGGGACCCCTAAAAGTCGAGGGTTGAGTTTTCAGACTAGGACTAGACTCGCGTCGTGACACTCGCTTCCCTCTGTGAAAACCATTATTTATTTCACTTTGATCTCACTCACGGGAGGGAGGGGTATCAGAGAATCGAAAAGCAAAATAAGGGAACTCCCCAAGTCAAATGCAAACAGAAAGATTAGAAATTTCCCCAATCACACTCTGAGCGATGCTATGTAGTGACGTTTATTCGTCGATAGGGTACTATGTTAGGATGGGAACTCTTATAAGTTATCTGGTGAATGGAATTCTAATATTTGTTCCTTGGCATAGGAAAATGGGTACACGTGGAAGACGCACCGGAGTGAGACGCCCGAGACAAATGCGGGATGTGTCGACGAGACCAGTGGCAACTTCCCTCCTGTGACACCTGAGGTCTAAAGTTTTCTGCAAAACTTGTTGAATACTGTAATGCAATTTGCACAGAGCGGAACCGGCGCGCCACTCGCCACTGATTCGCGAGATCGAGCCATGGTGAGAGATTTTCAACAACAACGGCCCTCACTTTAATGGAACTGAAGGACCTTAGAAGTCGAGGGTCAAGTTTTTAGACTCGGACTTGACTCGCGTCGTGACACTCGCTTCCCTCCGTGGAAATCTTTATTTATTTCACTCTGATATCACTCACGGGAGGGAAGGGTGTTACAGGCTTCTTGGTGGTTTTGTGTAGTATACAAGTGATTAGTCTCACTTCCAATGTGGGGTGGGGATATGTAGACACAAATTTCAATTTTGCATCACAAAATTTTCATTTAATATTTGAATACTGTAAAAAATGGGCAAATAGTTCTAAACAAGAGATCTTGGCTTTTCTTGAAGAGACTGATCAATTGTCCCTTTTACAAGTGAAATTTTTTGAGCATGTAAATAGATGATCGTAAAATAAATACAAATTTAGAGAGCCTTAAATGGGATTTTCAAAGAGTTGATCCACGTGTAGAATAAGACACTGATAATATGGTGTATCTTCCTTAATCAAGGAGAGACCCTATCATTTATATTTATAGAGAAATGGAATACAAATATGGAAGATAAACTAAAAGAGGAAAATCCTAAAGTTGGTAAGTACAATATTGGTAAGCACCAATTAAGGATAAGACTAAATTGGAAAATATAATAATTGTAACTGATAAATCAAATAAACTGTTAAATATATCTCAACCCCCCCCCCCCCCCCCCCCCCCCAAGCTCAAGTGGGTCCCACTTGAGGTTGAACATATTGAACTTGACGATCCAATGATGATGACATCTGCCTGGAGTGAAAGCAAATCAACAAGAATCTCCAAAAACAGAGCCTAGTCGAATCTTAGAATCAGTTGACGTCCCGCAGCAGCTTGTACAGAAACAAATACTGGAGAAAGAACGGTGGAAACTCAGTGCTGGAAACAGCAAGACTGCAACTCCACCGTACAGATGTATAGGTCTCCAAAGAACGGTAGGGAAAATGAGGGATCAC
Source organism: Chimonanthus salicifolius (assembly GCA_013350335.1). Lineage (NCBI taxonomy): Eukaryota > Viridiplantae > Streptophyta > Magnoliopsida > Laurales > Calycanthaceae > Chimonanthus > Chimonanthus salicifolius. The sequence continues at coordinate 52,091,166 of CM023538.1, forward strand.
GCTGACTAAAAATGTTTCGGTGGCTGGATCTGATGCTAGAAAGTACTAGCTGCAAAGGGAAGAACCGTTGGTAGGCATAAAAATCAGTATAGAAAAATTGATTCGAAGAAGCAGCATAAAAATCCACTTGCATTTAAACTCAAATTTGTGCCATACACATGACGGTAGAGTTGTGGGAATGATAAGTTCAAATCTGAAAAAGACTAAAGATCTAAGAGAACAAACAGAGATGGCCCTATGAACCACCCACAAAATGTAGGGAAAAAATTTCTCTGAAAAGAGAGGTCAAAGGGCTGGAGAATCAGATCTAGAAGGCAAATGGGGGATCGGTTGGCTAACAAAAAAAGGGAGTGCGGATTTTATTTATTTATTGAGATTCGAGGACAGCAGCGGGGAAAAAAATGACGAGATGTCTCCCATATTATCAAATAATTTGAAAAAAGGGACCAAACTCTCCATGTGTTGCAGCAGCGAGACAGGAAAAAAGGTGGCTGACTGATAAAGTTCTGCTCAGCCAGCGCTGCAGAGAACTGCCGGATGGGATCAGATTTGACTGGGGGTACCGTTGCAATCTGAAAGGACACAGATGAGTTCGATCTGTGCAGAGGAAGCACTGGCCAGTCGATCAGATAGTGAGACTGAAGGCCAGTCGGCAGAGGATGCAAGGAAGTCGTTTGAAAGGGTGAATTGAGAGCACAGAAAGGAGCAGATCTAGGATGAACCGATCAGATCTTGATCTGGTGGGGCAGGCTCGGGCAAGACTAGCTAGAGAAATTAGGGAGAAACAGTCCCAAGTCTGGAGAAATTAACCAAACACAGATCTGGCCGATTGGCTCAGAACTGAGAAAATGCCATGTAGATCTGGATCTGCAAACAGAGGGAATGGTGAACATAAAGTGCAGATCTGCCTGTAAAGACGCCAACAGTCAATCCAACACTGTTTTTATATTATTGTTGCCAATCTGTAACAGCAGAAACAAAGAGAGGCGCTGAAGAAAAGAGAGAGCAAGCAAAAATTTGTGTGCAGGTGGGTTGCTGCGCAGATCTGAGGCAGAGATGCATCGGTTTTACACACAGAGAAGAAAAAGGAGCTGGCATCAACTCTGTGTGGCGGCAGCAGCAACAATGGAAGAAACCCTCTTTTCGCAGAGAAGCCTGAGAGCGAAGAGGAAGGACGATGTAGAAGCGGTGCAGCAAAAAAGGAGATGGTTGCAGCCGTGGCTCCTGAAGCACTCCTCAAACGGAGATGGTTGCTCCGATCTGATCTAAACAAAAAACAGAGACGATGGATCTGCAAACAGATCTGAAGCAGATGTGAACAATAAAAACGGTGATGGAGCTGCAGTCCGATCAACGTCCAGGAAGGGCAATATCTCCTTGGCCCTATCCTTGTTGGTAGCAGAACATAAACAAATGTGGAAAATCCTATTCCTGAAATTAGATCTGAGGAGCACACAGACGGGAGTTGGTGTTGAGAATGATTCCCTCCCACCCTCTGGCGATGTATCTCCTCTGGCAGAGGGAGAGAAAAAACAGTGTCTTGATTGAAGGCTTACTCAATCGGATCTAAACCTAGTTGATACCATGTAGAATAAGACATTGATAATATGGTGTATCTTCCTTAATTCAAGGAGAGACCCTATCATTTATATTTATAGAGAAATGGAATACAAATATGGAAGATAAACTAAAAGAGGAAAATCCTAAAGTTGGTAAGTATAATATTGGTAAGCACCAATTAAGGAAAAGAGTAAATTGGAAAATATAATAATTGTAACTGATAAATCAAAGAAACTTGCTAAATATATTTCAACACCACGAATGGTGTAGGCAAAAATGGAAAAACTTATATGCTATGCTGAGATTTTGAGTGACTGCCATAATGACTTGACTTCAATTGCACGTTGGGCAAAAATTTGAGTGTCACGACTGTGAGTCAAGTACGAGTCTAAAAACTTGACCCTCGACTTCTAAGATTCCTTCAGTTCCATTAAAGTGAGGGGGACATTGTTTTTGAAAATCCCTCACCATGGCCCGATCTCGCGAATCAGTGGCGAGTGTCGCGCCTGTTCCGCTCTGTGCAAATTGCATCATAATATTCACCAAGTTTTGCAGAAAACTTTAGACCTCAGGTGTCACGGGAGGGATGTTGCCACTGGTCTCGTCGACACGTCCCGTGTTTTGTCTTGGGCGCCTCACTCCGGTGCGTCTTCCACGTGTACACATTTTCCTATGCCATGGAATAAACATTTGAATTCTATTCACCAGATAACTTATAAGATTCCCATTCTAACATAGTACTATATCGATGAATAAACGTCACTTACATATCATCACTCAGAGTGTGATTGGGGGAAATTTCTAATCTTTCTGTTTGTATTTGACTTAGGGAGTTCCCTTATTTTGCTTTTCGATGCTCTGATACCAACTGTAACACCCCTCCTTCCCTGAGAGTAAGATCAGAGTAAAATAGAGTAAAGATTTCCACAGAGGGAGACGAGTGTTTCGACGAGACCAGTGACAACATCCCTCCCGTGACACCTGAGGTCCAAAATTTTTCTGCAAAACTTTGTGAATACTGTGATGCAATCTGCACAGAGCGGAACTGGCAACCTGCCAAGAATAAAATTTTGGGGAGAATTGGCAGAGGTTAGAGGGTCTAGTTCTATTCAGATGGTGTATTGGAGGGGATTTTTATTGTAGTTTGCAGAAGTCAGAAGGAATGGGTGTAGAAGGATTTAGGCAAGCATGCAGAGATTCAGTGGTTGGATTGACCAAATGGAGCTTATCGACTTGCCTTTAGAGGGGGCTTCCTTCACTTGGTCAAGTATGCAAGAGAATCCCAGTTTAGTTTGATTAGATAGATTCTTGGTGGATGAGGGGTGGCTGGATCATCTTCCCATTATTCTTGATTATTGTCTTGCCTCGTGGGGGCCTACTCCTTTTAGATTTGAGATAGCTGGCTCAAGGAGGAAGGTTTTATGGAGCTTGTCGAGAATTGGTGGAACGAAGCAAATCTTGTTGGATGGAAAGGGTTTTGTCTATTACAGAGGTTAAAATTTTTAAAAGGTTTTTAAAAGGAAAGGTTAGGGAGGGGGAGAAATCTCGGAGAGAATCCGCAGGTGCAAGAAGATGTTTTGCTTCTGAATGAGCTCTAGTACATTATTAGCCTTGAGGAGGGGCCTCCTCTCGTCAGAAAGTCTATCCTGCAGAAAAGAATTCAAAGAAATTCTAAAAAAGAAGGCTTTGCTGGAGGAAATTAAATAGGAGGCAAAGATCTAGAATTGGATGGCTCAAAGAAGGGTACAAGAAAACAATTTTTTTTCAACAAATGGCTAGGGCAAGGAGAAGGGAAAACCGTTTTCATTTGTTGTAAGTTGTGGGATCTGATGGAGAATAGAGGTGACATTTGTGTTGAATCATTGAGTATTTCAAGAGCTCATATTCGGATGCACATGGAGATAGACCTGTCCCTTGTTCTCTTACCTTTAATTCTCTGGAAGAAGATCAATTTTCAGCCTTAGAAGAAATGTTTGATGAGGAGGATTTAAAATCCACAATCTGGCAATTGGGTGAAGATAGGGCCCCAAGTCTCAATGGCTTCCCTATTCTATTTTATAGTGCTGTTTTGCTGCATATTTGTCCGTAGTTATGTAACGAGGGAAGTCCATTTTTCTTGAAGAAATTTTCATATGGAATGCTGATATGTGGTGGGCATGGAATGAGATCTAACAAGAGAGCTAAAAAAGAAAAAAAAAATCATAAATGCCTTCTACTACTAATTCATGTATATTTACTCCTATCCATTATTTAGTTATTCCACTATTTATATTAATCTATCTTAACATGTGCAGACATTAGTATGTGTTCATCGGATTTGATAATGCCTTGACGATGGTGGTGCATCATCAGGTTCTTTTTTAATTTTTCAGTATAAACAGCTGGCACATCTGTGTATAAGTTTTTCAAGTTAGATGCTACTAGTGGCTATGATATCTGTGTGCAAGTCCCTACAAATTTTATGAAGTTAAATAGGCTAAAATTGAACTATGATAGTACTGTTGTCAAAATTTGCAAGGTCTGCCTTGATCTTCTTCTTGTTGCTGCACTTATGGATTATGTCTTGTTCTGATCTTTTATTGGTTTTAATGTGGCAGAGATACTTCGGACAGAAGCCCAATGCAAGTAGTAGTCCCCGTGACCCATAAAATTTAGCAATGAATCAAAAAAAAAGGGAAAGGAGAATATAGGACTCAGCAGATATCTTGTTTTTTAGATTTGGAACAACTGCCATTGAAATTTATTGCTTTGATAATAATCTTAGCTTTGCCTTATTTGTTCTCTGCTCAGATGCATTTGTGCATATATGATGATTATGCCAACACTCATATACAAACGTTCCATTAACACTTAATTCAAATGCCAATGAGTAGTGGTTTTCATTTATGTTGGTTTCCTATGTTCTTTTACTGTTTCCTGCCATTATTTGATAAACCAAATTAGGGGTTTAAAATTCAGGGTGCTTTACAGTAATACCTACTCTAAATCCTCCAAATCCAATCAGACTCCATGAGAGAAGATCCCAAGCTACACACTGCTAGCCGTGGTTGGTCATCCATCGGCAATTCGCTGGATTGGCCCAAATGGGGAGTTGGAATGCCAGATTGGACAAGGATGCATATTTGGAGAAATGGTGTATACCATAACCCTAAGTTGGTCAAAATTGTATTTCTTTTTTATTTTTATTTTCTCTTGGTCAACCTATGACTTTAATAATGACGGTGACGGTGACGGTGACGATAACGACAATAATGATGATTTAAAATTAAACTTCCATGAGACAATTTTTTTCATAGTTGGTAAGTGAAATGTCATTTCCTAGTTATGCTAGCATGAGGTCCAAGGGGGTCTGGCACAAAATTAATGATGGTCCGTGTCCTGTTGCACTAAAAACAAGTTCAGAGTCTTTCCATATTTTAGAATGTCGAGACCTCTTAATGCTTTTGGACTACAGTAAAACCACTATCATGTAATATAGGTTGGGACTATAATACATATATTATATTATAGAGGTTATTAAATTAGAGAGTCTATCAGTATTTTATTTTTAAAAATCTCTTTAAAACTTACTTATCATTAAAATATCCTTTCGATTTTTCTTTGTGGAAATAAATCACTCCATTCATTCCTATTAAGTTCTCGTTCATTGAAAATAGAGTGCATGCGTTGTTTTAAAGAATGAGGAAATTTATCCAGAAGTCTATTTCAGATTACTTTTCTGAGGTTTAAATAATATAATGTGTGAGGTCTTTAGTTACTTTTGTAATAATTTTGTATTCTGAATGTATGGAATATTACTTCACAAAATTATTGGGGCAGTACATTTTTTATTCTAAATGTATTAAATACTGAGTTAGAGAGATTTATTATATTTTGTATGTACCTGAGGTCGATACCAGTTATCATATTATTTTAGATATGTTATAACTTTATAGAGTAGTACATTATAGAGAGTTTATTGTACTTTGAATCTTCAAAAAGCATTTGACAAAATATGGTAAGAAATGGGAGATTCTAAGATAAGGAGTACCTTGTATAGGGAGATTTCATTTTTATCTCTTCAGCTTGATGATTCTATTAGAAACCTTCTCACTTCCCCATGGACCCTCTGCACCTCCAATGACAACCAATTGGTAGATTTTATTTTGTAGTAAGTTCCATCTTATCTTTCAAACTCAGACTCCATGTTCAAAATTATCCACTTGCCATGTTTATAGGGAAAATTTACAAAGATCATGGATTTAGAACTTGGTGTATCGGCATGTATTTGGTTTCTTATTTTTAAGATGGATTTTTTGAAACCACGTCACTTAGATGATAAATAAATATCTTTACCACTAGACTACAATAGCTTCTATAGAATTTCTCATCATTTTCATATTAAGTTTGCTTGACCTAAGTTCTTGCATCTCTTCAATACGATCTATAGAAGTTTCCATTTTTTAAATGGATGTTTAGCATGTTGTGAGCCTCATACACTGTATCAAATCAAAGAGTACATCTCTAAATTAGCTCATTAGTCAGCTTACAGCATCTGAAATTTTCAGTCACATTAGTTAAAGCTGAAATACAAGATAGCTATAAATTTCGAATATCACTGAATTTTAGTATAATCTAGACATACCTTCAGTGAAATGGGACTTATAACATGCATATCATTTCTTTTAAAAGTGCTTTGATAATTTTTAAACAAATTAAGAAGGTTAAAGTTTAGGTGAAAATATGAAGAATATGAGGTACACATGTTCAATGTTCACAATTAAGGTACAATTTGGCCCATCTACAAAGTTAGAATTTTGTGTAAGCAGGGCATATAAAAATAATAAATCCACCATCCAATCATAATTTAGGTCGTCAAATGTACCCTAAGGAGCTAAAAAATAAAATAAAAAACCCTAAAATAACCAATATTAAAATAGTGAAAAGCTATAAACATCTAAAATAGAGTAATAATCAAGTGGAACAAGTTAAACCTGAAATGGTCCCAGTTTAGCTCACCTAAAATTCTCACCTAAATCACCTACATGTGTAGTGAGAGGGAGATTGACATAGTTGAAAGATTATTTTGATTTGATGATTGGAGACTCATCAAAATGCAAAACATCATTCAATCCAATATTTTAAATAACATGTTCCATATATATTTTTTAGAACAAGATATTCAGGCCTCCTGACTAATTTTTGGAGCATATAAATTCATGAGGGTTGACTTGACGGTCAAGAATCTGTCTAAGATGTGGGAGATCTTGGGTTCAAATCACTTTCAATACAGAAGGGTCACTCCTCATAGTGTTATTGGTGTGTGTGAATAGAGAGATTTACACATGCCTCAAGGATTTGTGAGGTGGTCTAAGAGGCCTAGACACCCTGTTCTTCAAAAAAAAAAAATTTCTTCGAGTATTACAAACCTTCCTATTGGATAAAACTGCGAGAAGTGACCCTTTGTGAGAGTGACCATCAAATCAAATTGATATTAGGTTAATATGCAATTGATAATGGGTGTTCTAGTTTAATAATTTCACCCACTAGGTGGACTAAATAGGTGCTTGGTGGTTGTACTGCTGCCAACTAGTTTTAGTTAATAGTTCTTCAACAATATATAGTATTTCATCTGACATACTTGTAGTTGGAAGAAGTTAGCTCTATGATGAATGGTAATCATAGATGTAGGATAATTGACAATACTTTAATCATTCATCCTAAAAAGAATTACTAAAGACAGAGATGCTGTAATTAGAATGGAAAATGGGTGTTATTGTGCATCCATTCTAAGAATGAGTTTTGTTTTATAAAATAGCATGTAGTGATGTAATAAAATAGTCATCTAGCTAATGCTTATTTGTTCATTCTATCTTTAGAGGTATTATTGTTGGGAAGAGAAAAATGATGATGCTTCAAGAGATTGGCCATCTTCTATAAATTGAGAATAGACTATGTCTTTAATGTTGGTTTTTTTTTTTAAAGTTAATATCATGTTGGCAATCTCATTTTCAAATGGAATGAGTTACTAAACAAATTTTAAACTGTTTTCAGAACCATTTATATATTTAATGATTCTTCATCGTTTTATACACCAAACAAGTCCTAAAGTTCATAAATGGAATCACCATGAATGAGAAAATAATCCTTTGCTTTAAAAAAAAAAAAGTTTAAATTGATTATAAATAGATAGCGATCCTGCTACTGTGAAAAAATATGCTAGACGTGCCCAATTGGGTGAAATTTTTGAATTAGATCGTGCTACTTTGAAATCCGATGGTGTTTTTCGGAGCAGTCCAAGGGGTTGGTTCACTTTTGGACATGCTACGTTTGCTTTGCTCTTCTTTTTCGGACACATTTGGCATGGCGCTAGAACCTTGTTCAGAGATGTTTTTGCTGGTATTGACCCAGATTTGGATGCTCAAGTGGAATTTGGAGCATTCCAAAAACTTGGAGATCCAACTACAAGAAGACAAGTAGTCTGATACAACATTGCTCTGGTATTTTTCGCCTCTCTATTTGATTTTTTGGATTTGACATAAGATAAGGTACCATAGAAATCTTGATTTCAATCATCGCCCTTTCTTTACTCTTTCCCTTTCGCCTCACTCTATAAACATCTAACATGTAACTCGCATTGTACATTGATTTACCAAATCATACAATGGAAAAGTACCAAATGTATGCATGTGATAGATTTACCAAGTTAGGTGATGCCTCTTCCATCCATGTCGCTATGAAAGTTGCTACCCTTGCCCTTGAGTTAGTGGCAATTGATCTCAATTTAGTAGTTGTTGGGCGACTATTGAAGAAAAAATTAGTCTCGTTTATGCCTTTTGGACTCATTTTCATTATCATCATTAAAGTTATATAAAAACATTAACACTTATCTAGTAAAATTATTTTGAATTTTAATTTGTCATAACAAAACAATACAACAAATGATGCAATACAAATATATCAATACTTATAATTACTTCTTAGATCAAACAAATACTAATGAATAGTTGAGGAGGCCATTAAAGGATGAATAGCCTATTGTATTATATCCCTTTCTTACTCTTCATGCTTCCAAGTGTAAAATTCATACATCCTTCTCTTTGCATTTCCTTGCAGTTGATACATTCATTTACTGAAGTTAGAACCCTGTATCTGGTGATGCAGCTGGTGCAGCCGCTACTGGTAGAGGAGGAGATGGTGGAAAAGCTCTTCTTGGATATGTATTCTCTAAATAATCCATCATTCTCCTCACTTTAGCATTGTTTTTTTCTCTCATCTGCAAAGAGAGAAGAGTTTTCAGTCATCCACTTCAATTGCAAAAACAAATACAACTTACCCAACACAAACAGAGAGAGAGTATTAACGAAAATGGTCGACTTTCTATTTGTCAGTTTCTCAATTACGGATTGTAATTGATTCATTTCGTTGATTCTTAGCTCTTTACATAGGCCTGTATTTTCTATATATTCAATGTTAATGAAAGAGACGAGAAGAGAAAGAAAGGTGGTGCAATGTTACCTATGGGACCCCGATTGGATTTTGCAGATGCAGACCAAACGATGAAGGTAGGGGTTACGATGGTGATCAGAGCCCAAAAGAAAAAAATCAAAACAAAAATCCTCCAACTCATTTCCGGGACAAATGTGAGATTTTTGGCTACTTTCCAAGGCAATATGGAAGAGGAGAGAAGGTAAAACCTTGGGGGGAAAGAAAAAGAAAAAAACAGGTAACTTGCAAGTATGATGAAAATGTGAAAGAACGCCCTTGTTACATGTGAATCACGACCATTTAGTGAATCTTTATTTTTCAGCCTTGTCAAAGGAGAGGGGGGAAAGAAAAAAAAAATAGACACATGGAATGCTGGTAGTCCTATCCCATCTAATAATTATCTAGCAGTATTTTTAAATTGTCACTTTTTTTTTCAACAAAATACTATTATCATGTTAATAACGCGTATTTATCTGACACAGCGATAAATTCTCAGTAAATTTCCAATAAATCATGATAAAAGCGCGTTAAACAAGATAAAATGATAATATCTCGATAAATTTTCGGTAAATTCTTTATAAGATTTTTATTTAATTAATATTTTTATTATTTTTATATTTTCTACGAGATTTTTCCGTTAATATCCCGGTAAAAATCTGAGAATTTGAAAATATCTCGATATCACCGATCGCCGTTCATATCTCGAGAACGATATTTATGAAAATGGTCCTACACTAACTGTCAAATAATTTTTTCCCCTAAAATGTTAAACATGTGTTTTATTTTAGGTTTTACAAACTATATTGTTTGAATCATGTTCTTTAGATCTAATCTAAATATAAAAAATAGTTTTTAAAAATATATTTTATTTTTTAATATATATCAACAAAAATTGACTGTTGAGTTTGAACATAAAATTTTTTAACTTAAAATTAACCTTGAAATTTGTGTTTTAGATTAGTCATATATTTTTTTTAGCTTTATATAAAAAAATAAAATATACTGTAAAAATAGAATTATTTATTCAGATGTCATTAAATGAAAATAATGCTTGAGAGTGTCAAAAGTGCATAAGGCTAGAACAGTACTGACACTTACCCAGAAGATGAGTTTCTTTGAACGACCTGTCTAACAAATTTAGATGTAAGATCAATGAAAATGGTGCTCTAAAGCAAGGTTTGAGCTCATGGCTTAATCTTAGTGTGTTTTAGAGATAGTGGGTTCATCCGTGGAAGTTTTACACTAGATATTTTACAATTTTTTACACGTAATTTCAAAAAAAAAATGTTACTCTAAAGCAATGTTTTAAAAATTAACTTATTAACGAAATATTTTGAGGAGAAGGTTGAGTTAGTTGAGTTCCACCAATGTTCAATTGTGGTTAAACTCGTTCAAACCAAAGAAATCAGCATCAAGTCATAATTAATCAATCAATTAAATAAATTAAATATAAATATAAAATGTTAAATAGAAAATACATAAATTATAAAAAATATCACAATTTTATAAAAATGTTTAATTTACACTAATTATTATTATACTAATAAAATATTCCAATGGTAGAACATAATAAATCAAAATCTTTTAAGGATTTAAACCATTCGATGGGAAGATTCGAGAGATTTTCGGTTTTTTTATTTTTAATGGAAGACTGTGGGCTTCATTCGTGGGTCGTAGGTCGGATTTCGTTTTTTTTATTTACTTTATTTTATGTTATTTTATTTCCTTCTTTCTCTCCATTTATTTATCATATTATTATTATTTAATTTATTGAAGCATACCTGAGTGAAAATCGAGTGGACGGATTTTAATTTATCAATTATTTATTTATCATTTAGTTATTATGTTAATTATCCATTAATATCTCTAAAAAAGAGATGACTGAGAAATTATAATTTAATCCAATTCATTATATTAAATCTATTTCCATAAATTTCTAATTTAAATTCGGTTTAAAATAATTATCCAAATTAATAAAAAAAACAAGACTAAGAATTATGCGAATATTACTTATAATTTTTAATTAATCAATCAACTTGATTTTAATTAAAACCCAGACTATTACACCCCATGTCAATAACTGAATCATACTGAGTCAAGGCGAGTCAACTGAGTAAAAAATCCGAGTCAGCAAGATGGAGTGCCGTTGCAATGAAATTGGAAAGTCCGGGTGGCGCCTAAGCTTTTGTGCATTTGAAGAACGAAGCACAGGAATAGAAAGCTTTGAACCGAGGAAAGAGAGCCGTTGCCCAGGCGGCAGAAAAGGGGCATTATCAACGGGAGAACAGCACCGACTGTGACAAACGGGCTGGGATCGGTTTTAGAAGGAAGCGGCAGCAATGGACAGACCAAAAGCAACTCCGCAGGCCTGAAACAGGCCTTAGACGAATTAGGCCGCTGTCTAGGCCCTAACTTAGGTTTAATTTTTAATTTTTATACCATTTTTTATGTTATAAATTTATTTTAATGTTTATTTTACTAGTAAATAGATTTGTGGTGTAATGGTAGTACGTTTCACTCCAAATACATAGGTTGTGTGTTAAATTCACTGTTTATTTTTTACTATTTTGTGCTTCATAATTTATAATTGAGTGATAATTTTTTAATATAATTTTATTTTATAAATTATTTTAAACGCATTATATACTTTAGCATTTCAACTACTTTTTTTAAATACAATAAAATAATAATAATAAATAAATAATCAACATGCATGACATAAGTGAAAATTAAATTTGTTTGAAGAAAAATTGAAGGATTACATATCTTATCTATTGAAAAAGATATGTTAAAAAAATTGAATATAGTAATTAATTTGTAATTTTGTATCTTAAATTTGAGAAGAATAAATTTTAAATAATATTTTATTATAAATTTGATTATGATGTTTTATTTGAATATTGCACATTTTGTAAAAAAAGATGTATAATTTATTTTTTTTGTTAGTGTATAAAACGTCCATCTTAAGAATTCTCCCGTAACCCCTAAACTCTCAGGCCGGCCCTGTAACTCCGGCAGCAGAGCAGTGAGCAGAGGTGAGCGTCTGCAAGCCTACAGAAGGATCAGCCTCAAGCAGTGGTAGCCAAGCAGAAACGAGAGAGAACAACATTCTCAGGCAGCAAATTTCGGGCTGGGCAGTAGACGCTGGTGGTGACAGTGCCAGCAGCTGCAGCGACGACAGTGAGAGGTGCTAGCAGAAAGCAAGCTGCAAAGCAGAGGGCATCAACGAGCCAAGCAGGAGAACAAAGCAAGCAGAGACGGGCAACACCTCTCCCTCTCAGTTTCTCTCTGATTCATTTGAGTCGAGTCATGATTTATTTTCTTTCATGATTTGTTTTAATTATTCTCTTATATGGTTTAATTTAGTTCTTAAGCACTGTTTAATTTCAGTTTTCAGTTTTAGTTTCTTTGTTTTATTGTCCTAAAGTTTGATTAAGTAATTTTAATGATATTTTATTTCATTGTCACATTTAGTTTTAGATTAGTCTTAAATACTGTTCTAATTTTCATTTGAATGCTTAAATTAATTATCTTGATGTCATTTATTATGTTAGGGCTAAAATTCCAACTGAGGTTAGAGGTGATGTTTAATTATTCATGGGGTTATTTTGAAGAAAAATTCAAGTTAATTAATGTGAGATTTGTGTAATTGCATGGTTTAATTAAATTCATTTTTTATAAGACATCTATGTATTGTTACTTGATTCATTGTAGTTTTCGAACACATTAAATGTTTGGAGAACTCATTTAGTATTTGTGATAAATTTTCAAGAATTTGTCCATGTCTATATATTTTTCTTAAATCATTGTGCTTTCTGAATACATTGATTTCTTGAAGAATCCCTATAATCCCTATAACATATGGTATGTGCTCAATAGTTTTTAATCATCAATTATCCTTTGTTAAAAATAATACTTCTCTAAGTGTCCAATCCCCCAGTTAGTCGAATCATTATTCTAATCTAACTGAGAAAATTTGATGGAACTATAAATTGTTAAATGGATATCCGAAGCTTAGTGTTTTTTGTTATTATTTTTAATTCACCAGTCTTATTTTTGCTCCTATACTTTGTGTGGAATTCAATCATCATTTATCACCTTAATTACTGTTCGCAATTCCTTCATTCCTTGTGTTCGACCTCGGACTCACCGAGTAAAATTTACTACTTTGCTACCTGCACTTGGGTGTATACTTTTAAAGTGGTAGCAACAACCTCCTATTATCAGAGCCTCTATCAGTTCCTCTTCTGTGCTATTATTCGACCGTAACCACCAACCCATCTAAATAGGATATGTTCCCTGGCTTTTTGAAGGTTTCAGTTTGGCGCAGACTCGTAGTCGCCTCTTCTACCGTTCAACAACCCGACCGTTGCGCATTGAATGCACTCACAACGGTTTAATTCTTTCCCAGTCGATATGTCGGTGTCGCCGATGGGTCGACAATCATGGCACCGAGAGGTCAAGAGAAGCCAAGAGAAAAATATTTTTGTCCTCATCTTCAATCTTCACTTCAATGCTTACTTGTTGAGTGATAAATTTGTTGAACACACTGAAATGGCCAATGATATTTGTTTCTTCCTTCATCCGCAATAATATTGTTTCTTCAGGAACAACTTGCTTATGAGCGATTTGACATGTATAACTTCTCCAACTTCTTCCACAACTCTATAGCAGAAGTTTCATTCAACATATTATACTTCACCTCTAGTACGAGGCTCAAATGGTTTCGGAGGTTATAAATGTAAAACTTACAATAAGTTTTTGGTGTCCGTTGCCGAGGAACAATGCAAAATATATGTTTTGAAATTTTGTAGTTTAAGAAATACTAGTTATTTTTAGAATTTTCTAATTTAGGCAACTTTTTTAAAATTAGAAGTTTTATGTTTAGAAATTCTAATTTTAGAAGGTTACCTAAAATTAGAAGTTCTTTTTTAAAAAAAAAAATTGCAGAAATCTTAGTAATTTTCTCTAGACTTGTAATTTTTCTAAATCTAGAACATTGTTGAATTTAGAAATTTCCTTTTTTTTTAAGAAATTTCTATCTTCTAAGTTCATCTAGTTTCTAATTTTAGAACTATTCTAATCTTGGAAAGATGCGTTAGCTTAGGAATTTTCTAATTTTAGAAAGCGCTCTAACTTTGGAAATTTTAAAACTTTTGTCTATGGAAAGTTTTTAAATAATCTAATTTTAGAAAAATTCTATTGTTTAGAAAGTTGTCTATTTTTGTCACGCTTCGTCTTACAACAGCTAAACGACCGTGATCTGAATGCACAATTTAAAATCACTTGTTCATTTAAACGGGTCTTACATCACAAATCCGTGGCTATTTTTTTTTTTAACTAGATACATAAACATGTGCAAGCCACCGAATTCTTCATGTCCACAACCTAATAAGTGATATAACATTTCCATTCATCATTTCACATAAGGTTTCAAAACTCACCAATTTACTCACATTCCCAAACTAACCAAATTAAATAACATTCTCAATTCTTCTCAATACTTGAATTTATTATCCAAGTCTCAACAACTAAATAAATGAATAAACAAATTCCTCAAAAGTCTAAATCAAATAAAATCCAATTTATAATCTAAGTACTAAATCCTTCAATAAGCTATGCGATTCGAAGTATCCTCCAACGACTCCTCGTCTTCTAAGCTTGGTTTCGATCATCATCCAGACCCAAGTCCAAGGGATTGCCTGCAATGTAAGGGATGAGTTCCATGCCCAATGAAGAAAACAATAACACATACATATATATTCTCACAATTCATTAGACATGATCTCCTCATTCAAGTCTCATATTATATAGCATAATTTCCAACATAATTAATCAAGTTATATCCAATGTATATGATCAATGACCCTATATTCAATACTATATGCCAATCCATTTCCACATCCCTTATCACCATGTCGTAACCTCATGATTAGACAAAATGACTCAGCTTCAGATGAGTGGCCACCCTGAAAAAATCATGGAACACAATTGCGCTGATCCGTAAATGGATTGGTGGGGTAACAACTCAACAGTAGTTGGGACTCAGCAGTTTGGGACAGTTTGGAATTTGAATTTTAATTCAAATCAGATAGCAGTTTGGGATTTGAATTTCAATTCAAATCAGACAACAGTTTGGGATTTGAATTTCAATTCAAATCATATAGCAGTTACACTCAGCAGTTTGGGACAGTTTATCAAACAGCAGTTTAGATAGTTACAGATTAGAAGATTATATAAAGGGGACTCCTGCAAACAGCCATCTCTGACTGGAGACCAAAACCATCGTGCATAGACAGTTTATCTCTTACTCTAGTCTTTCTACTCTTCCCCAAACAAGACATATTATTCCCAGATAGTTTCATTCTCATTTCTCAGTTTCCAGAAACTCAATTAGTTTACATTGTTATCTCCTTAAGATACAGTTCACTGTACCTTTCTAATTTTGTTGTTCGAGTAAGAAGTCTCAACTCATCCTTGAAATTACTGAGTCATAACTCAATTTACATTTGGGATCAAGTTTTTGGTATCAGAGCAAGGTTTTTCGATCTGCGTGTCATCTCGATTTGTGTGCCTTCATATATGCATAGACTGAGATTAAAGGGAAACACACCTTTAATATTGGATCCCGAAATTGGAAGAAGGAAGAAAGCCACAATGTCGACTTCTACTGACATACCTAAATTCACACTGGAGAGATTGTCAGTAGATATGCAGGAGATGAGGAACAACTTCAAAACCATCATGGAAATGATGAAGGGGTTCCACACTTCGACATCAAGTGAACAACAGGAACCTCATGGAAAGTTACTAGTCACACCACCATAGCAAGAAAGGGTCGTTGGCAACAGACCTTTCAAATTGGAAGCCAGAATAGACATTCCAACTTATGATGGTGAACTCAACCCAGAGAAGTCAGATGGTTGGTTAAAGTCTTTGGAAGTCTATTTTAGCACCAAAGGCTATACTAAAAATCAGAAAGTCAGTCTTGCCAGACTGAAGCTTGGAGGACATGCTCTCACTTGGTGGGAGGCCCACATGTCAGGATTAGCACTCAATGGCGAGCCACCTATCACATCTTGGACTCAATTTACAACTGCAATACGATACCAGTATTACCCCATTTGCAAAAGGAGTAACTGTAGGAGCGATGGTAGTTCTTACCCCAAAGCAAAGGGCAGAGTGTACAGGAATACACCACGGAGTTCAGAAAGATGGCAGTAACATTACAAGTGAATCTACGAGATCCAGATGTCAAAGAGAAGTATAAAAGAGGCTTATTCTTTCTCTTCGGACAGAACTGGCACTCTTCACAGTCACAAACATTGATGATGCCTGTAAAAAGGCAATGTATCTTGAATTGAAAAACAACACCATTGGGAAGAAATCAGAATTTCCCAACAGTCGCCCAAATCATATGAACCCCTATGAGTCTAGATTCCACACAAATGGAAAGAAGAATAATGTAGTGATACAAAAAGGCAAGCAATACTGCCGTCACTGCAAGACCGATAAACATTCAAATGAAAGTTGTTGGATATTGCATCCAGAACAGCGGCCATCCTGGTGGATAAGTCGCAACCAGAGGAAGACCACCAACCTATGCATTGAAGAAGATGAGGTAGTGGAAGGGTCAACCGAACCGGATTTAAGGTTGGCAACAATGGCCATTAAGGGAGCAACGACTACATCTAGAACTGAGATAGCAGTTCCAATTTCCCCCTCGAAGCAAGATGCAACCAAAGAAGAACTTTTTTGGGTACATGCACAGATCGGGATGACCCCGGTCATTACTCTGTTCGACAGTGGTTCACAGAAAGACTTGGTAGCAAAACAACTGGTGAAGCAATTGCAATTGAAGACTTGACCACACCCTAAGCCATATCCTTTAGGGTGGTTACAGGAAGACACAGAGTTGTAGGTAACCACGCAATGCACCTTCAAGTTTGCCATCAACGAGAAGTTTAAAGATCAGGTGACTTGCGATGTAGTACCGTTAGATGTATGCCAAATCATCTTCGGTAGTCCTTATTTTTGGGACAAAGATGCTACATTTTACCGACGTGAGAATGTAGGGAGGCTTGTGAAAGATGGAAAAGGTTTCCGTATATTACCATCTAAAGATAAGAAGAAATTGCAGTTGATGATGGCACAACAAACCAAATATTTGGTACATGTTAGTCAGAAATTTATGTTGCTTATGATCCGGCCTGCAGTGGGAGAGACCATAGATCCAATCAACTATGAAGACTGCACAGAATATCAGAAGCAAGAGATACAAAAGTTGCTTGAAGGCTTCGAAGAGATCATGCAAGAACCTAAGGAATTGCCACCCAGAAGGCCAGTGGAACATGAAGTTCAGCTGCTTCCAGATGCTCCAATACCCAATATTGGACTGTACAGACAGTCCATTGCAGAATCGGATGAGGTGAAAAGGCAAATACAAGAACTCCTAGACAAGGGGTTGATTAGAACAAATTCCTCTCCGGCAGGTTCACCTATCATACTAGTACTAAAGAAAGATGGTGAATGGCGTATGTGTATTGACTACAGAGCACTCAACAAGATCACCATAAAGAATAGGTATTCGCTTCCTTGTATCGATGACTTATTTGATCAATTGAAACATGCCAAGTATTTCAGCAAGATGGACTTGAAGTTAGGATATCATCAAGTCTACATGAAAGAAGAAGATATCTGGAAGACGGCTTTTAAAACCAAGCAGGGACTCTTTGAATGGTTAGTTATACCTTTTGGACTGACCAACGCACCTGCTACTTTCATGCGCCTAATGAATGAGGTGATGAGACCAATGTTAAATAAATTTGCCATGGTATTTTTGGATGACATCTTGGTATATAGTCCTACATGGAAAAAACACTTCACACCTCCAAGATGTGTTGCAACTTCTTCAGTCAGCAAAATTGAGGTTGAATTTGAAGAAATGCGAGTTCGCTAAGAAAACCGTGAACTATTTGGGACACATCGTCGGCAACGGTGAGATCTGTGTTGACCTGTGTAAGGTGTCCGTAATAAGGGAATGGCCTCCGCCCACAACACACACGGAGCACAGTATTTATGGAAGTTTATCAGAGATTATTCAGGTATAGCAGCACCATTACTACGGATGTTGGCCAAGGACCGACCTATCACTTGGGGTTCCTTGGAACAAAAAGCATTCGCGGAGTTGAAGGAAAGATTTGCCAATCACCTGTGTTAGCACTACCTGATATGCATCAACCATTTGAAGTGATGCTTCTGGTCATGCTATGGGAGCCATATTACTTCAGGGTGGTAAGCTGGTGTGCTATCACTCTGAACTATTTTCAGGAGCGGTGCAGAATTATCCTACATATGACAAAGAATTATATGCCATGGTACAGGCTATCAAGAAGTGGCGTCATTATTTGTGGGGTAAAGAAACGGTGATTCACACAGATCACGAGCCTTTAAAATACCTCCAAACACAGAGCAAACTGCAACAGACAAGACATTTCAAATGGATGGGGTACTTACAACAATACCAATTGGTCATCAAATATAAGAAAGGAAGCACAAACAAGTTAGCAGACTTCCTTTCCAGACCACCATCCAAAATACTTGCAGTGGTAATGCAAGTGGAACCAACAAGGTTCAACTCATATAAGGATCTGTATGGAAGCGAAGATGACTTCAAGAAGCACTTTGACACTGTGAACAAGTCTGAGGAAGGAAAGCAGGGGTATCATATGGACAATGGCTGCTTGTTCAAAGAAGACAAGATGTGCATTTCGAAAGACCATAGGTTACCATTAATCCGAGAAGCATACACATCTCTATTGGCAGGACATTTCAGCATCCACAAAACTGTTACAAACTTGCAACGGGATGTATATTGGCCCAACATGGTTTCAGAGGTAGAGCGGTATGTCAAAGGGTGCATAATATGCAGCACAAGGAAACCAAACAACAGAAAATTAAGAGACTACACTCCATTACCAATCCCAAGCAGACCTTGGGAAAGCATCTCTATGGATTTCCTAGGAGGTTTATCAACCACCAAGAAAGGAAACGATTATATCTTTGTAATAGTGGATCGTTTCGGTAAAATGGTGATAATGATTCCATGCAAAAAGACGATCAACACTGAAGGAGCAGCCAATTTATTCTTCCAACGTGTGTTTATTCATTTTGGTTTACCTCAGAATATCATTAGTGGTAGGGATAATAGAGTTTTGAGTCGTTTTTGGAAGATACTATGGGGTATGATGGACACCAAATTAAAGAGGTCTACAACTTTTCACCCACAAACTGATGGGCAAACAGAAGTTGTAAACCGAACCATTGTTCAACTACTGGGAGGGTATAATCAACAGAGGCCAAGAAGTTGGGACGAAAATTTGCCCTACATCCAATATTGTTATAATAGGGCATTGCACAGTTCTACAGAGAAGTCACCTTTTGAGATATGCTACGGGTTTATTCCACAATCTCCATTTGACCTGATATTCTCAAAAACGATGACTAATTGTGGGAGAACTTGGAAGAAGTGGATGCAGTGAAATTTATTTAGCGCATCTGACAGATTCATCAAAAAGTCCAGGACAATCTCAAAAGGGCCCAAGAGAAATATAAGGAACGTCACGACAAACATCGTACTCAACATACTTTCCAAGTTGGCGATTTAGTATGGTCACATATCGGTAAGGCTCGATTGCAAGGGCCTAACAGGAAGTTGAAGCTACTTCATTACGGTCCATTCCGGATTATGGAGCAATATGGAACAAATGCTTTCAAATTGGACTTACCAGGATACATGCAAATGTACTCAGTGACCAATGCCGATAATCTTAAACTATTTGAGCCATCTCTACTCAATGAGCGAGAGGAATCACCCATCCCATCAGAAGTACATGACTTAATTCCAAGTGAAGTAGCTGTAGAAGATTTGATTCTTGGCAAGATGACACGAATGACCCGAATGGGAGAACAAAAATTCTTTTGGGTCTGTCCCAAAGGACAACATCCGAATCAAGCCAAGTGGTATTCTGCGGAGCAGGTGAGGAAAAAATTCCCCACCCTCTCCAATCAAAGCTTTTGAGGGACCAAAAGCCCCCTGATAGGGGAGGTCTGATCCATAAATGGATCGGTGGGGCAGCAACAAGCAGCAGTTGGGACTCAGCAGTTTGGGACAGTTTGGAATTTGAATTTTAATTCAAATCAGACAGTATATAGCAGTTACACTCAGCAGTTTGGGACAGTTTATCAAACAACAGTTTAGAC
The DNA here is from genome assembly GCA_013350335.1 of Chimonanthus salicifolius. Classification (NCBI taxonomy): domain Eukaryota; kingdom Viridiplantae; phylum Streptophyta; class Magnoliopsida; order Laurales; family Calycanthaceae; genus Chimonanthus; species Chimonanthus salicifolius. Next base: position 52,111,455 of record CM023538.1, read on the forward strand.
AGTTACAGATTAGAAGATTATATAAGGGGGACTTCTGCAGACAGCCATCTCTGACTGGAGACCAAAACCAGTGTGCATAGACAATTTATCTCTTACTCTAGTCTTTCTACTCTTCCCCAAACAAGTCATATTATTCCCAGATAGTTTCATTCTCATTTCTCAGTTTCTAGAAACTCAATTAGTTTACATTGTTATCTCATTAAGATACAGTTCACTGTACCTATCTAGTTTTGTTGTCCGAGTAACAAGTCTCAACTCATCCTTGAAATTACTGAGTCATAACTTAGTTTACATTTGGGATCATGTGCACCGTCACCAATGTGACCAAACAGCAAACCAAGACCCAGCAGCCACGATTTGACCGACCTATCACTTCAGTGAACCAAGACCCAGTAGTCACAATCTGACTGGTTCGTTCCTCCAGCGAAACAGGCCCAGCAGTCACAACCTGAACGGCCTGTCATCCCAACGGCACATGACCCAGCAGTCACAATTTGACTGGTCTGTCGCTCCCACAGACTCCATTCCCATATCCAATCCCAATGAATATGAGAATGACATGCTCAATGAAATGCATATACATATTATTTCTACCATCATGCCACCATTGCTAACAACATGACATAATCTCTAACTACATGCTCCAAGGATTACAAAATTATTCTAAGCATGGTCTACCATATTATCACATATACAATAGCATAACATCATGTTCAACCTCGCTCTAGCATACATATTATTCCATAACGCAACATACCATAACATAGGCATACTTGTATAACATAAACATTATAACAATTAAGCAACACAAGCCCACACATGCCAAATAATGACATGACATTCCAATAATACCATACAATCCAAATTTGGCTAACTTAGTAAAACATATAACATCACAAGTCATCTTTCCACAACCATTTGAATATGAGTGTTAGACTTTTCAGCAACATTAACAGTTGGTTCCATAAATCCAGGCTTATTGAGTCTATTCACAGCTATTAAAACATTTTAGCCCAGCAATTCCCTTACACTACTGTGAGTCTTGCACCGAACTCCAATCATTATTCTAACAAATACTCAGTTTATTTCTAGGTCCAACCATCACATTCCAAATGCACAACAATAAATTGTAATATTTTTTTTCATTGCATATTTCAATAAAAATCATGTAAATGAAATTGTTCTCCTCACCTAAGAGTTTGTGAAGGGTACTTGTGCGCACAAAAATCCAAAACCTTAAAGCAAGGACGAGTCTTGAAATCCAAGGTTTGTTGTGGACAAATATTTAAAGGTTCCAAGCACAGTTAGTGATTTTATAAAAAATATGAAACGATTGGTAAATATTAAGTTTTTTAGATAATAAATGAGAACCCATATTGCAGGGGGCCGTGATTTTGCATGATACAGTTGGTTTAAATATGGAGGACATGTGTAGCTCTGCAGGTGGAGTTTTTAAAATTTTTAAAAGTTACAACAAGTGAAGAGAAGTTACCCGGGTCCTAACAGAACCAACGAACCACGTGCATAGAGCAAACTGTGGATTAGTTGAATGAGATAGAGATTGGCATTTTGACGTATGAGATTGACAAATCCAGATGACCTCGATGGCTTGAACTATTATTGAAGATAGAATAGATGGATTCAGAACATACAAATATGGTTAATTAAAGTATACAATCAAGATGTAGATAAATTCTAAATAGCAGAAGCAGATAAATCTCCATCAGAAAGGAATTGAATCATTGTCATAATGATTGAGTCCAACTTAAACAACTCTAATTGAATCACAAATAGATACGCAGTAGCACTGATGATGGCAGTGAGAATGGACGAGCAACAACATAACGTGGTAGCAATTAAGGCAATATCAAATAATGGCAGCGATGTCAGCCGTGGTGATGATAAACATCCGAACCAACGGTGGGGGCGGCAATAGTAACGAAAGCCATGTATAACTAGAAACCAAAAAGGGAAAAAAAACCAATCATCAAATTTTTAAAATGAGGAATTCCAAAGATTAGAATGGCCCAAATGTTCCAGATGCTAATGAAAACAGAAGAGATGACTCATTGAAAGCAAAGTGGAGGTGAAAAAGTCCAAGTAAAATAAGCCGAAGAAACTAAAAATCATTGTAATAGAAGCCGCATCCAAGATTGATGCTACGGATCTTGCCACATGTTGGCATAACATGAGTAATAATTGTTTCTGCTTTTCACGGGTTGCAGCAGAGTTCTCCATACACCCCCAAAAAAGGTTATAATAATCCATCTTAGCACTCACATTTTGAGAAACGAGTGGAAAATGAGCTGGTGAGTGGTTTGGCAATACCTTAGAAACAATACTAAACAGTGATGTAATAGCTAAGTAGCAGTAGTGGTTTTGTAAAAAATATGAAACGATTGGTAAATATTAAGATTTTGAGATAATGAATGGGAGCGCATGTTGCAGGGGATGTGATTTTGCATGATAAGGTTGGTTTAAATATGGAGGACACATGTAGCTCTACAGGTGGAGCTTTTAAAAAATTTGAAAGTTACGACAAGTGAAGATAAGCTACCCAGGTGCTAACAGAACCAACGAGCCACATGCATAGAGCAAACTGTATATGAGTTGAACCAGACAAAGATCGGCATTTTGATGTATGAGATCGACAAATCTAGATGATCTCAAGAGCTTGTACTATTGCTAAAGATAGAAGAGATAGATTCAGAACACACAAATATGGATAATAGAAGTATACAATCAAGTTGCAGACAAAATCTGTATAGTAGAAGCAAACAAATCTGCTTCAGAAAGGAATTGAATTGTTGTCATAACGATCAAGTCTAACTTAAACAACTCTAATTGAATCACAAATAAATACACAGTAGCACTCGTGATGGCGGTGAGAATGGATAGAGCCGCAAGATAACGTGGTAACAATTAAGGTAATATTAAATAATGGCAGCGATGTCAACCGTGGTGGTGATAAACATCCAAACCAATGGTGGGGGTGGCAATAGCAACGGAAGCCATATATAACTAGAAACTGAAAAGGAAAAAAAAAAAATCAATCCTCTGATTTTAAAAAGAGGAATTCCGATGATTAGAATGACCCAAATGTTCTAGACGTTAACGAAAAGAAAAGAGATGACGCATTGAAAGCAAAGTGGAGGTGAGAAATTCCAAACAGAATAAGTCAAAGAAACTAAAAATCACTGTAATAAAAGCTGCATCCAAGATTGATATTGCAGATCTTGCCTCATGTTGGCATAACATGAGTACTAATTGTTTGCGTTTTTCACTGCTTGCAGCAGAGTTCTCCATTCACCCCTAAAAGGGGTTATAATGATCCATCTTAGCACTCACATTCTGAGAAATGAGTGGAAAATGAAATATATGGATGGTGGTGGGTTTAAGTGAAATGCAATGAAATTGTGCTGAGATGGTGGGTTGGTGGGTGGTTTGGCGATACCTTAGAAACGATACTAAACAGTGATGCAAGGTCTAAATAGCAGTAGTGGTTTTGTTAAAAAAATGAAATGATTGGTAATATTAAGGTTTTAAGATAATGAATGGGAGCGCATGTGTTAGGGCCCATGATTTTGCATGATATGGTTGGTTTAAATATGGAGGACACATGTAGTTCTGTAGGTGGAGTTTTTTAAATTCTAGAAAGTTGCGACAAGTAAAGAGAAGCTACCCAAGTCCTAACAGAACCAATGAGCCATGTGCATAGAGAAAATTGCTGATGAGTTTAACCAGACAGAGATCGGCATTTTAACACATGAGAGCTACAAATCCAGATGATTTCAACGGCTTAAACTATTACTGAAGATAGAAGAGATAGATTCAGAACACAAAAATGTGGATCATAAAAGCATATAACCAAGATGCAGACAAAATATGAATAGCATAAACAAATCTGCATTTGAAAGGAATTGAATTGTTATCATCACGATCAAGTTCTACTTAAGCAACTCCAATTGAATCACAAATAGGTACACAGTAGCAGTGGTGATGGCGGTGAGAATGGATGGAGTCACAAGATAACTTGGTAAAAATTAAGGCGATATCAAATAATGTCAGCGATGCCAAACGTGGTGATGATAAACATGCAAATCAACGGTGGGACAACAATAGTAACGACAGCCAAATATAACTAGAAACCGAAAAGGAAAAAACAAAAACCAATCCTCTGATTTTTAAACAGAGGAGTTCTGAAGAGTAAATGACCCAGATGTTCTAGATGCTAAAGAAAACGAAAGAGATGACGCATTGAAAGCAAAGTGAAGGTGAAAAAGTTCAAGTAGAATAAGCTGAAGAAACTATAAATCACTGTAATAGAAGCTGCATCCAAGATTGATGATGCAGATCTTGTCCTATGTTGGCATAACATGAGTAGTAATTGTTTCCGCTCTTCACGGCTTGCAACAGAGTTCTCCATACTTCCCCAAAAGGGGTTATAATGATCTATCGTAGCACTCATTCTGAGAAACGAGTGGAAAATGAAAGACATGGACGGTGGTGGGTATGTGTGAAATGCAATGAAATGGTGTTGAGATGGTGGGCCGATGGGTGGTTTGACGATACATTAAAAATGATTCTGAGCAGTGAGGCAATGGCTAAGTTGTAGTTGTGACTTTATAAAAAATATAAAACGATTGGTAAATATAAAGATTTTGAGATAATGAATGAGATTGCATATTGTGGTGGCCATGATTTTGCATGATATGGTTGGTTTAAATATGGAGGACACGTGTAGCTCTGCAGTTGGAGTTTTTTAATTTTTTAAAAGTTACAACAAGTCAAGATAAGCTACCCGAGTCCTAACAGAACCAACGAGCCACGTGCATAGAGCAAACTGCGTATGAGTTGAACCAGATAGAGATCGGCATTTTGATGCATAAGATCGACAAATCTAGATGATCACAACGGCTTGTACCATTACTAAAGATAGAGGAGATAGATTCAAAACACACAAACATGGATAATAGAAGTATACAATCAAGATGCAGACAAATTCTGAATAGTAAAATGTTGAAGACTGAAATATTAAATTTTTACCCCTGATATTTAGGTCAGTTAGCCTTGGTTTTGTGTATATAAGATGCATTTAGTGGTTTATTTTAGTTTTGTAGGAAAGTTCAAAGAAATATAGGAAATCATCTTAAATTAGTGGATAATTGTTGGAAGAGAGCTTTAAATTGAAGATTTGAAAGTTTATAATTAATTCAGGCCACTTTTAGGTTTTCAAATGTAAATTGGTTAATCTTGATCAGCTTATGAGAGTTTGGATTAAATCAATATTTTAGATTTCAAGTGGTTGATTAATTATTTAATTTCAAGATTTGCAATTAAAGAGGCCAAGAGTTTGAAGTCAAGATCCATTAAAAATGGGCCAGGCTTTGTCCCAAATGATAAACACTGGGCCAGACCAAGCACTCCATGCGCATTCTCCTATGTGGGCCAGGCCTAAGTGAATCCAAGTCCAGCAAAGCCCAAGTTCACATACTCCAGTGTAAGCCCAATTCAAGATCCAATGCTCCAGGTTCATATTCGTATTTTGCAACCCTAAGCCCAAATCCACCTAAGCCCATATCCAAAACCCAATTCCTTATCCATGCAATCTTAACCATCCAATTTTCAATCACTAATCCACACCATCCATTAGCCCTACCATGTAATCCAAACCATTCGTTTCATCAAAGCGATCCATTTGCATTCATTTAATTAGGTAAACCCTAGAGCCTCCCATCCAATCTAATCTATTCATTCATCATGATTATATCTAGGCTATCAAATCAATCCATCATATAGATTAACCTTAGGATTATGATCATCCATGCATCACCTATTCATCCATCCATTTAGATCACCTATCACCCATTAGATACATTAGATCTTAACCAATTAATCACAGCCCTTCATTTGATGCATCCATTTAATAAAACCCTAGGATTAGTTTAACTTGCCTCCCAAGCCAATCCAAATCCACTCCACACGAAAATCACAATTTTTGGAAGCCTCCATGCGCATAACACAATGGAAAATCCCTAAATTTTCTCTCCACTCCACTCCACTCCACTCCACCTCATCTCCACATCACCTAGATCCTGCCTTATCTCCCAATCAACTCCAAAATATCCATACACGATTTTTGTCTATGTCTCTCCACTTCATGCGAATTTCACCTCCATATCTTTCCACATCATCTCATCATTTTATCCATTCATTCATCTTTACTTTTAATCTCAATCATTCATACATTGCACAACCCAAAACCCTAAGTCCACAAGCCAAATTCAACCATGCCCAATTTCCTCTCCAAATTCCTATTTTCTCTCCAATTCATTTTCTTTCTCACCAAGTTACTTGCATCCCAAGCCACCATCAACCCAAATTCGTGTACAGTACTATGCAACCCTAGTTTTCTATCTTTTAATGACATTCACCCATATTCCATTAGATTTAATCACATCCTTTCATCCATTAACTTAAACCTAGACTTAATCTTAGTCGTCCATCCATTTCTTGAGCCTATAAATACCCCATTCAACTATAGCCAAAATCGAATTTGACCTGGAGCTCAAGAGGACCAAAGGCTGAGGAGAAAAGATCAAGAGGCAAGAAGACATGAGGTCCCACACGATTTTACAAGTGAGAGTTGTAAATTTATGTCTCCATTTTGTTTTCTTGTTCTCAATTTATGAATGCATGTACTTCAATTTTTCCATGAAATAAATATGAGATGTGCCGTTACAATCTTGAAAAGTCCGATTATTCAGACTTCTTTGTATACTCTCTTATAATTTAATTTTGTATTCTTTGTATAATTAAAGGACTTAGGTTATAAGTGTTAAATCCAAGAACTAGACTTTAATTAGATTAAATATTATGAATTTTAACTAAATGGTATAAATTGAATTTGAATTCTAAGCGTGAATTTCAAATCTAGATTTCTTATTTATTTACTTATTTTGGGCGATGAGAGAAGAATTCCATAACCACCTTTAATTATGCATCTTTATATTCTGTCATTTATTTTATTTGAAGATTTATTTCCTGTCTTTAGTTATATTAGATCTTTTACTTGTATGTTGTACTTTAATTATTTAAATTCTTTTAAATTCTTTAATTTGTTTATCATGTATTTTAATACTCTTGTCTTTTATTTTTACAAACTACTCCTTCAAGATGTGTAAACTAGTTTGATATTTAATTTAATTAAACTTTAATTTTAATTTCTTGAACTTAGGTGTGAGATTATCATTAAATTCTAAATTAATCCATTAACTTAATCAGATTCAATTAATATTCTAACTATTTGGATTTGAATCTTAAATTAGACATTTTATTAATCTAGAATTAAATTAATGAAAATAGGATTGATTTTTGTCACGCCCCGACCCGAGAGGTGGATCTGGAACGTGATTGATTTTTTTTTTTTTTTGAAAACTAAACTCAAGAATTCTAACTGGGCCGGATCAATGGTTAGGCCCAAAGGTCACACATGATCTCAACATATGAACTCAAACACATACCATAAGCCTACCCAAAAGAGACACAACCACAAACACATAATTCCCACAATGAATTATTATTTCAACATAATCAGAGTAACTACGGAACACATGGTAGTTTAATACATGAAGTCAATACAAACTAAGTACCACACACGGTACTTTACGTAAGCAAAAGGTTCAAGGAACCAAAAAGCAAAGATAACGGAACTCCCCTCAGTGAGAATCCCAAGGCAACGCAACAACTTATCTATCCTAAGCTTCATACGGAGGATTCTCCTCCTCGGACACATCTCCTGAAATGTGAGTGGTGTGAGCTAACTAGCCCAATGAAGGAAATATAACAATGCAGTCTAATGAAAGATCAGCTTAGTAAATAATCAACAGTTGTAATATAATATCTCATGCTTGACAATAAATTCTCAATATCAAGTATAATCTCATCATCATTTCCATAACTGCTGTCATCCAATGTAACGCCTACATACTATGCTGAGACCATTGTATTAAGTCCCGACACGGTCAAAATACATCCTTTCAAGTACATCTCCGGCCCTCACATGGCTGATACTGACACTCCTTAAGTCAACAACTGTCGACACCCATGTCCATTAGACGTAAACCATCTCACACACATGGCCGATATTAATTCAATAGTCAAGGGCACATGGAAGCAGTATTATATATCTCATATGATCAACATTATAAACATTTATAAACATCATAAGCACTTCTTACAACAGTGCATCATATCCAGGCACATGGGTGGGTTCATCAACTTGAAACCACTCATTGCTCAAGATTCTCTTCATAAAACCTGATTACACCTACTGTAAAGTTAAGTTCCCTCACAGAAATTGTGTGTTATCGCGGTCTCTATTCAACATGCAAACAAGTGCACAATCAATAATAGGTCAACATACATAGCATTCAAATGTATACATATAAGTAGTATTTCAAAACCATACTGTTTTCCCAAAAATCTCAGAGGTAAATGGAATTGAGTCTCCTACTTGGTTTCTAGCCATTTTAAGTTACAATAATCCACAATATATAATCATAGGGTGCTCAGTCCAAAACTCATATTGTCTTCTGGGCATGACCAGATTAACGTATTGAGTTAGGTCTAGATACTCAGGTCACTTCTCGTATTGTCTTCTGGATAGGACCAGATTGACATATTGAGTAAGGCCTCGAAGTCACTCAGTGCCTGACAGATATAGCATCGGCCTGGAAGTGAAGTCACTCAGTGCCCGACAAAGAGAGTCGGCCTAGAAGTGAATGCAAATAGTATATACACTATAGTAACAAGAGAAAAAGGGTTAGTACATTTTTAAAATTATCAATGGGATATAAACATCACATCAAAACTTAGGTCTAACCCATGCATCACCAATCAAGATTTTACATTAAAAAACTAGGTTCCTCGGACATGCCTCGGAACCAAGTACTGTGGCTTCGGATTATCCGAACCACTGTCTAAAACTAGTCACAGACTTCGGAACTTGGGTCTGTCTTCGGACCGTCCAATGATCAGGTCTCGGATCGTCCGGAGGTCCTTTCGAACCGAAAAATTAGAAAAAACAGGCTTCGATGGGTCTGTGTCTCGGATCATGCCGAGAGAAGCTCGGATCGTCCTAGAGGGGTTCGGTCCTTCCGAACACAGGTCGGAACATCCGGAGCAGAGGCGAGCGAGTGGCTAGCCTCGGACGCTTCGGGACTTCAAACTGAAGCTCGGAACGTCTGAAGGTCACTCTCGCACCGTCCGAAGGGGGTTACCCTCGGACCATCCAAAGCACAACTCTCGGACCGTCCGAGAGTCATCTTCCTCCTCTGTCTGCAACAGCAGACAGTAACAGGCAGCGCACTATGAAATACGAATCCAGAAACAGTGGATTTTCTAGATTCAATTTTCACATCCAACCAGTCAGATGGACTCCTCAGTGAGTCCTCTTTCCATAGGGAGTGGTTTAAGACTTTAATACTCATTAAGCCAATGGATTTTAAAACGAAAACCACACTATCACAAGAAAAATCATGTTTTTTCTTAAACTTGAAATCGGTTTTACACACTCAAAACTCAGTCAAATTCACTTCTAATTGATTCTAAACCGACTGAAATTTAAAGAGGAACATAGTGGTTACCTTCACTTGAGTTCCTGAGTTGAAAATCCAAACTTTTGAAAATACTTCCTCTTCAAGCTACGATGAAGAAAACTTGGAAAACAGAGAGGGGGACAGGGGTGATCGGCTTGAAAACCAGAGAGTAGATGAGACTGAGAGATGGGGTTTTTGAGGGAGGAAATCAGCTGAGCTGAGGGCGTAGTTTTATAAGATCATCTGATCAATCCATGGAGGCCATCGGGCGTCTGCATGCAACTGTTGCCGACGTCCGGTACAGTAAACTACTGTTCGGTTGGTTTGGTTGCAGATAAGCCCTCCAAAATTTATGATTTTGCAAAAAGGTCCACTTTTTATTAAAATTCAATTTTTAACTTAAAACAATACTTTCAAGGCTTGAAAATTTTAATCCAACTTGATAGATAAGTTAGGTTTTAAAAACTCTAATCACCATAAAAATTTGGAGATTTAAAACTCACCAAAACCATAGATTTAAATAAAACTATAACTTCACACTATTTATTTAATTTAACTTGTGTTAAATAAAACAATTTAAAGTCCTCATTTTTGGGGTTTGAAAGAATAAAATAGACCATACTAAAATGATCTGACATACTATACTTGTTTCAAAAAAATTCTCATTTCCAAAACCATTTAAAAATATTTATTTCTCCCTTCCAGGGTTTTGACAAGCGGTTTTAAATACTATTTTCTGAAAAATAAAATTATTTTAAAATCAGAAATAGAAATCCTTGACTAAGGAAAATAATATCATCTAATAATAATCACATAATAATACAATTAATAAAATAATAACAATAAGCGACAAATTACCATTTTGCCCCTCCAACTGGACGAGCTGGATCACTGAGTTTTCGAGCTTAGATTGGGCCACACCTGGGCTTTTCACAAAGTCCTAACCGTAATCTTCAAGATTAACCGGTCTAAGAAGGATTTATTAAACTAATTTCACCTAATTTGGTTCAGGGTATTACAATTTTTATGATTTGATTTATTTTAAATCTTTGTTTTCTAGAAAACCATAACAATTCAAGCACTAGATTCCAAACATATATACTTTGGTGCATATATTTTGCTTGTTCTCTATGGGATCGAGCTCACACTCATAACGTTGTAGTATAAATGATTCGTGCGCTTACGAGATTTATAAATTTAAAATTTGCACATTAATACAGAAGCAAATAAATTTGCATCAGAAAGGAATTGAATCGTTGTCATAACGATTAAGTCCAACTTAAACAACTCCAATTGAATCACAAATAGATACACAGTAGCACTCGTGATGGCGGTGAGAATGGACTGAGCCGCAACATAACATGGTAGCAATTAAGGCAATATCAAATAATGGTAGCGATGCCAGCCGCGGTGATGATAAACATCCAAACCAGTAGTGGGGGCGACAATAGTAAAGGAAGTCGTGTATAAATAGAAACTAAAAAAGGAAAAAAAATCCAATCATCTGATTTTTAAAATGAGGAATTCTAAAGATTAGAATGGCCCAGATGTTCCAGATACTGACGAAAACAAAAGAGATGACGTATTGAAAGCAAAGTGGAGGTGAAAAATTCAAAATAGAATTAGCCGAAAGCTAAGAATCACTATAGTAGAAGTCGCATCCAAGATTGATGATGCAGATCTTGTCCTATGTTGGCATAACATGAGTAGTAATTATTTTCGTTTTTCACGGCTTGCAGCAGAGTTCTCTATACACCCCAAAAAGGGGTTATAATGATCAATCGTAGCACTCACATTTTGAGAAAATAGTGCAAAATGAAAGATATGGACGGTGGTGGGTATGGGTGAAATGCAATGAAATGGTGCTGAGATGATGGGTGGTTTGGCGATACATTAGAAACGATTCTGAGCAGTGAGGCAATGGCTAAGTTGTAGTAGTGATTTTATAAAAAAATATGAAATGATTGGTAAATATAATGATTTTGAGATAATGAATGATAGCACATATTCTGGGTGGGGGGGGGGGGGGGGGGGTTGCGTGATTTTGCATGATATGGTTGGTTTAAATATGGATGACACGTGTAGCTCTGTAGTTGGAGTTCTTTTAAATTTTAAAAGTTACGACAAGTGAAGACACGCTACCTAGGTCCTAACAAAACCAACGAGCCACGTGCATAGAGCAAACTGCGTATGAGTTGAACCAGACAGAGATCGGCATTTTGATGCATGAGATCGACAAATCTAGATGATCTCAAGAGCTTGTAGTATTACTAAAGATAGAAGAGATAGATTCAGAACACACAAATATGGATAATAGAAGTATACAATTAAGTTGCAGACAAAATCTGTATAGTAGAAGCAAACAAATCTACTTCAGAAAGGAATTGAATCGTTGTCATAACAATCAAGTCTAACTTAAACAACTCTAATTGAATCACAAATAAATACACAATAGCACTCGTGATGGCGGTGAGAATGGATAGAGCCGCAAGATAACGTGGTAGCAATTAAGGCGATATTAAATAATGGCAGTGATGTCAACCGTGGTGGTGATAAACATCCAAACCAATGGTGGGGGTGGCAATAGCAACGGAAGCCATATATAACTAGAAACTGAAAAGAAAAAAAAAAAAATCAATCCTCTGATTTTAAAAAGAGGAATTCCGATGATTAGAATGACCCAAATGTTCCAGACGTTAACGAAAAGAAAAGAGATGACACATTGAAAGCAAAGTGGAGGTGAAAAATTCCAAATAGAATTAGCCGAAGAAAGTAAAAATCACTGTAATAGAAGCCGCATCCAAGATTGATGGTGCGGATCTTGCCTCATGTTGGTATAACATGAGTAGTAATTGTTTCCATTTTTCACTGCTTGCAGCAGAGTTCTCCATTCACCCCTAAAGGGGTTATAATGATCCATCTTAGCACTCACATTCTGATAAACGAGTAGAAAATGAAAGATATGGACGGTGGTGAGTATGGGTGAAATGCAATGAAATGGTGCTGAGATGGTGGGCAGATGGGTGGTTTGGCGATGCATTAGAAACAATACTAAGCAGTACGGCAATGGCTAAGTTGGAGGAGTAGTTTTATAAAAAAAAAAATGAAACGATTGGTATATATTAAGATTTTGAGATAATGAACGGGAGCACATGTTGCGGGGGCCTTGATTTTGCATGATATGGTTGGTTTAAATATGGAGAACATATGTAGTTCCGTAAGTGGAGTTGCAAGTCAAGACAGAGAAATTCTGACCAACTCTTGCATTAATGCATGATGCAAGGGTTGATATTATGCTTAAATGTAGATGACTTAATGAAATACAAGGCCATTGTTTGAGGAATGAGTAACAGATTTGTACAAGGGCTTTAGTTCTTAGATTAGGGTTCCTTTTCTATATATATTATTGTACTGTTACAGATTAGAATACCACAAAAGTTGTGAACTCAGGTCAATATGTCTCCAAAAATTGAAATTGAGTCATGGTGCCTTGTACGTATACTTAAACTTTTGTTGTCAAATTTCCCCATTTCGCATAGAGCTGTATGGATGACATCTGTGGCTGAATGCACTGATGTTATAAATGCGTGCACTAGCGTGGGGGCTAGTTTTACCAGCGTGGTTCTAGTTTTTCCTTCTATAAATTTATTTATAATATAAAGAAAACATGGAAGCTATTGTGATCTAATAGTAAAGATATTTGTTTCAAATCTTGTTGATCATTATTTTTTTCATTTTATCTTTTTTTTTTTCATTTTTTGAAAAAAAAATGAGTAATAATTAAGAGGTGTTTATTTGTTTTATCCCGACCTAAATAAATGGGCTTGGACAAAGAGCTTTTGTTCGACGGATCGGGCTCAGACTTTTAAGCCCGTTTATTTTTAAGTCCAAGAACAGTTAAGTACGAGTCCAACTGACCTGAACAGGCTTTAAATAATTTTTGAGGTGTTTCTAGCAAAAAAAAAAAAAAAGCCCTTATTGCAAACAACAACAACATCATGTTTTTATGATCTGGTTCAAGATTTTAAGTTTTATAATACTTATTGGATGACATAAATTAAACTCAAACATAATTTCTGTTAAATTATTTTAAATAAGAGGAAAGGAAATAAAGTTGAGACAACATGGTAAGATTTTCACCGTGAGATACATCCCTACTCACCTGAATATAAGATTTTCACCATGAGATACATCCCTACTCACCTGAATGGAGGGGGAACAAAAAGTTTCCTTCTTCTTTCTTACTGAACTCCATCAACCCCTTCTTCTTGCAATAATCCATCACAAAATAACCCACTATTCCCACCAAAGTAAGTCCTGCGCTAATCACATAAACCAACTTCCTTGCAATCACAATCATAAATATCAAAAATCCTGCAGGCAACAAGCACATAAACACCACCCCCTTTGTTCCCACTGGCACCTTGAATGGCCTCTTCAATGCAGGATACTTGATCCTCAACCAAATAAACGAGGAGAATTCCAACAACATGCCTAGTCCATAAATGAATGAAGCCGATTCTATGATATTTGTAAAGCTCATATACGAAACTCCCAGTGTCAATGCGCCGGTCATCAGTATCGCCACCCACGGTGTGTTGAATCGCTTTGATCTCGATCCAATGAATAGAGGAACAAAACCTAAATCAGCCATGCCCATCAGCTGGAATGTGCAGCTGCTCAATTGGGCTTCAAAGAGCCCAGCTGCCGATAAGACAGAGCCAACCTCAACCCAGATCTTGAGCCAGTTGCCGGCGATCATGCCTGCGGCGTCGGCTAGATATCCATCTGTCCATTGGTCTTGGGCCAATACCAGTGCTCCAGTTGCACCCAGCAGTGGTATCAGATAAGAGAAGCAGATTAGGAGCCCAGAGAGAAACAGGGCCTTCGGAAACGTCCGTTGTGGGTGATCCACTTCCCCTGCAAGCGTGCTTACATTGTCCCAGAAATTCAGATTCCAGAAAAGTGTGTTGAAGTATAATCTCCAGTCCTTTTTATGCTCTCCCAGATCGATCCAGCGCTTAGGATGGATTCTAGGAATCGAAATGAGAGCTATGAGGATGAATGGGAGTAGAGAAATGACTGCAAGGACGATAGCGGTGTAGCCCACAATCGCTAGTCCGGTGTAGTTAAGGATGACAAGCGTGAGATTGAAGACAGCTATAGCGAGGTAGCGGGGAAGGCCGCCGGAGAAGGCAGGGAACATGCGTTGGAGGTAGTCTATGCACAGGGCAGAGTAGGCCCCGTTGTTGATGGTGCCACTGAGGAACTTCCACGAGCCCATTAATGATCCCCAAAAAGGCCCAAATGCCTGATCGGCCCAGATGATGAATCCTCCGTTGCCGGGGAATGTGGTGGCCAACTCCGAAGTGACGAGGGACTCTGGGATGCACCAGATAAAGGGGAAGATGCTGAAGCCAAGGAGAGTGAGTAGAGGCCCCGCGGCCGCCACGGCCGGCTCTGCTCCAGAAGGTCCACCAGAGACTTCAAAGTAGATGAGGAAGATGAGTGGGATCAAGGTAAGCTGCTTGCTATTCTTTCTATTGTTTTTCTCTATTTGCATTGCTGCTGCCAATAGGTTGATGGGTTCTTCTTCTTCTTCCTGTACCTGTTCTGGTAGATTGAGAGGAGGAGAGATACCCATTCCTTCTCCTTCATGAGCTTCTTCAGCCATTTTGTATCTTGGTTTTGCAGAGTAGTAGAAGATCAAAGAGGCTTGCTCAGGAGGGGCAATGCTTGAATGGTGTGGCCTTTCTTTTCATAGCATCTGCTCCCTTCATTCGATAGTGGGGTCCAGCTCTGATCTCATCATGAAGGGCCCACATCAGAGGTGAGCATAAAATATTGGTTGGCAGGGCTTGTCTTAATTGAACCAGGAATTTTGCAATCTGTCAAGGAACCTTACTTGGCATTCTCTTCATTAGTCACATTAAAACAATGAATCTTAATCCCATAACTGATGTGATACAAATGGTTCTCTCATTATGAAGGGCCCACATCTGAGTTGAGCATAAAAAGATTGGTTGGTGGGGCTTGGCTTAATTGAAACAGAAATTTTGCAATCTGTCACATTAGTTCAAGGATTTGGCATTCTCTTCAGTAGTCACATTAAAACCATGAATCTCAAGTGGATCCCAAGCATGATTGTCGATCCCATTTAGTTGAAACTTAAAAAAAAAAAAGCCACGAATTGGTTTGGCTTTACACAAGTACTTAATTAGCTACTGATTTGATCATCTAATACGAAAAATAAGAAAGAGTTAAACCATGGATTGGAAGGAGAGAACTCTAAAATTCTATTTGGGTGATCAGTGATTGTGATATTTTATCATGATTAGAATTAAAAAAAAAAAATCTTCAGATAGATGTTTCAGTGATTGTACTCTTGCTTGTATCATGATTGGAGGCATGCATGAAATTGGTAGAGTACAAAGAAGATTATCCATCTGGTGGCCTTCTTTACTATTTTTGGGCATTAATTTTATGAAAGATACACCATGGACAGACTCCTATCATTATCCACTGATGACCTGGCAATCTTGCATGCATGTAATTATTTTTTAAAGGGGAAAAAACATCTTGTATGACATTTGATTGAAGATAGAATAAAGATGACGACTGTATAATTGGTATTGCATGGTGTTGGGCATCATAAGTTATAGTATTGATACGGTAGAAATTCGGGTGGGTTGGATGAGGTTTAATAAACTCAATTTAACTTATATCAGAATCTATTGAGTGTGAATTGATTTGACCCGAGTTGTGAGCCGAAATTCCTCAACTCAATCTGATTCGAGTTACTGGCCTGACCCAACTTGAGTTGTTGGCTCGACCTGGCTGAGTTGTTGGCCCGACAATTTGACCCGTTTTTACCTAAATTTGAGGAAAAAATCAGCAGCAGTTTTTTCATATTTTGTAAAACTCAGGTTAGGTTGAGTTGATTTTAAATTTCTAAATTTAGTCTGACCAAAATTCTATGTGGGTTTGTTTCTTACCTAACCCGACTTTGAATTTACAAATACACAACCTTGCTCACTGATTTCTCAGATCGGGTCATGTAATTCGAGTTAAAACCGAGCCTAAGTTTCATCCCTAAGTATTGAAAGCCTCTATGAAAAGTTTTCAAGAGCATAATTTTTTTCTTCTAATAGAATTCACTATTTGGAGTTTTTTTTGGACAGCCCATACAGACACCTCCAAAATCTGCCAGCAGACACCGCATTTCAAATTCGTAGTGGAAATTATGTTTTTGCACTTCCACGTGGAATCAACCGAACGAATAGGCACTTCATTTTCACTTCGATCGATCGATGGTGTATACAATTGTACGATTAAACAGACAGTTCATTTTCGAATTGTCCTATTGATCCTAACGACGGATTCAATCAATCGGATGATCCCATGGGATCGTGCAATCGATTTTAACTAAGAGGTCGACATTTTGACAGTCGACCTCTCGTTTGAAGATCGATCGCACGATATCTACATTCAATCGATCGATTGTATAGCAGTGTAAGATCGATTGCACGATCACAGAAATCGTGCGATCGATTTTAACTGAGAGGTCGACATTTTGACAGTCGACCTCTCATTTGAAGATCGATCGCACAATCCTCTGTATTCAATCGAACGATTGTATATAAGTGTAAGATCGATCGCACGATCACAGAAATCGTGCGATCGATCTTACACTTATATAAAATCGAACAAATGAAATTTTCTCCCATTTCGTTCATTCGTGCGATTGAAAGACCGAAAACCCTAAAACCATTTCTTTTCTCTTCTCCAAATCGTTCGATCTACCCTTTCGTCTTCTCCAAATCAACCGCATTGATTGTCACATTCATTCGTTCTTCCCATCTCCCCTCTTCCACCTTCGATCGCAAGAATCGATTTCAAACCCTTCTCCTCCAAACCGATTCTCCTGTACACCCCCTTCTTTCACATGCATCCCAAGGGTCTACATCGAGAGGAAAAAGACCGAGAGTGGGGGAGACACCGACGGAGACAGAGACATTCGACCCCAACCATTTCACCTCTTTGGAAGCATCAATGTTATATAAAGAGGATTTGTACTCTCGACCCTACATTTTTGGTAAAATCATTGACCTTAGCTTTTTTCCACCCTTTGAGATAAAAATTCATGAATATATTGAGAGACTTGGTTGGGGCGAATTCTTCCCAATAAAAGAGGATTTTTATCCTAAATTAGTGAAGGAATTTTATGCGAACATGTCCGAATATAGGGCCAGACATTCCATAAAATCCAATGTTAGAGGGACTGAAATTGAGATTTCAACTTCGGCACTAAACAGAATATTTAAGTTTCCCAGTGCCACTATTGTGAAGTATGAAACAAATTCATGGCCTACCAATGTTGTTGGATTTGTTCGCTTAGAGTCCATAAAACAAATGTGTGGGCGGAGTGATATTGTTAAGGCAGATAAGCCCGCGCTGATAGAGCTAATCCTTGAAGCCCGAATTGTATATTATATTATTACGAAGAATATTTTACCACGAAAATGGCAGAGTAACCAGGTGACCTATTTTGATAGTTTCCTCATCTGGTGCATTTTTAAAGCAAATTGACATCTCCTTCATCATCATAAAACACATGGTAGCTTGCCGTAAGACGAGAAAATATAGCCTTCCATACGGCCTATTTTTGTCTTACTTGTTTAAACAAAGAGGAATCACCCTTCCCCCTAAAGACAAAATAACTTTGATGAAGACCGATACATTGGATGCATCTACTTTGGGCAAGATGGGATTCAAACTCGACAATGCACATTGGGTTCTCAAAATATAACATACTCATGAGGTTGAGGCACCTAAAGGGGAGGGTGATGCACCTAAAGTTGGGGCAGAGGCACCTGAAGTTGGGGATGAGGCACCTCAGGAATTGACTCCTGCAAACTGATACTAGAGTCAGTACTTGCTAATTCTTGACAGCATTAAAAAACTGAATGAAAAAATTGATGTAAAATTTGCTAAGATGAAAGGAATGCTTGATCAGAAATTGGCTGAGATGGAATGAAGGCTGAATGAAAAAATTGATCAGAAATATGGTGAGTTGGAAGGAAGGACGATGAGAATGTTGAATATTTTGGAGAATCAAATGGTAGATACAATGAAATTGTATGTTCTTTTAGTGTAAAGAACAGGAATACGAGCACTTCTAGGACGTGAAGATGGGGTCATAAGAATATTCTTAAGTCCAACGATGATGTCTCAAGCTTGGGGTTCCTCCTCGTCCACTGGCAGCACTCAGTCTAGCCCTACTGGCCCCACTCAGCCTCGTCCAACTGGCCCTACTCAGCCTCATCCATCTGGCCTCACTCATCCTCGTCCGTCTGACCCCACTCAGCCTCTTCCGTCTGGTGTTGTTCGTTAGGTGCGGCCTTCTGGCCCCATTGAGAGTGCGATTGGGCGTCTTCCATTGGAACAACCTTAGTCTCTTCATACTGCAGTGGCACATCCTTCATCTGCATCTACACCTCCTTCATCTGCACCAGCACCTCTTTCATCTGCACGTGCTCCTATTGATGTTGATGCACATCCTTCATCTGCACCTGCTCATGTTGATGCACCTGTTTCTACATCTGTCCTAGCTCCTGCCTCTGAATAGCCGTTTTATTTGAAAATTTTGTAATTATTTTGCAATTTTCATATTTTGATATTCATATGTAAATTTTGAATGAACATGGTGAATGTTTTCTTTTTATTACCTATTTTGTAAATATTGAATGAACATGGTGAATGTTTTCTTTTTATGACCTATTTTGTCAATTTTGAATGAACATGGTGAATGTTTTGTTTGTATGTAAATTTTGTAAACAACTGAATGACATGGGACCCTTTAGTGATTTGTCTCTAAACATGGGACCTTTGAGTGGTCTGTCATTAAATATGGGGCCCTTGAGTGGTTTGTCGTTAAACATGGGACCCTTTAGTGGTTTGTCTCTAAACATGAGCCTTTGAGTGGTGTGTCACTAAATATGGGACCTTTGAGTGGTCTATTATTAAATATGGGACCTTATAAATCAGATGACCTGATTAAAGAAGAGTTTTCTCAATTAGTGAGGAAGTTTGTCAAAGAATACTGGAGTAAATGTGGTTGCAATAAATAATGCTAGATTTATTCAAAATAACAATTGTTGCTTGAATAGATGTTTTAGTACATCGGAATGAAAATTAATACAACTTTTTGCAAATGAAATACATTCTTTTCAACTGAATACATACGAAAATGATAGACACCCATCACTGATTCCACCAATATTAGAAATCGCCAGTATCTCTAAGATCACCAAAGCTATATGTCGATTAGTCTAAGAAGATATAAGAATCAGTCGGCTATGGAAAAAGGAGTACGTGTTAGTATTTTTCACATTATTATATATGAATGAAAATGTAAATATATAGCTTATGTAAAAGTAGCTTACTTGGGATAATTGAGACAAACTCGTTGGTTGTAATTCATACAACTCATGAGGTTGAGGCAAAACATTTAAATCTACACTGCATGATGCATGTGCAACACTTCTATTCGGACAAGTTTTCTTTGTATGACCAATATTTTTGCATAACCCACATATTTTTCCATTCAATTGATTCTCTACAATCTCAAATGCAGAATGATCTCGTCTTATAGATGTTTGACAATTTGAATTCTTTGAACCTGAATGACGTCCTCTGATATACTGCATAATAGGTTGACTGATATATATCTCATTACTGCCAAGATCTTCTTGATGATCTCGGGGCCCCTCTTGATCAAATGTAGACAGATTTCCATATTTTTTCTTAATGCCTTCCCAGTGTACATCTAATTCATCTCCAAGTCGATTCATTTGAATATTCAAGTCGTCAACATGAAATCAAATCGATCCTCCATTGTAGATGGATCTGATCTAAATGTAACTTATTCATCCATTGCAATCTTTGAGCACAAGGTAAGCCCATGGAAGCTGTAAACTCTTCTTTACAATTAGGCGAAAATGACATGTTTCTGAGCATAACATATTGCTTGTAAACCTCAGACAATGCAAATTGTGATACTTTGCCGTTCACTTCATCAAAGAAGGGAATCGAAACAGTAAAAGTAAACCGGATTTTTTCATCTTCGATTTGAATCTTGAAGTCTTTAAACTGATTTTCAATGGCATGTGATATCTTCATTCGAATAACATATAGGTCACTAGTAGAGTTAGCTATATAATGTTTCAACACTGAATGTGCACATTCAACCTTTGAAGTAGCTGAATTTTAAAAATGTAAAATCCAACCGATCCATGCCTAGACAAATTGCTTTCTGTGTGGGATCCATGTCCTTGTTATATAGTTCATTACCTCCGAACAATCTCTAAAATATTGTTTCAATACCTCAAATGCTCCATTAAATGTTGCTTCGGATGGAGACTCGACCAAGTCATTTCATTGGGTTATAAATGCATTTCATTCTTCCACTTTATTGAAAAGAGGCTTAAAATGAGCAACAATATTCTTGTTGATGTGCCAAATACACAAGATATGTACAACATTAGGGAACTCTGAATCAACGACATTCTTCAATGCTAAATCTCTATCAATAAAAAAAAATTGTCGATCATGATGACTCCTAAGATCTTTTTGAACATCTGTAGCACCTATACGTAATCTTCAAATTTCTCAATCCTTATAAATGCAAAGCATGAGTAGAAATTCTTGTTAAAACTTATGATACCAACGATATTAAGGAATGACATATGATATATGTTGGTTTTGTTAGTGCAATCCATCAGAAAGACATTATGATAGCTCTTCGAAAGTACAACTAATAATGGATGTGCAAAGAAAAGATGAGATAAATGACCTTCACTATCATAGTTAAGAAAATATTAATAATCATCTTGTTGAATATCTTCTAATAAGGCTTCAATTGAAGTACGACCTCTAAGTTACTCTTTCGAATCAAAAACAAAAAATTGCATAAATCAATAGATGATACTCTAATCTCTAGATTTTCGTCTCGAATAGTCGTCATAATTTGCCGGGGTGGTATATTGCTATTATTTATTTCAATGATCGTTCTTTTCTCTTCATCTGAAAAACACCTTATACTTGGATGAACTAATAATATGTTCATGAGATAATGATTGTGCTCCACATCTTTTATGATCAACTTCAATTATCCATCAACAATTTGTATCTCTTTCACTTCAAATGGACAATTAACAAGGCGAAAATATGTTTTCTTCTTCCTCTCATCATCTTTCTAAAATTCGGTTAATAGAGTAATGCACGACCTAAAGGGGGGTGAATAGGTCGGTTTTCAATTTTAATTCCCTTTTAAAAATTTCTCAACCGATTTATACTTTAAGTAAATAAAATATTCAATGAGTTATATTCACCTTTCAAATTAACTACTGTTCATAAAACTGACCGATTATTCTATGTGTGTGATATGTGAACAGGTATTCAATCCATGCATTCAACCACATATAAACACAAATATTTTATAGTGGTTCGGTTTCAACAAACTTACATCCACTGTCAGACTTCCCAACTCTAGGGTCTTCCCAAATATACTATATAAGGGTCTCACACCCAAATAGCACAGCCTAGTTTTTTATAGAAGTTCAACCTAATCGGTTTAATCCTCTACACCTATTTTTTAGAATGGTTCGAACACACTGTTCTAATCCACTTTACAATGTTTAAAATAAAATGAAGAAGAAATACTTGCATTGGGCCTTAACCGTTTTCCTTTAAGTTCTTTCTTGTTTACTAAATCTGTGTGCTTCTTTCCATCAAATCAGCATCATCAAAGTATTCATCAGCACAGCAGTAGGACTTGGGTATGACTGGTTTTATAGTCCTATATAAACACCTTACTCTTCATCAGGATTGGGGTATTGATTACCCAAATATTCACTAAGGAAGATGATGAAAAAGGTATAAAGAGGGAAGGCTGAATGACCTAACACACTGTAATACTGTTTATGTTTTTCTCTGTGTGTTCGGTCCCTCTTACACACAGTTTACAGTTTATTTATAAGATTGTCTGCAGTATTGCAGTAAGTCACGCCCACGAGACCTCGAGTCTTCCAATGAGGCCTCGTGGCGATAAATCTGTGAAGACAGCACATAGTGCATAAGTTAATCTGTCTATTAAACCAGTAAGATTCCAACCACCTCATATGCCACCATGCATGATTTGCAGTAGATATATTTCAGCCATCAATTAAGGATTAGATGGGAAGATTGTAAATGATTTACAACTCATGGAGGAGCCTTTCCATTCTTGTCATACATGGCTAGCTCCCCAACGGTATTAAATTCAAACTGTGTGAGGTGGTAGCATCTCACCATATGGATATATTCATTTACTATAATTAACTTCCAATCGAAAGGACACAGATTTTAACTTCCTAAATTTGTAGGAGACTGAGTCAATCAAGAGACAAAGTCAGCTAGATTACAGTTGTCCAAAAGACAAATCAGCTCAACTCAGCACAGCTCAGCAGAACTGACTGCGAGGCCTCGGCAGACTGCATGAGACCTCAAGGTTGAAAGTCACTTATTATCTTATTTTCCAATTTATAACCAATTTACTTCTAAGGTTTTTTACTTAGCCTAAGGTCTCCTACTGTTCACTTACCTGTGTGCCAATACTGTATTCAGTGTAGACTCTTCAACTTCATAGTATATCTTCTTATACATCAAAGGCAAGTCAAATTGAGTCACGTAATTAACAATAAGGGTGACTCGGACGAACCGGGGCACTTACACTTTCAAAATAATTGTGTTACGATATGTACCCCCTCTATCATAATAAAGAATAATTGCATTGCGCTTATTACATGACCTCTTAATGGTAGCTACAAATCCTTGTGCAATGGAAACCTCCTTAACATAGTTTACTAAATCGTCGCGACTTGAAAAACACCTCTCAACAAACTCATTCGCAGCAATCTCATCATTTTCAACAAATGTCGATAAAACTCCCTCACAATCTATAGTACTAATTTTAAAGAAATTTTGAGATTCTTGGGTTTAAGAAAGAGTTATCTTTAATTCGAGTTAGGAGATTGAAAGAGTAGCTTCAGAGAGATACCTTCGAATTAATATAGGAAATTGAAAGAGTATCTTTAAAGAATGGAGTGGTTCATTTTAGAAAGGGGGTTTGGAGTTTGAGGGAAATAGTTTGGAAAGGAGTTTGAAAGAGAGGGGCTTGAGTGAGAGGGTGTAGAAAGGGCTTTGAAGGAGAAGATTTCAAAATGGGGGGTTTTGAGGGAGTAGGATTTGGAAAAGTGAAAAATGGAAACGAAAATGGAAAGGGGAAAAGGGGTGCGATTCCAACTTATTTTGAGTTTCGCAAGTAAGATTGATTGCACAATTTCTGTGATCGTGCGATCAATCTTACACTGTAATATCAATCTTACACTGTTAGGATCAATCGAACGATTCGAAAATGAATTGTCTGTTTAATCGCACGATTGTATACGCCTCAGATTGATCGTTCGAAGCGAAAATGAACTGCCTGTTCGTTCAGTCGATTCTACGCGGAAGGGCAGGAACGTAATTTTCACTACGAATTTGAAATGCAATGTCTGCTGGCAGATTTTAGAGGTGTCTGTTTGGGCTACCTTTTTTTGCTATGAAAATACAGTGCATTGCATAAAAAGCCTCCCAGAAAACTCTAACATTATCATCCTACTTAATACAAATAAAATTATACAAATTATGAAGCTTTTTTTAATTTTTTCAAATTTTATTAAAAATTAAAAAAATTCTCAATTCAAATAAAATTTTGAGTCAAATCAAATTTCAAAATTTCCAACACCTTTGCCGCGAAAGCTAATACAAGTGCAGATGCACCACCTCTCATTGGTTGTAGAAGGGCAGCTCCTTCCATGAACAAACTCTTTACTAGTGGGCCCACTACTCATGAACTTTCATGGTGGAGCTCAATATTTGAGTTCATCTTTATGAACAATGTGGACATTTTGTATAATTCAACTCGGGTTTTACTGTATTGTCAATTTTGCCCTTCCAATCCGCTCGTCGAACCATTTGTTGTAAGTGATTTGATAGGTAGGCGAATCAATTCGAAAGGCAAAATAGGCAATACAGTAAAACACGTATCGGTTAGACAAAATGTCCGTAGGAGGATGTCTATCCTTATATCTCTAAAAAAAATCAAAACATTGTAAATATCGAACAACTTAAGCTTTAAAAATCATCAAAACAAAAAATTTCATATTTCACATCTCTAATAACTCTATAATTGTATTACTTTTAAAAATCATAAGATTTGTTAATAAATGCGAACTATTCATTTTATTATATCATATGAATACTAAGATACGAATTATATATTATAAGATTTTAATAACAATTGATGAGAGTATAAAGATTTTACATGATACTGCAAAGAATGTTAAAATTGTAGGGGAATCAAAAGGCAAAGTTTAATAATGTAATATACATTTTCATAAAAATAGTTTTTTTAAAATAATTTCTCTATATTTTTTCATTCTTCCATACTGAATAGATCGATCCTACAGACGTAAAAGTGAGTCCAACCATTGAATCTACACGTAACTTACAAGTTTGATTGAACTTTTCTGACCAAAAAAGGCCAAACAAAATGGATATGGTTGGTGAATTTGGTTCCTTAAAATTGGAATTCACACCACCCTTAAGAGAGGAGAACATAAATCCAAAATATGGTTCAATGCTAAGACCCTGAACCAAATCTCTAAAATCCAAAATGTGGGTTATCAGATCTTGTCAAGGCTTGTAGGTTCCATAAAATCCAGAATGTGGGTTATCACATCTTGTTGTCAAGGCTTGTAGGTTCCACATTCCTTGTTGAGGATCACTGCTCAGTATTCATAGACAAGGATTGTACTTTAAATTTTTTGAAAAATATTAGATTGAGTTCAGGTGACTCAGATTTTTTTTTTTATGATTAAAGTGTTCAGATCTCTTAGAGCAACTGATTAATTTTCAAAACATGTATAAGCTTCTTTACCTACACACATCAAGGTAGTTTTATAGAGAGTGGCCTTTTAAGATAGACTGAAAATCGAACTCAAGATAACTCCTAATTCTTGAAATGAATTTCTAACCATCATTTAATCTCTTTGGGTTCCATTTAGTTGAATTAATCCACATAATTTCAAATGGAGCGAATTGATAAGTTTTTTTAATTTTTTCAATTTTTTTAAAAGATTAACTAAATTTCTCAATTTGATGAGAATTAGATTTCGAACTAAATCTAAGTCTTAATGTTTTCAAACAGTGGTGAAGATCAACCAGAAATACACTATTCGTGCATGGATGTCTCAGTCACGAAATTTCACTTTCGCCTATGTCCCCTTGAGAAAATCAGTTCTTGACATAGGGCACATGTTTGCTTGAAAAATCTGCCGAGACTGAAGGAAAAAGGGCATATATGAAAGGCGGTCCATTTGGACACCTTTCACTAAACTCTTGATTTTAAATTTTTAGATAAAATTGTCATTTTGTCCTCTGCATTTTATCATTCTCCATTCATTTTTGGTTCCTTCAGACATTTGGCTATCTTTCAAAGGCTCTTCTTTTAAAATTTTAAACAGTAAAAATTCCTTTTTAAAATTTTAAAATTATTTTTTAAGCACTGTGTATTTTCAAAATTTTTCAAATTTAATATCTGGACTAATTACGAGTCTAGTAAAAATACTTTAAGAATTTAAGGTCTTTTAACACTTCTAAATGCTTAAAACACAGTATTTTACAAATAAGAGTATCCCTCGGCTATATGGAAAATATATTTGGGAGTGTCAAAAGACTTTAAAGTATTAAAATATTTTTATCAGATTATCATAATTAGTCAAGATATTCAATTTGAGAAATTTTGGAATTACATAGTTCTTAAAAAGTAACTTTAAAGTTTTAAAGGAGATATCAGCAATATAGACAGTTATTTTTTAAACACGGTGTATTTCTAAAATTTCTTAAATTGAATATCAGACTAATTACGATAATCTGATAAAAATACTTTAAGAATTCAATGTCTTTTGACACTCCCAAATGTTTAAAATAAAGTGTTTTATAAATAAAGATATCCCTTGGCTACGCAAAAAATATATCTGGGAGTAGAATTGTAGCATAGGTTTACTTTGATCATATGTAATACATTTAACAAAAATTATGAACGAATATAAGATTTAAAAAGAGCTATCTTTGATTCGATGAATAAAATTATTTTTTTATTATCTAAATTTTGATGATTTTGAATTATTTTTAATTTTTAATTTTTTATACTACATGTGCGTTGAATCAATGAAGTCATATTTTTAAACAATCTACGCTTGTAACTTTAAACAACTTCAAATTTCTAAACTTTTGCAAACCATATGGAGCTCATTCGACTCTATGTAATGGATCTATTTAAAAAAAAAAACCTTAATGGAACCCAAAAAAAAACTTTGTTAAATTGTTTTTTATTTCTAAACTTTTGTACTACATGTGAGATCTAGTTGGCCCTAGGGTTTATTTAAAAATTCCATACACAAATATGAAGCTGAAAAAAAATCACTTCTATTAAATTAATAACAATTAAAAAATTAATTAATTTAAATTTATTTTGAATTTTGAAAGTTTGCTTTCCCTGTAGGGTCTAGTTTAGTTCTATCTAATGAATTTATTGAAAAACTCCATGCATGAATGTGGAAGGACAATTAGTTTGATTGAACAACAGAAGGATGAAAGAATGTCCTTTTAAGCAATCTTTAGAGACCTGAACACCTAGTCTGTTAGGTGGAGTGATCAAATTCTTTTATAAATTTCTAGATCTTTTTCT
This sequence comes from Chimonanthus salicifolius, assembly GCA_013350335.1. NCBI lineage: Eukaryota > Viridiplantae > Streptophyta > Magnoliopsida > Laurales > Calycanthaceae > Chimonanthus > Chimonanthus salicifolius. The sequence continues at coordinate 52,138,887 of CM023538.1, forward strand.
ACAATTTCAATGTGGGACTCTTTCAAAGTAGTCCCAACAATCCCACTTCGAACGAGGCCCACCTCTCCTGAGCTTACATGAGGTAGTCTGAGTACCTGACTTTGATACCACTTGTTAGGATCTGGACTTTCAACTCAAAAAACTAGCATGTTAGGTAGAGTGACCAAAATCTTTTATAAATCCCTAGATTTTCTTTTACACTTTCAATGTTAAACTTTTACAACAGCCCCAACACATAGTGAAAAATGCAAATGAAGAGCCATAAAATGCATGAACAACGAAAAATTGAATGCACACAAAGCTTAATCCTGATTTTGTTCATCACAAATCTACAACATTTGTTATCTTCTTCACTTTTCTTATCTTTTCCATTTACAATCTAATTATAATGTAACTTCTTGTTAATGATATATATGATGAAATCCATTTTGGGGGATTTCAAGATTGATAAGTGGCTTCCACATTATCATGAGCTCAATGCTATGCAATCAAACGATCTATAGTATTTTGCTTATAATTATCTTCCTTGATCTTAGATTTTCAAAACCGTAAGTTGCATAGTTGATTGAAGGATCTTCACCATGGTACCAAGATTACTATCGTTTGTCTATATTCAGTAGGCCCCACACCACTTACCATACTAGGAGAGACTTCCCAAAACTTCAAGCTACAATTTTTATTCAAACTTCTTGTGAGAAAATAATGAACTTAGGAACAATATAATTGGATCTAATATCTTTCCTGTCACTTTCTCACGCTTTGTTTTCTACAATGGTTATAATTTTATCTATCTATATTAGAATTGTGCAAATTTGAATTTCTTGAAAAAGTAATTGAATAAGCTTTCTAATTAATCTAATTTTATGAAAAAAATCGATATCCATTGATACCTCAAATCTTCCTACAAATTCAAATCACATTTTTTGCCAAATACTTGAGTGACATGTCCTATTTAAAAGTAAAAAATAAAAATTACATTATAATTCTATACTGATGCTATTTATTGTTCCTTAGATCCACCAGAGTAGAGATATGAATTTTCTTCATGGAGATGGAGTCACTTCTTTCGGCTGAATTAGGTCTCTTTTAGTGGATATGTAGGCCTGATCTAATACCCAAGCCCATGATCTATTAATTTGGACAATTTGGCCCCACAATCAGGGGTCGAAACATCGGCTTGGCCAAGATTTCGGCCGAGATTTTTTCTCTCTCCTCAATTTTTTTTTTTTGAAAATTTCAGTGGCTTTTTTTTTTTGGAAATTCATTTAAAAAATATAAAAGGCTGTTTTTTTTTAAATATAAATATTGGCTGAGATATTGGTCGGGCTCACAACTGATATTTTTTTTTTTTTAAATAAATATATCGGCCGAATTTTTTTTATCTGACCGATACGCTAGGATGTCCAAAATCTGAGATAACTCAACGGATATGATACGTATCGACCGAATTTTATACCCTTTCCCCCAATGGATGTCATTTTAAGCTCATTTTTGGACCACTAAATCATGTTATGATTTAAGTGTAAGTGCAGCATAAGAATTTATTGTTGTTATTCTTCTCCAGGCACAATCATTGATATCACAAAGAATAGGGAAGTAAGACTAAATAAAAAACAAAAAGTAAATAATAAAGAATACATAATTACAATTACTCAATATTTAAAAGAATAAGATTACTATGACTCAACTACATGAACAATTTTGTTTTTATAGAAAATTGAAATAGCTAAAAATTTATTTAAATCAAAGTTAAAAAATCAAAAGACTGATTTAGAAGAAAATAATGCACTTACTTTGCATCTTTGCTTTTTTTTTTTTTTAAAGATATTTGGTGATTTTAACTGTTAAAATTAAATAGTTAGAATTTGATCTTTCATCTGAAATTTAATTTGCTCGTCGATTTTAAACGATCTTTCATTTCTACTGATATTTTTTTTTAAATTCATAATTGTTTTAAAAGTTTAAAATGATATACAACTCTTTTAAACTTATTAATATTTTCACCTTATATCATTTAAATAAAATGATTTTCGAGAGGTAAAAGATTCTCCTCACTTTTCATGCTGTAAGATAAGCATAGAGCAGGAATGAGAATTATTTTGTCTTGTAAACCGGGAATCCCACACGTGCCAAATACCATTGAGTAACACGTGAGATTCTACACCTTCGTAATTCAGTCTAAAACCCTAACAGAATCCCATCGTTTTTCTTTCCTCTGCAGTTAAGAACACAGAGGTCCGATTCGAGTTTCTCCTTCATCCATTTCCCATTGGAGAAGACTAGAAGAAGAAGAAGAAGAAGAAGAAGAAGAAGAGAGAAAGAGTTGGAAGGATGGGAAAAGCTAAGGGGAAGCATCGTTTGGACAAGTTCTATCACCTAGCGAAAGAACAGGGTTTCCGCTCCCGAGCTGCCTTCAAGCTCCTCCAGCTCGACGCCAAGTTCCGTTTCCTCCCCTCTTCCCGCGCCGTCCTCGATCTTTGCGCCGCACCTGGCGGTTGGATGCAGGTGGCTGTTCGCCATGTTCCCGTTGGAAGCTTCATCCTTGGCGTGGATCTCTTCCCCATCCGCCCCATCCGAGGTGCACTCTCCATCGAGGAGGACATCACCACCCAGCGTTGTCGTTCCTCCATCAAGAAGCTCATGTCTGAGAATGGCTGCCGCGCGTTTGACGTGGTCCTCCATGATGGTTCCCCTAACGTTGGTGGCGCCTGGGCCCAGGAGGCCACTTCTCAGTCTTCTCTTGTCATCGATGCTGTCAAGCTCGCCACCGAGTTCTTGGCTCCAAAAGGATTCTTTGTCACCAAGGTCGGTTTTCTATTCACTTAATATTTCAGACTGCTCACTTTTACTTTCCTACTCTCTCCGTCTCTCTCTCTTGGATTGAAATGAAAGTGGAATTTTAGTAAGAGCTGAAGTGGCCTCGGTTGTTCAATTCTCCCATTTTCTGTTTAAAGGATTGCTAAATAAGTGTTCTCCTCCATTTTCTCCATTACCACAGAAACTGTATGGAAATTGAAACCCAGTAAGTGGCTAAATTTCGTCTGTTAGATACTGTTTTAGCAATATATTCCTCCCTCATCATGGAAAACAGCTAATGAAGGATTTTCTTTCTTCTTTTTAATTACTGGAGAGAAATTTTGCTCATGACATGCTCTGACATTTGGGATTACTCCATTTTCCATGTAAATTCATTTGGAGAGAATTGGCAAGTTTCCTGCCATATTGCATGAAATTTGTGATCTTCATGACCTTGACCTTTCACACTTTGCCCCATTAACACTTTGCTTTTCTAGCTTTGTCAAATTGGAGATTTCTCTTCTCTCATGTTAATTGAAGGAAATGCATTTCTGTTTTGTAATTGCTATATGCTTCATTATTATGCCCAATTTTATGCAAATGGAAGCTGTTATCTGATTTGGTGACCAGATCATTCATCTGACGGGTTCTTCTTGTGGATTAGTTATACCACAGAAGTCTTCCACATTGTGAGATCAGTTAAATTTTATTCTTTCCTCCTCGCACATGCCTTTTTATGTCACCTCTTTCACTCCTCATAGCAGTGGAAAAAAGTGAAGATCGATTCTAGTATCGATTCTCCTCCTATCTTTCCACACACACAAAAAAAAAAAAAAAAAAAACTTGAATGAGTTCACGTATTTGGTTTTCCTTCTTATCAGATGAAATGCATCAAGTGACCATTTACACTCTCTTTCCATTATTCCATGACTTGGCCTTTTAGGCTTCATCTTGAGAGGTTTTCTGTGGCAGGTCTTTTTTTTTGTGTGTGGGGGTGGGGGTGGGGGGGGGGGGCGGGGGCGGGGCGGTGGGGTGTTGGGCATTGTGTAAAACAGTCTTTAAGAGGTTTTTCACCCTGATGCTAGATATCAAGAGGAAAGAGAACATCTATACATGTATTTTGCACTGGTTCTGCTCCTTTTTATGATCACTAAATAACAAAAAATTTACTGCAGTTTCATCACTTTGATGCAGACTGTGTCTAAAGACAACCATATGAGTGCTTATATCTCCAAGTCATGTGGGTTTGCTCTTAGTCGAAGAACAAAATCTCTCAAATGATATTGTGTTTATTTATTTATTTATTTTTTGCTTCACGAATGCTTCTAATCTAGCATTTAGAATGGGAAGTAATGGAAAATAATGAAATAACTAATCACCTGATGATGTTTCAGATTCAACACATTTAATTACATCAGTCAATAGTAGATTCACTAGAACCTCTAGCACAACTAGTAAGGGCTTGTTGTTACAACGCAAAGGTTGTTGGTTCAAGTCCCATAGGCTGTTAGATAGGCAGTCGGCCTATGGAAATAATTTGTCAGATCCAAATATAAAGGTCAACTCTAGACTGATGAGATAAATGGCCTAGATGATGATGATGGTGATGAATCAAGAATAGATTCACTAGAAAAACATCATATGTAAATTCACTAGAAAAATTCACAGCTATACATCCCAGATGATGCCTTAACACCAATATTTGAGATGCCTCACACTTCTTACATAAGGCTTCACTGTAAATGGCTATTCTTGACTTCCGTTGTTTAGTTCACACATTAAGTTCCCAAAATTCAAGACTATAGGCCACAATAAAAAATATTTCATGCATGTCAATTCTTGAACCTTTGGTTGCAATGTGTGCAAAGATCCAAAAATCATTTGATGTGTCGTGTATTGGTTTATGTGATTGATTTCTTTAGGGAACCAATAGACTATGGTCATATAAGTTGCAACCATTATAGCAATGAAAGGTGCATTTTAGATGTGCCAAGGCTAGGATCGCTCCTAGCTCTCAAACCATTTTGGGCTTCGCGTGGCTCAAATGTAGACTTTTCATAATCAAGTCTATTCTTGCATTTTTTTTCAAATTTTTATGGAATAATAATTAGATATCCTAGTTAATGTGAATTCTTTCCTAGTAATACTTAATTATACACTCTAATTAGTATATGATATACCTATTGCTGTGTATAATAAATTTTTGTTTAGTATGTATGGAATCTCCATTACCCATGCAGTTTGGTGTTTTAGATGAATAAATTATATTTTTTTTTCAATGTTGATGTGATGAAGTAATTATTGAATAGCAATGTTTTTAAAGTTTCAATCATAACATAAATCGTATTACGCTTAAATCATATAATGGGCAATGATTCTAACACGAAAGTTATTTTTTATCTTACACGGGTATAATTGTTTTTACCTTTCTACCCCTTTATTTAAGAGGGTTTTCCTCTCTCTTCATCATTTGTCTTTCTCCTCTCTCACCCCTTCCCTATTCCTTCATCTCTCCTGTAGGCTTGTCCGTTGCCTGAAGCCACAGATCGTCTGTCCATTGCTCTGTCTCCCTCTGCATGCATCTTCCAAATTTCTTCCTGATTCATGTATCCAACCTTCCACCGAATTTTCTGTGGCCTGCTCGACCATCACCTAGCCAACATCCAACCACAGAACCCCTGGATATTCTGGTTCTGATTTCTTCGCCAATTGGCATCCCAGGACTGCATAAGCTCTCTCCCCTCTTTTTGTTATCTTTCTTTGTTATGGAGTCCAACGCCTAGCCCGGGCTGTGGGTTTTTGAGTTGTACATTTTCGGGCTCCTTGTCCCTCTTTGAATGTTATTTGCTAACCTTCATTCAAAAAAAAAAAAAAAAACACTACTTACTGCTTTCTACAATAGATATGTCACACGATAGGCACCTCTCTTTGGCTGCCTTCTCTCTCATCTGCAGTATCTTCTGTCCCAACTGCAAGAAACCCAGGCAACAAAGACTGCCCTGTCGTGTGTGTTGAACAGATCAGATCAGTGCCCTCAGCTCCTCTGTCGTTCTCTTTGTAGTGCCCAAACCTCACACATGATGCACCCCTTTGTCTGTCCAAAGAGGTATCAACCAGTGTTCCATTGAGCAGTAACATACAGCAGAGAGAAGTCACCATCGTGAGTATTGCTTGCAGCAGTGAGCTGCATGAAAAGCATCTACAAACAGCAGGAAGGAGAAAGAGGAAGCTTACAGAAGCAGCCAAAGGTTACTTTGGCATGCGAGCAGGTCCAGTCAGATCTGAGAAGCAGATCAGCATCAAAGAGGTTCTCTTCACTGTGAGGAGACGGAGCAAGAGGCGTTGTGAGCGTGGGTTTCAGTGTAGCTGCAAAAGGGTTGCATGACAGTGTGAAAGAATCTCTGAATGAGACAGAGGCATACAACATGTTGAAGTTGCTGGAGAGGAGTCCTAACTGCATGGGAAATCCGAGTGGAACACAGCAACTGCAGAGGCGGTGGAAGGTTTTCTTCTACTTATATACGCGGCAGACATACAGCTTGTGGTAAGTCAGTCGGCCTGATGTTTTCTAACTGAAATACGAGCTGCATGGATGGTAGCACCGACTGATAGACATATAAAAGAAGGCTGTCCGTGCATGAAGGGTGTGCTCTGAGAATTCAGCGTGTGTTGCTGGTTAGAGAGGTGCTGCTAGGAAGGATAGAAGGGTTTCCTGAGAGTCAGGTCTGAGGCTGGTAGACAGACGTGGAGAGCAGTTCCGCCCCCAAACAGCCGTTTGGCTGGGGGACGACCCCCTTTATTGAGATGATGGGAGCTTGTGCGACTTGGCCTCGACTCTGCTCTCCGAGTTGAGAACGACACTGACCTGTTTTACATCATCAACTCTCAGATTTGCTCACCTGCAGTACCCATCTCCAACCCAGCCAGAATACCAACGCTTGTCTGCCCCTCTCACAGCCGGTCCTGCTCGCCTTTGCCTCTCTCGACGCTTGACCGACTATGTTTTCCTATCACTGACCCATCTAGTAGAGTTCTCCGTTGAATGCTGGGAAAGAGGAACGGCTGGCAAAATAGGAACATGTTCTATCTCTGTTGAATGCGGCTGTGGGAAAGAGGAACGGCCGCAAAATACGAACGTGAAGAAAGGAGAACTAATAAGGGTATAATTGGGATTAGAAAAGATAAATCTAAAACCTATGTAGGATGGAAAATAACTTCCGTGTTAGAATCATTTCCCCATATAATTTTTTCAATTTCTTAAAATATTACAAAAAATGTAAAAATCCTGTAAAAAAGGGGGAAAAGTGAAGATATTCCCAATCCATCCATTTATAATGTATAGAATAAATAAAAGCAACAAATATAGAACAATCACATCATGCTATCTACATCTTCCTATCAATATATCTTGAATTACGTCCAAAATACAAAAAGAGTCACATTCGTCGTGTGCTGCCCAAATTGATTGTATAGAATGTGTAACTATGTAAGTAACCATGTGCTAGTAAGAAAAAAGGTCACATGGTTACATGGGTCAAGCATGTCTATGAGTGATTGCTATATGTAGTCAAATATGTCAAAAACATCTTATCAAAAAACGAGATGTGTCTACCCCCCATAGAAAAGCAAAATGTCTCGTGTCCATATTAGAACCCCAAAAGTTCCCTTCAAGAAAGACTAAACTGTGTCCCATGATCCAATCTAAAGAACTATGTCTAACTATCCAACATCTCCACAGCATGATCATCATCCGATGAACCATTGTCTCCAAAGGAGTCAACTCCTCCTCGGTGTCTAAAAAAGACTCGCATTCATCTTCCCCAACATCTTTCCTTTTCCCTTATCTTTCCTTCCAATTTGAAGATTCCTTGGCCCTATAAAGAGATTAAATATGCAAGTTGTATTTTTCACTAAAATAAACATTACAAGTTCAGAACTATAGTGCTTCAATTAGCATTTAGGAATTACCTCTTCACTTATCCTTAGAAGTTTCGGCATCACTTGCTATCTCTCCAAAGATGTCTCCCATGTCCATCCATATGTCATCGTCCTCCATTGATCATCAGATTCTATATCTAATTAACTAATATGATCATAACCTTTTCTCAATTCTCTCCTCCTTCGAACTTGGAGATGCAAGTTGTACTTCACATAGACAAGAGTATTCAGACATTGTTGCTTAAGTCGATTTCTCTTTATATCAACATATAATTATATAGAATTTTAATGTAAGCATCTGTTGTTTATTATGCATAGTAAAGTTTTTCACCTGCTCAAATACTCTCCAATTTCGTGCTCAACCCATGGCACCACATGCAAGGCTCAATATGCGAATGGCAAGCTTTTGCAAATGAGTGCAATTAAATCTATACCTCTCCCACCAATGAGCTGTAAAGAAGTGACATCATTAATTGCTTTATCAATTTTATAGTGTCACAAAATTAGTTATGTACCATAAGAAAGTTAGATTACCTGATTGTTTCCTCTTCTGTGGATCTTGAGCCATGTCTCTTGCAAATTCGTCAACTCATCCAATTGATCATCCACGAAAAATTGAATTGTCTATCTACACACATTCTCTCTTTGCAATCAAGGAGGCCCACTTGAACTTCTACATCCTGAATTGAAATCATCATCGAAATGAAATCTAGAATTGAGATAATATGCAGTTGCATGTAAGTGCCTATAAAATTGAAAATTCCAATGAAAACCAATGATCTTCAAAGGTGGGTCATATCTTGTCAAGACATTGTTGATTTTTTTTTGCTATTTTCTCATTCACCCTATCCATGCTCTGCACCGATGCTGGTTTCTCATTAACATCTACCAACAAAAGAGCTTTCACCAGTGGAGCCATAGTCTTCAAACAATACTTAATTGATGACCAAAAAGTGGGATATGACAACAATATCACAAGCTTTCTTGCCATCACTTTCTTTGCAAAAGGACTATTCTCCCTGGCCTTTGATGCAAACATGGATCTCAAGTCAACTCATTGTAGATGTATGCTTTTCAAATTAAAAAAAAATTCTGGCAAAGTGTGTCACACCTGTACAAGTAAGATCATGCCCTTGTTATGTTGCCACATTAGGTTCAAAACCCATATATGCTTATAGATGTAAACTATAAATGTTCTTGCCTTTCTAATTGTCTCCCTATGCGTAGGCAACTTGCCAATGTTAGTTAACATGAGATCAATTCAATGAGCGGCACAAGGGGGGACCAATGCAATGTTTTCCTCTTCATCAACATTTCATGTGCACTTACTTAAGAAGATACACTATCAATAATGACTTAATCAACATTTCCTTCTCCAATTTCTTCCACTATAGAATCCAACAACTCAAACAACTTCTCCCCATTCTGTGAAATGTTAGGAGTGTCGATAGACTTTAAAAAAATAGTACCACTTAAGCTATTTACTAATAAATTAGTGATACTTCTGTTTTTTCATCTGTCCAACCATCCAACATGATGGTACAACACCACCAGCAACAACAAGAAATCTGCTTGGTTACTGATGTAGCACGTGTTTGAATGAAAACCCAGAAACAGAAGGGTGTTGCCAGAGGAGAAACTGATGGGCGTCAGAAACTAATAAGGAGCGAATATAGGAACTGCCATTTCCCCTCTTTCCGTTTTCTTTCTTTCTTAATTCCTTCTCCCTTTAATTCTTTCATTTTTATTATTGCTGTGTATAAGTACCCTGTTTTTTATTATTTTCTCCTACTTCTTCTCTTCTGCTACTGCTGCTTCTCTCCATCTTCAATCTCTTCTTCTCCTGCATCTCCTATTCTTCTTCTTCTACTTTCTTCTCTGCTTCTTCTTCTTCTTCCCCACCTCTTCTTCTGCAAATCTGCCGTGCTTCTCTTGCAAAATGCTTCCACACAGGCAGTGTCTCTGCTGCTACAGGTGCCATCTAGAAGCCAACTGCTTGCAACGTGCCAGATCTGTCTTCATCATCATCCAGATTGGCTGCAACCATCTCCTCCTCACTTTTCACGCTCACACAAACCCAACCATTACCACTGCACTGTCGCCCCTCCCTCTCTCTATTCATCCTAGTCCTGTTCCTCATCACCTCCTGTCCCAACACCATCGTAACCCATCGTCTTCCCTCTCTGTTCACTCGTTCACTGTTCTTAATTCCATCTCCAACGCCCAATGCGTCACATAACCCCTCAAGTTCCACCAAAGTTCTGCCCCTTTACAGACCCTACTCACCCTAGATGCTTAGGTTGTTCCATCCATTAAACCTCCACCTCACTACTTTGGAAACCATTCCAGTTTCCAACCCACGTGGGATCCATGCAACCTTGACCAAGCTGACCAATTCTTATCAAAGCCCCTCAAACCCTTCACATCTAACACCCATTGACCGTGTGTAATCACCTAGGCTGCTTTTTGACCCAATAACCCATTACCTTCCATCTCACTTTAACCATCCCATTTACCCATTAAATCCCAGGTGGGCCCATCTGGGCTTTGTTACCCATGAGAACCTATATATATTCATTGGCTTTCTACTCGTTGATGAAGACAGGGGTAGTGCCTAAAGTTTCACCTAAGATTTGGAAGTCTTGTGCTCCACCAAGGAGCAAGGTTAAGGTGTTTGGATGGTTATCTGGGCTGAACAAGATTTTAATGATGGACCATCTGAGGAATAAGAGAATGCTGGTGGAGAATGCTTGTCGTTGATTCCCAAGTGAGAAGAAACAGTAGACCATCTGCTGTTGTACTGTAAGGTTGCTATAGAGGTGTGGGATTACTTTATTAAGTTGGCTGGTGTCTACTTCTCCTTTCCTTCCAACTGGGTTTTGTTGCTGAATGAGACCATTCAAATGGCTGGTAGTAGATTGAAAAAAGGAGTTCTGGATATCATCGACCCTAAGTATTGTCTTGAATCTTTGTCTTGAAAGGAGCAATAGAGTGTTCAACGGGAAAGCCCAGAATATGAAGTTGGTAGGCACTATGAAAAGGAGGATAGAAATAACACATTTATTGGAGATTAAGTGGAAGGGTGAGAAGGCTAGGGATCTTTGAGATGTTTTAAACTTTTCTATACATGAGCTAATAACTTTAGGAATGACTTACTATTGTAGTTGATAAGGATTTAGGGACAAGATACTAAAGAGCAATAGAGTTGTAAGGATTAAAAATGTATTAAATTGTTGCTTAGTATTAGGAGAGCCTTGACTATTTGGATTCCCATAGGGTTAGGAAAGTTGATTATTGAAAGTGACTCGACAAATGAAATTAAGTGGGTAACGGGAGTGAAACAACCTCCTTAGGAGACTAATAGCAGTAGTGAGGGAGATTAAGGCATTACTCAATGACCGAGAGATTTCCTTCTCACAAGTTAGCGGATCGGCTAATGAAGTAGCGGACTTCTTTGCGAAACTTGGAGTTGACTCATCATCCCAGGGTGTTTTCCATCTGTGACTTTTGGGGTGGGAGGGGTTATACGGGTTCTCTCGATTGTATTGGATGTTTTTCATGGACTTGTTTTGTATTTTTGGGGGGTTTGTTTCTTTGGTTTGGTTTTGTATTTTCTTTTCCTTGTTAGAGTTTACATCTCCTAAACCCTCTCTGCTTTTGCTTTTGTTTTGTTTTTGTTTTTCATACACTTGTACTTACATTTTCTTATTAATGCATTATTACCTTGTTACCGCTAAAAAATGTATAAGATAGAGATACCTTAGTTGTTATAAGCAACAATCATTTAATGGAGTCAAATATCATGTAATGAAGTTTGAATTCAAATTTCAATAGGGTGCAACTAGTAGCCATAGTCTTTATTTGTTTTAGTTTGAATTCTAATTTGGTTTTTGGTGCATTTTGTCTCGGTTGTAATTAGACCAAATAAATGCCCAAATGCATTCAAGTTATATACAGGTCTTGTTCTCAAATTCTAGATAATTTAAAATGAAATTTGCTTCGAAGCATTGAGCTCTCCTTGATTGGTGATGATTCCATACAGTAGAAGGTGCTAACACCTTTAATCTCCAGTGTTGATTCAAAGGATTATCTAGGTGCTGAATCTAGGCATTTTATCCCTTCAATCATTCTTTCTTGCTTTTCCCGTTCTAAGACCCACTTTGTAAACCCTGATCCTATCTTTAAACAAGTCCTAAGTCAGACCAGCAATAGTCCTCTAACCTTTTCTTGCATAGTTTCTTAGCACCTTAAGGTCCTAATCCTCAACCTAAACCCCCAAATTGCTTGTCTTTTGCCATCATTTGTGGTCCATGCTTCACATTTTGCTGGTCATCCTACATCACTTTAATAGACATGTAACGAATAAAAATGATGGTTATTATAAGTATACATGGAGCATGGGGTTTTAGAGAAAGGAGTGAGATAGAGGAATATATTCTTGATTTTGCAATAGCTTATGATGTAGCAATAACTAATACATACTTTATTGAAAAAAGAAAAAAGAACCATTGATTTTTAAAGATGGGCATAATGGGATTCAAATAGATTATTATTATTATTATGACGTGCGCAACAAATATTCTGCAATGATTGTAAGCCATTTAGCCCACACAGTTTTAGCTCAGTTGGCTTGAGCTTCCTTCTGGAATAGACTAGAGATTTGGGGAGGGTGGTTTCATATATCCATGTGATTAATCTCACCTCCAACTCCAATAAAAAAAAAGGATTGTGAATCCATTTCAAGAGAGAGCATTATTGCACATCATAGTTTTCATCATAGCCACTAATCCCATTGATCTGGGATCGGCCTTTTTTGTCCTCGTCCTCTCTATCCTATCAAAGAAAATACCCTCCATGATCCTACACTCCCTTAAATAATCTTTTACCCCTTCCATCCATTTTTTTCACATTCTCTTCTTCCTTGTGACAAAGGCCAGATGTCTTAGTGATAACACGGTGTTGTTGTCCCATATGATCAACGATTAAAATTTTATCCAACCCAACCAGGCAAAAGTATGAGTCTACTTGGGGAGGATGCCTTGATTTCCAAATCCTCATGTGATACTGGTGAAGATTATCATGTAGGTTTAGAGCCAAATAAAAAGACCGACATCAAACAGACCAGCCTTACTTATCTGGGACTACCCCTTTGCATTGGGTCTCCTGGGTATTCTCTTTGGGAACCAATCATTCACAATTTTAGCAAAAGACTAGCCTCATGGAGAGGAAAGTATTTATCTTTCGACAGACGAATCACTCTTCTTCAATCTGTTCTAAATGCTCTGCCTGTCTATTTTCTATTAGCGTTTAGATGCCCCAAGAAAGTATCTAAGTCAATGGAGAAGATAATGAGGAACTTTCTGTGGGGTAACCATGAAGATGTGAAGAAATATTATCTTGTAAATTGGAATCAGGTTTGTCTACCTATTATTGCTGGGGGGTTGGGGGTGCAACCAATTCAGGCAATTAATTCAACTCTTCTTACTAAGTGGCTTTGGAGACTAGGATCTGAAGGGGATTCTCCTTGGAAGTCTATTCTTTTTTGCAAGTATCGGCTTGGGAACTTCAGGTGGGATATAAACCCTACACCGCATAGAGCCTCGGGTATGTGGCGTGCCATTGTTGCATTTGTTGACAAATTCAAAGATGGGACAAGGTTCAAGGCCAACCGTGGTGACAGAATAAAGTTTTGGACTGATTTGTGGTGCGACTCTTCTTCTTTGATTGCAAGATTAGCATCTCTATACCGCCTCTCCCTTAATACTATTGGGGCCATCTCACAGTTTTCTACTCCATGACTGGTAACCAAATTGTATGGAATATCCCTCTTCGCCGTAACTTGTTAGACAGTGAAACCGATGCCTATTCAGACCTCCTCCAGTATATATCTTCCCATAGAATCAACATCAACGTGGAGGACAACATTGTTTGGTGGCCGGACATAACCAAAAATTTTCAGTGAAGTCTTTCTACGCCTGGGCATCATCAGTTTTCGGTACAACTACTGTCAACCCTAAAAATTTGGTCTTCCAAAGCTCCCCCGAGGGCTATTAGCTTTGTTTGGACAGTTGCTCTGGGGAAAATCTTGACTCAGGATAATCTTCGGAGAAGAGGGAGAATCATGGTAACATCTGCCCGCTGTATATAGATGCATCTGAAGAGTCGAATCATCTTCTTCTGCATGGCCCATTCTCTTCAAAAGTTTGGCACTCAGTGCTTTATCAGTTTGGAGTGTCTTGGGTTATGCCATCAACGATTGCTGAGTTGTCCTTCGCCTGGGACATTCCTTCTGTCTCGCCGAAATGCTCCTCATTGTGTCAGTTATCCTTTTTTGCCACTTTTTGTAGCCTTTGGTGGAACGGAATAATCAGATTTTCAGAGATAAGAGTGAATCAAGTGCGGTGGTTGGACGAAGTATTCTTGCTAAGTGTGCCTCTTCGTTGCGGGAGTTTTGGAATATTTCCATGTTAGACATCTCGCGCGCCTGGAAAGAAAGTGTTGATCTTGCTTGAGGCCTGACTGTTTGTTTTTCTTTCCAGTTATTTTTTATATTAGCTTTATTTGTATTCTATCTTTGTATCTGTACCACTGGTGCCTCTTTATTTATTAATATATGAACCATTTCAAAAAAAATAATTTTTTTTGCAACTATAGAACAATATATAGTGTCTGATTTAGATATAACTACTAAGAGGGACACATGGTTCTTTAAGTATATACAAGCTAATGGCTATATGTGATAGAAAAGTACCATGTTAATAAATGGGTGTTTTTACAAGATGGTGGTCAAACCTGCAAGATATATGATAGTCGGGCAGAACTGATTACAATTGAAAATGATTTTGTCTTGCATGGCAAAAAAAATTGATAAATATTTGCGACTATAGAACAAAATCTAGTGTCTGATTTAGATATAACTACTAAGAGGGACATAGGGTGCTCTAAGTATATACAAGCTAATGGCTATATGTGATAGAAAAGTACCACACTAATAAATGGGTGTTTTTACAAGATCGTGGTCAAACCTGCAAACTTCATGGAGGTGAAAATTGGGGGGTGAAGGTAAGGTAGGTGCATAAAGTAATGGTGATGCAGATGGGTATGTTAAGATGGATTTTTGGTGTAACAAAATGGAATTAAATTAAAAATGAATGCGTTGGTAGGGAAATCCTAAAAGTTTCTCCAATAGAAGAAAAGATGGATGGGATATTGGTTAAGGTGGTCTTTGTGCATCTAAAGGAGGACCAGTAACAACCTAGTACAAAGAGTTGAAGGATTACAAATTAGAAGGTACTGGGAGGATGCTATTAGAGACATGAATTGAGGGTGGTAAGACACAATATTATAGAATGTCGTGTGACAGAGAACTTGATTTTCATTAGGGTCGAGTGTAAAACTACAACTCAAAAAGTTGACTCCAAATAGATGTAACAAAAACTTTAATGATGATGACGACAATGATTAAAATTCCTTAAACTAAATTGCAAAAGCCCACCTAACACCAGTGTTGACCATCAGTTTATAAACTTCCTATTCCACAATGATTAGATTACAATCATCAAATTTTGTTAAAGTTGAAATGGAACTGCTGCTGCAAATAGCTTGCTTTCATCATAAATTCCTTCTTTATTTATATTAAGTGTTTGTTGATTTTGCTTGCTCGTTCAGGTTTTTATTAGTTATGTTAGTTTATTTAAGATACTCTTCTCTTGACTGCTGTCCCTATCACTTTTTAATTGGTTCCTGTTGTCAGTTGATGCTTAAGAACATAAGAGTTGGAAGTACTATATTGCATGTTCTTTTCTGTATTAATACTTATCTACTATCATTTACCCATTTGAGAACTTAATCAAGTATATTTTGGCAGGTTTTCAGGTCACAAGACTACAGCGCAATTCTTTATTGCCTGAGGCAGGTGAGATTTCTTTCTTTTATCAAGCTTTCCTGGTTTTCTTTTACATTGTGTGTGTGGTTTTATCTTTTTTTTTTTTTTGGAAAGATGGTTTTCCTTTACATTGTTATAGGACTGATTTACTGTTTGATTAACAGCTGTTTGACAAAGTTGAAGTTACCAAACCTGTGGCAAGTCGTTCAACATCTGCTGAGATTTATGTTGTGGGTATAGGATATAAAGCTCCTTCAAAGATTGATCCACGTCTTCTTGATGTGAAACATCTGTTTCAGGGAGCTATAGAACCCCCAAAGGTATTCATACTAATCTGTCGAGAGAAGGGCTAAACGCTCATTTCCATCCCACTGTTTGGTATTTTTTCTTGCTGTTTAGTTTTCCAACTGTATGAGCTTATTCAATGTAGGTGGTAGATGTACTTAGAGGAACAAAGCAAAAGAGAAACCGTGAAGGGTATCTCTCTCTCTCTCTCTCTCTCTCTCTCTCTGTACGTAGAGAACCATTGTTTTGCATAGTAACCACTTAACAAGAGTGCCATGAGTTCTAGTCATTAACCAACCTTTTTTCTTGATATATTCCTATCGATTTGGAAAGCTGCTTGATGCTCCAAGCCATGATGGTATCGTATTGTTAATATTGATTGCTTTGGAAATATGAAGCAAGAATCAAGAAACACTGGCTGTAAAAGGAGAAGGGACCACTTTTTCATTTGTTTCACATTTTCTTGGTTCAGTTAGGATCAAATGGAAGTTTGAGGCAAAGTTTTGAAATACGAATGTTTTGTATTACCATCTATGTTTGAACTCATCATGCCATCATTCATGTTATTGCAGGTATGAGGATGGAATTACCACTTTAAGGAAAGTTTGTTTGGCTTCAGATTTTGTTTGGTCTGAGACACCACTGGATATTCTTGGTTCAGTTACTTCTATAACTTTTGATGACCCAGCTTGTTCATCTATCAAAGATCATGAATTAACTACAGATGAGGTTAATTTACTTAAAATTGCTTTTTTAACTGGATTTTTAAAAAAAAAAAACTTTATGTGCCTTGTGTTTTCTTTCTATTTTTTTAAGTTATTGATTAAATGCCTGCTTTATTTATTTTTTATTTTTTTCAGATTAAAATTCTATGTGATGATCTGAAAGTTCTTGCAAAGACAGATTTCAAGCATCTTTTGAAGTAAGCAGAAGTCCTATACTGTTATCTTTTTATTCTTCTTTTTTTTGCCTTCTGATATCATAATTTGCTGTATGGTTGCTCAGCAATGAGATTATTTTTTCTAAGAATCATAACATGGAGCAATTCCTTTTTCTTCTTAAGGGTCAAGATATAGTTTTAAGTTGATGGGATATTAAGATATTTGCATTTTTTTTTTCATCTGGAGGTGGCGCATGAACATAAGAAAGGCCCTGCGACCCATGAAAACAGTTGCTGCTAAAGATACTGATGTGGAAGACAGCACTAAAGGTGATGAGGATGACCACCTGCTTAATGAGATGGAGGAGTTGACCTATGCTATTGAGCGCAAGAAGAAACGTGAGAAAAAACTCCTTGCGAAACGCCGCGCAAAGGTTTGTAGTCTTGTTCGAGTTTAATTTAGCAAAAATGCTATATTTTATTGCCATGTTTCCAGTGCTAACTGGCATCTTGTTAACAAATTACCAGGACAAAGTCCGAAAGGCAACAGGGATGCAGATAGATGCAATGGAAGATGGTTATACTGATTATGAATTGTTTTCTCTTTCATCCATCAAGGTCCGTAACTATCTCAATTACATGTTACATTCATTTAAAATATGGGATATTCTCTTTTTCTTTTATAATTGTTTCAACCAGTGTTGTTAAAAGCGTTCGAGTTGCGAGTCAAGTCGTACCAGTTGACTTGACTCAGATGGTCCAATGAGTTAACTTGCATGCTAAATCGAAAATGGCCAATAATCGTGTGATTTTTGGGTAAATCGCAGATCATGCGATTCCAACTTAGACAATCGTTCAATCGTGCGATCCAGAAGAAGAAAGAAAAAAAAAAGAGGGAAAATTTTTATAAAGAAAAGTTTTATACCTTCTCTCTGCTGCTGTCTTCTGAATTATAGATTTATTGAAAACATATGCAACACGAGCAGATGCATCCATAAGAGAAAAGGACCTGAACAAGATGGAAAACGTAGTGGCCAAGAGAGTTGCTTAATCTAAGTAGCATGGAAGAAATGAAGCTTGAGTCTTCTCTTTTCTCCATCGTCTTTGTTCCGCTGTTCCGCTGCTCCTGGGTTTCTCGTGTTTTTTCCATGCAAATGGAAGCCCTAACTATATTTAAGTTCGCAAGTTGCCGCTTTCCCAAGTCCTAACTTTGTGTGAGGACTTCTAACGGGTCAAATGACTCCTTTTTTCTTGCCATCAATTGATATTTTTTTTTTACTTTTTTAGTTGAGACATCTATTTTAAATTTTACTATCTTTTTCTTTTTATTAACAAATCTCTCATTTTTTTTTCTGTTCAATCTTTTGTATAATTGTATTTATTAAAAAAAAAAATAGTTCTAATTTTTTTTTTTAAATTATTTGATGGTGTTATTAAGTATTACTTAAAATTTTAAATGTTATTGATTTATTATCTAGTTATTATTTAAAGTAGTACACTAACTATTTTAACATAATTATTATTTAAAATAGTACACATCTCAATTAAACAGTTATTATTTAAAATAATACGCTAACTATTTTAACGTATTTTCCATTATCTAGTCAAATATTTTAAAATTTTAAAATAAATGGTCCCTCTTCCCGTAACTCTATGTAACCATACAGTATTAATTTTCATAATTTAATATTGCATCCAATATTTTAATTTGTGTTTAAATGTATTATAAAAAATGTTTGAAATTGTGCTAGATACTTTAAAAATATGTCTAATATTGATTAAAATCTGATATTTTTAATACTATATTATATATATTATATTGATTAAAATATAAAAAATATAGTTTTCTAATAATAGAAAACAATTTATACACTTAATAATTATGATTAAATCTGATATTGATATTTTCTTGTGTCTTTTTTTGTGGATGATTATTTCCGTTGGATGACACAAATAATTATATGTAATTGTAGTATCAATAATAATTATAGAAAAAAAAGTCAAAAATGTTATGACTCTTACGGTTCTACAATTTACGATTTACAATCTACACTCCTAGACCGATTCACGATATGATTCGAGTTTGACAATATTGGTTTCAACTACAGAAGTTATACATGTTCTACTGATAAAATGAAGTATTATATCTGTCAAAGAGGAAAAAAGTAGTATATATTCTGTCACCAATTGCATTTTTTAATGAAAATTAGTTAATTGTCACTGAGAGAGACTGAGAGGGGGAGAGAGAGATTCAATGTCTATCATAGTTAAAAACTCTGAATACTCAGTCTCAACTCGAAGTCTTATCGAGTTGAGTAACTTGGGTGAATTTTTGAACTTGATTCGGAAAAAACTCGTTGAGTTGCTTGACTCAAAATCCTATTGAGACGAGTCAACTGGTGCCAACTCACCCAGATTTTTCAAAATTTTAAACTATGGTGTCTGTACATGTGTAAAAAAGTAATGTGAGAAAAGAGGCTCCATGCTTCTAGGTTTCAATTGTTAAATATGTATGTTTTCTTGTATTTGTCCTGGTTTCTTGCTTGAGGCTAAAAGACTGTTTTCTACCACATGGTCAACTTTGTTATTTTAGGCATAGCTGAGCTAGGCTGAGGCTTGTCCAGTGACACCTATCTACTGGTCCTATTGACAGACCTAAAAGTCTAATACAGTGCTCTATTCAAATGCGTGGCCTGAATGTTGAATAAACTAAAATGATCAGAAGCCATGGGACTGATTGCATATGAGCTTTCTGGGATCACAGTGTGGTGCACCTTATAGCTGTATTTTTGAGATGTGTAACTGACAGTTTTTTATTTTTATTTATTTTTTTAATTCAGGGGAAGAAAGAATTGGTAGCTGTTGATTCCTCAGAGTTTAATGATGAGAATGATGATGTAAAGGACAGTGAAAATGAAGAAGGTCCTGCTCACCAAGATGATTCACATGGTGATGTCGACTCTGATGAAGAACAAAGGCGGTATGGTTCTGACTCTTGTGATATGAACAATATGCTGGCTGATATTGGCCCTCAAATGTTTTTCTATGAGCAGATAATGAAGTTCTATTCTATTTCCGGATTCTAACATTTTTCGTACTTGTGCAGTTATGATGATCAACTTGAGGAATTCCTTGATCAAGCTTATGAACGATATGTGACTAGGAAAGAAGGAAGCTCAAAGCATCGGAAGCGTGCAAAGAAGGCTGTTTCAAATGAAGAAGGGGATCTATTAAAGGTACGGTTTGAAACATAATTGTGAACACAAAATTTCATAATGTTCATGCATATTAATCAGGGGTGGGTATAGGTAGGCCTGTTCTTCAAGCCGAATTTTGCTCAAGACCTGCTTGAACCCATCATCAACTAATGGGTTTCAACACCTATATCAGCCATTCAGAATGTGCTCGGGATAAAGTCTTGAGCCCGTTTAGCTGTACTGTCTTGGATTGTTACAAGGATCCCTTAAAAGCCTGTCAGGCTTTTTGGCCTGGCCTGTTTAGCCATTATATGTTTGTGTACTTGGTCCAGTTTTTTTTTAAATGAAATTATTTAGAAACCAGCCATTCAACTTTCAAGTATACAAAACGAGCTACAATTGGACCAAATTTGAGCTCAATACTCAATTTCTGACCACTTGATCTTATTGGTTAAAGTCACCAAACTTTCTTGTCTTGCTGATTTTTTTATTCTCCTCCCTCAAGTGATATCACCCCCTGTATTCCTTTTCCTTTGTTGCTTGGGATTTGTTGGGTGTTAATTTCCTTTCTTGTCTATTTTTTATTTTTGCATCTGATGCATGTTTTGTACTCCTTTACAATAAAATTATCAAAGGGTATTTTAGATGCTTCTCATTATTTATATGGTCAGTCATATGTTCATGCACTGGTAAGGATCTCTAAAAGGTGTGCACCTGTCTACTATTGAAGAGTGTGACTGAGGCCTAAAAAATTTAATTCAGTGGATCGTTTAATCAGCTGGTTGTCTGACCATTCGAATTTGCACCTCTATATTGTAGTTCTTCTGCCTTTAATAATTATTACACCTTTTTTTTCTTATCATAGACTCGCATACCATTCACGGTTCATTACTTTTTTTCCCATTTTATAAGAGTCAATATTTGATCTGAAGAATTAGGGTGATCTGTGACTTAGTTCCAACAGCAGTACATTTGCAAGTGCATGTGATCCACCAGCCCTGCCAAACATGGGCAGGGGACAAAAATGATACAACTCATTGGACATTGTTTCTGATCATCCTTTCCAGGCCATGATGCATATGACTTTGATGATATCATTAGAATTGTCCATTCCATTACTCTAGATAGAATTACTGGAAATTACTGCCGGAGCTGATATTGGATCTATGATTAGGAAATAACACATTTGGGTAGGCCACTGGACCCATCCATTATCACATTACATGGCTGGACTTGAGAATACAAATTTTGTCGTTGGTATAACAGAGATTGATTTTATTTGTCCCAAAGGTGTAAAATAGATAGTGACGCTATGCATCATTTGTCTGAAACTTTGCAGCTGATTTACCACAAGGCTAATGAGAATGATTGCATCATTGGTTCTCTCCACCAGTCATATTTTTAACATGTAATCATTTTAATTTTGTTGAAGAGCACAAGTAGTCTATTAGTTAATTGTTTGGAAGAAGACCCTGGCAAGCTACTCAAATCTTCCATCTTGGTCTTCCTTCTTGAAAACCCCTTCCTGCAAAAATGGAAACTATTCTTTAACATTGCTTTCATAAGATCTGTTTCCATCATATCTTAGAGAACAGATTGAAGCACATATATAGAAGTTCAAGATATTTTTACCCAATTCTCATATATACTTTTTTCTAATAATATGCAACATAGATGCTGATGAAGCCATCCACTTCTGATATGAATCTGTACATTTACCCTTGTTCAAATGTTTCGAAACATGATTCTCACTGTTCAAAGAAGCCATGAAACATAGTTCCCACTCATTGAAAGATAACTCTTACTGGCATTAAAAGTTTAAAATAAAAACAAGCTGTTGATAAAAAGGAGTATATTACTTTTTATATCAGTAAGCTTTATTAAGTTTCTCCTTTAATTTTCTTTGTTTGGCTTCTCATGTCTGAAAATGAATTTAATGTGTCTGATAATGCCCCTTGTTTGGTTTTGGGAATTGAGTGTCTATTTATTAGAGCTTATAGAAGTAAAAGCTTATCAATGTTTCCACTTATTGTTGAAATTTGTATGTTTGTAGGATGATGATGATGATGATAACACAGTCCCGTCTGATTATGATTCTGATAGAGATGCTGAGTACGAGACAAACCCTCTAATGGTACCTCTTCATGAGGATGAGCAACCCACTCAGGAGGAGATTACAGAGAAATGGTTTAGTCAGGACATCTTCGCTGAATTGGGTGAAGAGGGGGTTATTCAGAAGAATGACAGTGAAGATGAAGTAGAGGAGAAGGTGCAAGAGAAGAAACCGGTCCCAAAAAACTCCAAGGAAAATACAAGTCATTCAAAAGATAAGTCTCTCTCTCAAGCTCAAATTTCTAAGAGGGAAGATTTCGAAATTGTTCCTGCTGGAGCTACAGATTCAAGTGAAGACGACTCGTCATCTGATGAGTCAGAGATTGACAATAATACTAAAGCAGAGATATTAGCTTATGCGAAGAAGATGTTGAGGAAGAAGCAAAGAGAGCAACTACTTGATGATGCCTACAACAAATACATGTTTGATGATGAGGGTCTTCCCACCTGGTTTGTGGAGGAGGAGAAGAGGCATCGACAGCCAATTAAGCCTGTGACCAAAGAGGAGGTTGCTGCCATGAAAGCTCAGTTCAAAGAAATTGATGCTCGCCCTGCCAAGAAAGTTGCTGAAGCTAAAGCAAGGAAGAAGCGAGCAGCAATGAAAAAGCTTGAGAAGGTTCGTCAGAAGGCAAATTCTATTTCTGACCAAACTGACATATCAGACCGGTCAAAGAGTAAGATGATTGATCGACTTTATAAGAAGGCAATACCAAAGAAGCCTCAAAAGGAGTATGTGGTTGCGAAGAAGGGTGTCCAAGTGAGGGGTGGAAAAGGAAAGGTTATTGTAGATAGGCGTATGAAGAAGGATGCAAGAACTCGTGGAATGGGCAAGCCAGGAAAGGGTGGCTCAAAGAAAGGGAAGAATGCGAAGGGGAAAGTGGCAAAGGGCCAGAAGGGAAAAGGGTCTATGAGAAAGGGTAAAAATGGAAACAAGAGACAGAAGACTGCGATGGATGCCTGAGATGCATCCAGACAACAGAGACTCTTGTTTCTCTCCTTGTACCCAACACTGCAAAGTTGTGAGATCCCCAACTCCCAACCCTCTCCCCTCATTTTCAAAATACAGAGTATGGTATATATGTGGTTTCCTTTCATATCATGCCATTACATACTGATTTTACTCAAGCAATTTTTATTTGTGCTAATTTTTTATGAGTCTACTCTGTTAGTCACAATTTTGCATAGCATGTCAGCCCCTCATTTGTTCCAAGAGGCATGACTGTGTTTGGATGATAAGCCAAAAGAGGATGTTGAGTCTAAAGCTTCTTTTATGCTTTAAATCAGAGCTTGTATTTTTCTGTGTTTAATATTTTCTTTTGCAGCTGTATTCATTTTTCTCCACTGAAGCCTTCTCAAAGTCCTCATTCACAAATGTTAATTGAATTAATGAGTCCAACTATAATACGTTTGCAACCATATATGATTTTAGTTGCACATGAGGAGGCTGTATGATTTATGTACATCCATTTATCTTTGGACTCTGATGCACAAACACATTCTTATATATATCTCACAGTAGGCGTCCAAATTTCATGTATGTGACTAAATATTAGGATGTAAAGGTTGGATTTTTTATTATAGATAACCTGGTGGAGATACTGACGGTGGTGAATAGAGCTGAACTGGGCTGCCTCCACTCCAAATGATCACCATGTTGGGTATCTGGAATCATTGAGAATAGGAATGGTTTTAATAAAATTCGTGTATTTGGTAAAAAGTATGGTTCTGAAAAAGGTTATCTGGCACACTTTAGTTCTTGTATTTTGTGCTTCTATCACTCTCTTCGAAAAGAAGGTATTATTTCCATGTAGAATCAGAATCATTCTCATTCTTTGATGAATGGGCTACCGAAGAGACCTCATGGTTTAGTCTCTGAATTGGTTGGTCTCCATTAACGAAAGTAATGTAGCTAAATGACAAGTCATCGAGTGGAGCTCGAGTTCATCTACTTCTGAAAGATGCAAAACTAATGTATTGCTGTTGGCATCCACAGAGTTCCGATGATTTGTAATGTTGAAACTGGCCTTGGATGTTATTGTCAAGTTGCTCTTTTATGATATGGAGCATTTTAGGCTTGTCCGGATAAACTCCGGTTGAGGCAAGCTTGTGGAGGGAACAGATGTGTCAAGCTTGTTGATGGTTTTTTCGAAGTTTTGTATTTTACCAACACAATAATATTGATGGTTGATCCTTAGGTCATTGCTGGTTTCGATTGTGCATCTGCTGATGACTTCTTTGATAAAAGCATCTGAAAATTGAAATGCAGTAAACCGAGTACCTTGAAAGAGAATGAGAATTGAGGATAAAAATGGGTCATGATCGAGGCATGGTAATTTTTGATAACGGAGGCACTTCTTGAAGTCTTTCACTTTTTAACGACGCAAAATGATGACAAATTTGTGAAAGGAAAACAAAAAGTGAGTGTTTCAATCATTATCATCAACAATGTGTCCACTAGTTCTGATTCCCACCGTGCAAAACAATATTTTCAGTGAACAAGTTACAATCACTTCTCGTAGGGTCACTCAATGTGGGTAGAAAGGCTTATACATATTTGGAAGTTTAGTCAGATATCTTAAGAGGTGAATAAACATGGAAGTTTAGTCAGATATCTTAAGAGGCGATCTCTTTTATTCAGTATCCATTTGCAGGGTTTAATCATATGAGTTTTCAGTTAAAAGAAAAGAATGTCTCAGGGAAAGACTGTATGTTTTAGTATTTTAGTAAAAGTTTGTATGGATTTTTCTTCCCATATGCAAAAATTTAGTAATTGGATTGATATGGAATTGAAAGACTTATTCTTGAGTGGTGCATCCCCTCCCTCCAGATAATGGTGAAATTATTATCTATAGAATTCAGCTATTACATTGAGAAGGAAAATATGACAATTACACATTTATGGAGACGAGAGTCTTGCTTCTTGAGCTGGTGTCAGTGTGAATAGCATGGTACACGTGTATGTTTTTGGCTCATGAGTTGGTATAGACAACCATTATTTCTTCACAAAAATCTAGCAAAAGTAGATTCTTTATCATTCTTGTAATTTCATGTCATTACCTTGGTCATTTCATGTCATAGCCTTGGTCATTTTATGACATATATTCTCTCAGCTTTTTGTCATGTCACTTCAGTGTCATCCTTTTGTTTTCAAATGGAGATAGCTCTTTTGAAAATACAATTCATTGCATACCATTTTTTTTTTTTTTTTAATTTACGTGTGGGAAACTGTGAGAAATTCAGTGTAAAATTTTACGGGTAATATTCACTTCCCATAGGGTACATCAAGTTAGGCCATGAGGGCTTGAACTTGGCACCTCCTGCTTCCTGAGGCGGGATGTTAACTAGTTGAGTTACACTCATGTGGGCATTTTGTAGATAGCCTTGTGGATTTGAGACACGTGAGTTACATGACTCACTTCTTTTTGCCTTTGCCTTTGAATTTTCTTGGATTAACGAAATTGTCTGGGTCATTATCTAAATGTAAAACATTGAATTGATTATTTGAATTTTCCAAAAATTCCTGAGCTTCATATTGAAAGCTTGATTGAGAAGATGTCTCATGAGCTTCATTGAATTTTTGCATCAAATTTCTGGTAATTTCTTCCTTGAATTTTGTAGTTTTGTTGCAAGTGAAAATGCTGGATGAGAAGGGTTAGAGAGACGTGAGATCCTCTTTGGTATTTGGAAGAGATTGGGAGAGAGGGAATGAAGGAGATGGGATTTGCATAGAAGCATTAGAAAATGGGGATTTTGCATTAGGTGATTCTTTTGCATTGCTTTTGTATTCTTGAGATGAATTTTTTATTACCTCAAAAAATGAGGTTTTACCGCTGCTATTTGATGAAAAGTTGAGGCCCCTTTGAACAATTTCATCAAAATCAAATTTCTCCCAATTTCTAACTTAATATTTCTTAAAACATGAGGTGGACTTTCATCCATTTTCTTAAATAAATTCCAATTTAAAATCTAGGAAATTTGGAATTGAATAAAGAAATTCATTTGAATCCATGGATCAACATCAAATTGGATGTTTTGAATAAAACTTTTCTTTTCTTTTTTTAAAGCCATGGCAAATTTATCATAAAGCAATTGAACTGGTACTGGCAAAATTTCTCGAGTTCCACAAAAATGAATCCAAAAACGACGAAACCATCACATTTGGATTTTATTTGATTTTCAATTTTTAAACAAAGAAACCAAGAATGATGAAAAATTGGATTTTGGTAAAATAAAATTACTTCCCAAGCTTGGATATAATCCCAGTAATTAAAAGAGAGCTCTTGAGGATTCAAAGAATCAATTAGAATTCTTTTTGGTTGATGAAAAGGTTGACTCCAATTGTTTTCAGAAAGAATTTTGCAAATTTTTATTTTTGAATATGAAATTTCTAAATTGATTGGAAGATGATTTAAATGAGAATTTTGTTGGGAATCTTGATGTTCAAATGAGCAACTTCTTATTTGAAATAAGATACATTCATAGTCTTGATAAGTAAATGGGGCTACAAAATACTTATCATGGGAGAAATATTCTGGAATTAAGGATTCAATGGTGATTGACTCAGAATAACACTCAGAAGGAAGAACTCCAATATTCTAATACGATGGAAGAAGTGGTTCTGAATTGGAATTTGAATTAGAAAGAGGGTTAGGAGATAAATGAGGTATTTGAGAACTGAGGGATGCTGATGACGGTGATGGATTAGAAAATCCACTTTGCATGTGTTTTTCACATGGACCAATTGGACGCTGAATTGGAGATGAAAAATTGGTTGATTGAGATGATTGAGGATTTAGATTAAGGTATTGAAAAGGAGATCTAATTCTCCCAGGGGTTTTGAAGACAGCTTCATTGAAAAATTTCTGAGAGAATTTTAAAAATTAAATAAGATAATTCAATAATAGAAATGTTCTGAATCAATTCTTCGAGAAATCTTTCAATGAACTCTGCAAGAAATATCGAGATAAAAAGTTAGGTGAGATCTTTTTATGAATTCTATTTCAAATCAAATACACTTAAAATAGCTTGCTAAGATTTATTTATTATTTTGTATTGGGTATCCAAAATTAGTAAATGAGTCCATATTCACTTAAAAGTAAATGCCCCATACACACACTCGGAAATCCTGCTTCTACACACCCGAAACTAGATTTTCGTGACAAATTACCATTTTACCCCTGTGTTTCCAATCATCCGAATGAATGTTCAGTTCATTTTAGCATTCATTCGAATGAATCCATTCATTTGAATGAATGACCAAGTGTAATTTCAATTCATTCGAATGAATGGGCTGAACAGTAAC
The DNA here is from genome assembly GCA_013350335.1 of Chimonanthus salicifolius. Classification (NCBI taxonomy): domain Eukaryota; kingdom Viridiplantae; phylum Streptophyta; class Magnoliopsida; order Laurales; family Calycanthaceae; genus Chimonanthus; species Chimonanthus salicifolius. Next base: position 52,166,282 of record CM023538.1, read on the forward strand.
AAGGAATACTGCTCAGCCGATTCATTCGAATAAATGGGGCACTAATGAATCATTCGAATGAATGTGACTCATTTATTTGAATGAACTAATTCATTCAAATGATTTTAAATAATAAAATTTATTTTAAAATTTTAAAGTTATTTTTTGAATAGTGTGTATTTTCAAAATTTCTCAAATTAAATATCCGGACTAATTACGATAATCTGATAAAAATACTTTAAGACTTAAAGGTATTTTGACACTCCTAAATATTTAAAACACAGTATTTTACAAATAAGGGTATCCCTAGGCTATGTCAAAAACACATTTGGAAGTGTCAAAAGACCTTGAAGTTTTAAAGTATTTTTATCAGATTATCGTAATTAATCCGGATGTTCAATTTGAGAAATTTTAGAAATACAAAAAATAACGCCGATGCTATAAAATATTCTTTAAAACATAGACAGTTATTTTTTAAGCACTGTGTATTTCTAAAATTTCTCAAATTGAATGTCCAGACTAATTACGATAACCTGATAAAAATACTTTAAAACTTTAAGGTCTTTTGACACTTCCAAATGTGTTTTCAGCACACCCTAGGGATACCCTTATTTGTAAAATACTGTATTTTAAATATTTAGGAGTGTCAAAAGACCTTTAAGTCTTAAAGTATTTTTATTAGATTATCGTAATTAGTCTGGATATTTAATTTGAGAAATTTTGAAAATACACTGCTCAAAAAATAACTTTAAAATTTTAAAATAAATTTTATTATTTAAAATAATTAGAATGAATGAGTCCCATTCATTCAAATGATTTATTAGTGCCCCATTAATCATTCGAATGAATGGGCTGAGCAGTATTTCATGTTACTATTCAGTTCATTCATTTGAATGAATTTAAATTACGCATTCATTCGAATGATTGAAAATACGAAGGTAGAATGGTAATTTATCATAAAAATCCAGATATTTACGGCGTTAACGGAGATGGAGACGGTGTTGGGGTGTTGGGATTAGATTTCCGGTTGTAAGAACGTGGGAATTGGGTTGGTACTGTCATCAGGATTTGATGGCGTTTAATGGCAGCGTAGTTAGGTTTTGGGACGACAAGCGACGGAGGATATCGCCATTAAAACGACCTTCAGTAGTGGCATGATAATAATTTTTACATCTTTTTCTGATATATAAAGGTTTTAAAAACCTCCTATTGGCTGATATTTACTTCCCGCTTGCTATGTATTTGAAAAACATTCAAACTATATGTTATGACTATATATATGCTGTTTGTCTCAACTCTGCTACTTCTTTTGTTTTAATCCTATTACTAAGCTAATGAAACCTAATAATCCATTATTTCTTAATTTTTAGTCGATCCTTGGCCATCCTCACAAGACCCAAACGGCCCCTAAAAATGATGAAAATATTTTTAGTTTTGAATAGAAACTCTGTTAAATTATTAATTAATTAAAATGAAATACCCCTAAAAATGTTTCATCTGTGGTAAATGAGGGGAATGGATAATTTTGAATTTAAAAATAAATGTTAATTATGAAATTATAAAATAAATGATTTTTTATAATAGCAATAATGATGACGATGAAGATGACAAAGTATTTTAAAACGATAGCTGGTAAAAATTATTTTCATACGAAATATTATGCATATTTGAAATTACATATGACAAGTTATAATGGATTAATATATAATAATTACTTAAAATAAAATCATAATCAAAATTAAGTTGAATGAATTATTTAAGTATCATTTTAAAATACAAACATTTTGACTACTTATAAAACTTTTATCTAATTTAATTATGTCTCAAATATAATAAATCTAATTCTTTTAGATTTCATCATTATCATAGTTAACTATCTCATCTAACAGTAGAAATGTATTATATTGTCATGAGTGGTCAGGTTTCAATTTTTTTTATGACCGAGGTGTCCAAAACCTCTTAGAGTATCCGAACGAAGCCAGTAAAACTATAAGGTGTAATCCTCTGAGATGGGATGAGATTCAAACAATTTGGAGGACTCTTTTATTGTTTGAATAATTTGATGGATGGACCATTTACTTTTAGTAAGTTTATTTTAATTTAATCGAATTATTTTTATACTGCTTTTCAAATTCTTTTTGAATCTCATGAGATAGTAACGGTTTTTTGGCTCAAGGTCTCATATATTCAAATTTTCTCAAATATAGCTTGATCCACTAATATGACTTATGAAAAAAGGCATTTTATTAACCTTAATGAATTTTTTGCAATGATTTAAAATATTGTAGGATATTTATTGAATTTATTATTAGTTGTCTGTGAATAGTATTAATATTTTTATTTTATCAATATTTTCATTTATTATTTTTAAATATTTGTATTTTCTTCGAGATTCTCCATTAATTTTTTAGTGAAATCCTAATAATTTGCAAATATTCCGATATTACTAATCATTGTTAATATCTCGAAAAAAAAAATATTTGTGGCAATAATTCTACAAAGTGGATTATTTAAAAATTGGTATAATTGTTTTGAAAATATAGAAATGGTGTCTTTATATAGGAAAAAAATTGAATAGTGGGATGTATGGTTACATAGCAATATAGAATGTTGCCATATAGTGTTGTAAACAACACATATGAAACAAAGTTGTAGGACTTTGTTTCCATTTTAAATTAAATTGAAAAGAATACGAAAAGAAGAAGAAATAAAAATCGGTTAAAAATAGTAAAAAGATATTCTATTGGTTAACTCTTCCCATAAAGAACTCGACAAGAATTTTTTATAAAAGGAAAAAAAATAGAAAAATAGTTACCAGCATTTGTGTCTCATCCAGGAATATAAATCTCGACCGATACGGATACCCCTGCCCTCACCAAGGTGAACTTGAAGAGATGTTGCACATAAAAAATTGTACATACCCATAAAGCTTGAAGAGATGATCAATCTCCAATTATGTGGCCCATTTACAAATTTCAACTGAAATATCTAATATAATTGAAATATTGACTAAACCTTTTCATCTTCTTCAAAGAAAAAAATAATTTCAATCAAAATTTGTAAACCTAAATTGATTCATAATTGTAAAATTATAAACATCAGATATTCATAGTCCAACACTATGTTGTAGTTAATGGCATGTATCAAATAATACAAATTGCACTCAAAAATAGATTTTCTTATATTAATTGAATTTTCAAAGAAATTGATAAACCACCTCTCTTATCTATACATTTTTTTTGAAACATTAACGTCAAATTCTCATTAAAAAGGAATTTACAAAGTTAGGGATTAAAGTATAGGAGATATATACTCATATCACAAGAGGAAGAGGAAGAAATAAAAAAAGATACAACCATAGGTTCACCCCAAGCAAAAACTAGTTGATCTCTCAACACCCCAGAATAAAAAATAAGAGTAAAACTCCAGGGATGGTGCTTCCAAAAAATCTGCCACCTTATTCGCTGATCTAGGAGTATGAGAAAAAGATATGCCACCACGCTTACACAGCCTCCATATGTCCCTAGCAAAACTGATCAACCTCCACGGGGGAATTTCCTATTAATAACCAAAGAGATGGCATTGGTTGAGACACCTTCAATAATGAGGTTACCACTCCTAAACCTAGACCAAATCTGTAACACCCCATCCCGAAACGGGCGTGTTACTGCCGATACTAAATCGAATTATCACACATTCCAAATAGCCGGCATATTTTTTTTTTTGACTAAACATCAACCACCATAAGGGAAAAGAGATACCATAAGTTCAGTTAACACAACAGTGCAATAGGTGGCTAGTACAGTCATCCACAACGATAAACAGTATCCAAAATAAACACATAGTTCTTTCTAAATAATAAAAAGGAAAGTAACTAAGCAATCCAAAATCATCATCGCCTAAGCCTGGTCTTGGGACCCGCTGGGTCCCGCATCTATCGAGCCACCTGAAAGGCAAGGGGGTGAGTACTACATACTCAGTAAGGGAACACATGCATATACTCACACAACATATATCACATACTGCATATCTACCACTAAGAAATAACAAAAGTCCACGTACATGGTTCCCACACAATACGCACTCGACCCACCGTACGGGCCATTCAGTAGGTACTCAACATGGCCCACAACCAACCTACCTAGGCAACCTCAATCCCTTAACCAATGAGCAGACGAGTACATCCTCAACCTATTCGGTCGTCTAGGGATCACAAACTATACCGACAGGAGCTGTCCCTCACCGCACTGTCCCTCGACCTAGGCGAGTACCTCCTTCGCCTACTCGGTCACACAGGGATCACAACCTATGCCAGCGGGAGCTGCCCCTCACCGCTCCGTCCCTCAACCTAGGCGAGTACCTCCTCAACCTACTCGGTCACACAGGGATCACAACCTATGCCAGCGGGAACTGCCCCTCACCGCTCCGTCCCTCAACCTAGGCGAGCACCTCCTCAGCCTACTCGGTCATCCAGAGATCATCTCATCCGTCCCACATTCGGGTATCAGAACTGCAAGAGGCTTCTAAGGTTACCTTGGGTGAACCAACAATCAGCCTGATAGTCTATCTAGGATTGACATGACTACTTCTCCAAAGGATCCCTATTGGGGACTTCCAGGCACCTTGCTCTCCAAGTCAGGTTACACCTCCCTCAAAGGTGTATCTGGGAAACGCAAGACAGACCGGCCATTTTTTTCAAACTAGGGGTACGACTACCCATATCTAATCACAAGGCAGTACACATCCCATCACGCGTCCGCCGCATGGCCCCATATAACCCTAATGTTATTTAACGTCCAAGCCCCTCCGACATTCTACGCATCCAACAATTGCATGTACAATTAACAATAGGCATGTGCAGGTACAATTAACAATAGATATGTTATCAATAAAGCAACATCAAATCATAGTCAATCATGTATATCACAATCTACCACATACTAGCATGTTGACATTTCATCATGTTATCAATCAATCACATCCAATTACTTAATCATGCACAACTGGTACAACATTAAGTCCATCTATCATTCTCACATCATTACCGGACGTGAATACACAGAGTGGTCCCCTCGCCACATACTTATCTGAACGGTTCCCTTGCCGAGTGGCAAAACTAGATATAAGGGGTCCCATTCTGCACATTCCACATCCACATGATTCGAAGATAAATAAATGCAGAAATGCGTATGCTAAAAGTGTGATAGTTCCCTCACCGGTGTGCGTTTGAAAATCAATCGTGAGAAGGTGGGTCCGTTGGCTTGAAGGGGGCTCGATCTGCCGAAAAAGAGTACAAGAATAAGTAAAGGGGTAAAACAAGTCAAACGAAGCTCGAACTGAAAATGGGCCTGAAATGGGCCGGGCCTGAAACTGGGCCTAGCCCAAAGCTAGACCGGGCCTGAAACTGGGCCGAGCTGGGCCAAGAAAGGCTCAAAGGCGAGCCAAGCTGGGCCCAAACCCGGACTCAACTGAGTCGACTCGGCTACCGAGCCGAAGGGGAGAAGAAGGAAAAAAGGGGAAAAAAAAGAAGGGAAGAGAGGAAGAAGAAAAAGAGGGGAAAAACCGAAGGGGATTGAGAAATCCACCGGAAAGCCGAGTAAAAATCCGAGGAAATAGGAGAGAAAGGAAAAGAAAAACAAAGAAAACCGATGAAAACCGAGGTAAGATCGAGGAAGAGGAAAGACCGACGGGAAATGGAAGGTGGGAGAGGAGAGGAAGACGGGTTGGAGGATGAGGGAAGAAGGAGAAGAAGATACCTGGCTCGATCGGGCGGCGATGGCGATTCCGAAGCGTCAGTCATCTGAGCGAAGGAAGAAAGGTGCCGGAGATGAGTGAGGGAGAAGGAGAACGAGAGAGGAGGCGGCGGCAAGGGTGTCGCGGCATTGTAGCTGCGTGCTACAGTGCGCAGCGAAAAGGAAGATTTATAAAGGGAGGGTTTAGGGTTAAGGGTTTCTCTTTTTTTTTTAACATAAAATCAGAATTTTTCAAAAACAGTGTTTCAAAATCAGAAAGAAAATCAAATGTTAAACTTTGGGTGAGGAAAAGTATGATTTTCAATTATTTTGGTATGACAAAGTATTAAATAATTTAAATTACTAAAATGCCCTTCGAGCCTCTGGCTCGGGATCGGGTGAGACAAGGTCTAACACGGGATCCACCTCATCCCCACTGCTACTGAGACCCTAAAATCCCAAAAAATCGGGTCGGGTCGTTACAAAATCTGAAGATCTCTCCTAATTGCTCTCAATTCTGCCTCATTAGAATCCATCATACCAACTTATCTATACATTATAATAATAAGATAAACAAATTAAAACATTGCATCTAATAAATGATTTGACATTCATGCTATTTAACGATTAAAAATATTTGATGGGTCCACTTTAGACTACTTGGGCACAAAAGATTTATTATCAATCCATTCATCTACTTATTCCCATCCTCGGACCAAACTTTACCATTTAGATAATCAATGATCAAACTTTCTAAGTAAACAATGCAACACCAACATATTTGGAACCATATATTATTATCCACATAGGTGTAGCTCAACGGGTTGCCTCCCGCCTCAGGAAGCAAAAGATTGCAGGTTCGAATCTCCATAAAAATTTTGACTTTAAACATGTATTTACTACTAAAGGTTTTATATTAAACTGTACATTTAAGTTAATATTATAAAGTACCATTCAAAATTGCTAAAAATGTAAATCAATTTTGACAGAAAATTTGAACATGTTGACTTTTAAATATTATTCATAAATTCAATATTTATAATTTTAATATATAAACCTTCTAAATCTTAAAATTGTCTATCAATATTAACTTTCTTCTATCTTTTTCTTGTTTTTACCATCTTTGTCACATATTTTAGAAACGAAAAAAATAAAATGCAGCTTTAATTTTATTATTTTTATTTTTGTTGAAAATTATATCAATGATATGATCTACACGATCAAAATATTAGCTAATTTTTAAGCACATAAGATAAAAAAGTTATATTAGTTCTATATTATAACATCAAAAAGAGTCCTGAAAAATGCTACTAACCCTTTAAGAGAAGGAGAGAGAGTAAAAATACAAATATTCAACAAACCCAATTATTTCCACACATTAACTCTTAGATGTCATCCGATCAGCCGTCGAACTCATTTTTTTCTACATTCATCTAGACCTTTTATCTGTTCTCTCTTTCTCTGTCTGTGGAACCGAAAAAAAGCCACGTCCTCAGAGCCTTCAGCTAATCTACTCGTCTACTCCCCATCTTCAATGATTATCTTTTCTTTTTTATATTTTTTTTTAAGTCTATTCGGACACCCCTCTTTTCTGTCATGAAACATTCCTTTTCAAAAATTTTGTACAAATTAACGTTTTGTCCTCCCGCTCAAAATCCTTCGAACGATTTTATAGACAAATTTTCACATCTTTCGAAGGGTAGGATCCTTGAAAGGATGTTGAAGATCCTTCGAAGGATCATGATTAGGATGCTACAGTAACAGTAAATTTTTATTTTTTTTAAATTTTAAAGTTATTTTTTAAGCACTGTGTATTTTCAAAATTTCTTAAATTAAATATCCGAACTAATTTCGATAGCCTGATAAAAATACTTTAAGACTTTAAGGTCTTTTGACACTCTTAAATATTTAAAACACAGTATTTTACAAATAAGGGTATCTCTAGAGTGTGTCGAAAATACATTTAGGAGTGTCAAAAGACCTTTAAGTCTTAAAGTATTTTTATCAGGTTATTGTAATTAGTGCGGATATTCATTTTGAGAAATTTTGAAAATACACAGTGCTTAAAAAATAATTTTAAAGTTTTAAAGGAGATATCGACAATATAGACAGTTATATTTTTAAGTACTGTGTATTTTCAAAATTTCTCAAATTGAATATTCGGACTAATTACGATATCCTGATAAAAATATTTTAAGAATTAAAGGTCTTTTGACACTCCTAAATATATTTTCCACACAGGCAAGGGATACCCTTATTTGTAAAATATTGTGTTTTAAGCATTTGGGAGTATCAAAAGACCTTGAATTCTTAAAGTATTTTTATCAGGCTATCGTAATTAGTCCGGATATTCAATTTGAGAAATTTTGAAAATACACAGTGCTTAAAAAATAACTGTTTATATTGTCGATATCTCCTTTAAAACTTTAAAATTATTTTTTAAGCACTGTGTATTTTCAAAATTTCTCAAATTGAATATCCGCACTAATTACGATAACTTGATAAAAATACTTTAAGACTTAAAGGTCTTTTGGCACTCCTAAATGTGTTTTCGACACACCCTAGGGATACCCTTATTTGTAAAATACTGTGTTTTAAATATTTAACAGTGTCAAAAGACCTTAAAGTCTTAAAGTATTTTTATCAGACTATCGAAATTAGTTCGGATATTTAATTTGAGAAATTTTGAAAATACACAGTGCTTAAAAAATAACTTTAAAATTTAAAAAAAAAATAAAAATTTACTGTTACTGTAGCATCCATTCCTTCGAAGGATGTTGATGATCCTTCGAAGGATCCTAATCGTGATCCCTACAGTTCGAAGGATGTGAAATTTTTTCTATAAAATCGTTTGAAGGATTTTGTGCGGGAGGGCAAAACGGTAATTTGCACAATTTTTTTGAAAAGGGGTGTTCCTTAGCAGAAAAAGGGGGTGTCCGAATGGGCTGCCTTTTTTTTTAGGTAAGACATAGACTTTCAATCTAAAAGACTAGTATGTCAAGTGAGATTACTCAAATCATTTATAAATCTCTAAATCTATATCTACACTTCTAATGTAGGATTCATTCACAGTATCTCCAACAATCTTTCCCTCGAACGAGACTCTCTGACGGAAAAAGCGACGTCGGCCATTCCATTCATCTAGAGATCTACTGAGTCCACATGAGGTTTTTTGAGACTTGACTCTAGTACCATCTGTTAGAACCTGGACTTCCAACCTAAAAGAATAGCATGTCAAGTGAAGTGATCCAAGTCCTTTATAAATCCCTAAATCTCTTTTTACACTTTTAATGTGGGACTTGTTCGCAGTAGATCCAATAATCTCCCTCTCAAAATAGATTTTCTGACAGAGAGAGCGACGTCGGCCATTCCATTCACCTAGTAGATCGCCTAAATCCAAATAAAGTAGCCTAAGACTTGGATTTGATACCACTTATTAGGACATAAACTTCCAACCCAAAAGATTAGCTTATCAAGTGAAGTGATACAAGTCTTTTATAAACTTTTAGATTTCTCTCTATATTTTAACGTGAAACCCGTACACAGCAGCTCCAATATAAAGTACTCTAAGCACTAAGTAGGAGATGACTTAGAGAGAACATGATATTTTTTTTTTTTTTCTGAAAAAGGTAAAGTCTGAGCTCACAGAAGAGCAGTGAATGACATTTATTGTGGCGTATTTACTGGTTATAGGCATTCTTAAATGAGAGCTCAATGGGACAGTCAAATAAATGGAGTTTATTTACCTATTATCTTTGATTTACGTGGCTAAATATGGGTTGTTCTGTCTTCATTTACTGAGTGATACTCTCCATTTTCGACCGTCGCTTAAAAATCTTGAAATGAAATTGGTTTAACCCATCCATCTATTCTTTTCTCCATCTTAAATACCCTTCATACAGAGCATAGCGTGTGATTTACTTAGTTTGGTATTCAATCAAATTAAATTGATCATGTAATTATTTAAATTTTGTTTATTTATTTTTAAATTATGAATATATTAATTTCAACTGTAGAAATGATTTAAATGGACATTTCAAAAGATCTTCTTAATATTTCAAAATGTGTTTAGCTCCATAACTTTATACACTTCATATTCATATAATTCCTTATTCATTACATTTAATATATGAATTTTTTAATTAGTTTTATAGAAAATCTCATTAAGAATCTTATTAATAAAATCTTAATGACATAATTATTCAAATATTAAAATATTCAGTCAATACGTTGATGGAAATAATTTTGTTTTTCTCCAATAATATTTTAACAAAACTCTAAAATTTTAAAAAATCCATAGTCAGTAATAATAGGACGATAAATGCTGGGACTAGGTTCAGGTATTTGACTTTGTGCCACCTTAATGGTAAAGTGATGGTTTTATCTCTAGGTCACTTCAATGGGATGTAGATCTGACCATCCAGTTGTTATCTCTGGTCAGCTTAAATCTAATGGAGACCCTCCATTACCTGGATGGTCATGATCTTGTGTATGAGAATTTAAATTTTTGGATTTTTATGGAAAATTAATAAAAAAAATTATAATAAAATATAATATTTAAAATTTAAATTTCTAGACAATTGATCTTAACACTAAAAGTCAAGCAATGAATCTTTTGAGAGATATTTACCAACTTTGATTATCAAGATTAAGTAAAAATTAAAATTTAACTGAAATTTTAGGTAGTGATAGGTCTTTTAGTACATAATCAATGTATACGACTACATTTTCAAGATACAAAGCAAAAATTCTGCCCTACGCAAAAAGAATGAGCTGTAAATGGTGGGATCAGGCTTTGGACGAGCTTGTGCTTTTGTTGGTATAAATGGTACCAAACTACCAAACTCGGGCCATGAGCAAGCCCACTCATGGCTAGGGTTCACATGCAATAAATTTACCAATTTAGAGCTCTAATTAGACTGTTTTCGTAGAATTTAAGAACAATGGCAAGGATTTCATTTCTTCTTCATTTCCCATCATCTTTAAATTATAATTTTTTATTAAATAAAACCTTAGCAGTATATCAATTGGTAAGAAAACATTAGGTAGAGTTCATATACTCCCTTCGTCTCATTTTAATTGTCTCATTTGAAATATTTATATTTTTTAAGAAATTCTCTATATAAAGCTAACACTTCACGTGATCTCATTCATTTTCAACATACTTTATATTATTTCAATATAAATGAGACAATTATTTGGGACAATCTCAAAATTCATAGCAAACAATTGAATTAGGACAGATGCAGTATTTCATAACGGTAATATTTTTTACAAATTTTAAAATACAAGGTTAACCCATGTGCAACAAAGACCTTCACTCCCAATCTTCTTTGCTACTGGGGAAATTGAGTTTCCCTCTGAGGTTCGAATTGAGAATCTTCATATATGAAAACTCTGATCCAAACACCTCTCGTTTTTAGTTCCCATGGAAAGAATCAAGTTACTGTACCTATAGCGTATTCATTTGTTTTGTGGGTGGGTTGTGGTCAATTGGAATGGTATAGGTAATACCTTTATTTATGGGTAGCGATTCTCCCATGGATATTTTATATAACGAGACACGGGATTTAAGATATTACCCATTTTACCCTTTCACTGCCGTACAAAAGTTTTTAAAAAAAATCATTGATCCGGTCAGTGATCCGATCAGTAATCTAATTTATTGATCTTGATGAAAAAAACAAACTTAGATAAATTTCATTGAGCTGATCCGTGATCCGGTGAGCCGGTCAGTGAGCCAATTTATACTGCAGTGGAATGATCAATGATCCGGTCACTGAGACGATATATACCGCAATGGAAAGGTCAATAATCCGGCGAGTCAGTTAGTGAGTAGATTTATACTGCAGTGGAAGGGTCAGTGATCCGGCGAGTCAATCAGTGAGTCGATTTATACCGTAGTGGAAAGGTAAAATGGGCATTACCATAAATCTCTTATCTGATTACACACAACACCCATGGGAGAGTCGCTATCCCTTATTTATAAAAACCAAACCTAACAAATGAGTTAGCCTAAATAAATAATAATAAAATATTATTAAGATCTTCATCTTTTTCATGTTTTAGCGTCTTAGAGTTCAACATAAAAAATAGAAAACTAAAAAATAGGTCTATTTAGGACAAAGTAAAAATTGGGCTATTTTGGTAAATATATAAATTTTTAGGTATAATTAAAAATCACATCAAAATTTTGAAACTCAGTTAAAATAAATCAGATTTTCGAAAACTTTGACCATGTTATAAGTTTGTTGTAAATTGTTATAATTACAAAAGTTTAAAAAGAATTTAAAAATATCACTTTTATTTAAAATTAGAATGGGGATTTTCAATTAAAATTTTAAATGAAACTAATTTATTTCTTAATGAATTCTTATCATATCAAAATTTATTTTTAAAATGTCCCACACAAAGTCTCTTTTAAAAATTAATTAGTTATTATGACATTATTCCATGGCCTCGGACTGCGGATTACCGCTTGTAGTAATCTGGGAGAAAATAAAGCTGGCATAGAGGGACGATCTGGCCATGATGGTCATCCCAAGCATCATAAGTTGAAAGGAGGAAGAGGGTATATTTCAAATTTCATAATAATTATTTTAATGAGTTTATAAAATAAAATAAAATTCTATATATTCACATAAATATAAAAAAATAAAACAAAAATATACTAATTTTCAAATATTATGTTATAACCTATTTACCAGTAATTATTTAAAACAATTGCTAGATAAATATAACATTTTTAAGACTCATTTCAGGTATTAAATAAAACAAAAAAAATCTAAATCTATTAATACAATGAAAACTTAACTCTTTATCGAATTTCAAAGTTATTATATAATTAGAGAAACAAATAATTATATAAGAGTCCAATAATTCATATAAACTCTTTATAAAGACAAAAATTAATTAATTTATTTACTGTTTAAAAAATTATCAACATAAACTATCAATTTTGCACAACACAAACTATAAACACGACTACAAATCCATAACCTTTCAGCTTTACTTTGGAAAAGAGAGGACCCTTCAGCTACAGTCCTCATTCATCTGAAGTCGGGTGAAGTTTCTAAAACCTTACCTCAAAACACAAGTATGGATGGTAGAAATCTCGGATATTATCGGCCGAAACGAGATCATTATTTAGATATTGGCTGATATTTTTCTCTCTCCTATTTTTTCTTTACAAAACCCACCTGATATTTTATAGCCCAAAAGACTCTTTTCTTTTCCCTGAATTGGTCAGCTGAACCAGGGGTTGAAAGCCCTGGTTTGTCTACCTGTTTATTTGATTTTCTATGCTTAAATATTCTTCTGCTTCCCTTCATAGGATCGTGTATTAAGTATTCTTTTCATTGAGCAATAAAAGTTAACCAATAAATGCTTTTAAGACTTAACTATGTTCAAAGGCCTGCAATTACCATTCTCCTCATCATTAAAGATTTATAATAAAACAGATACTAGTCACACTTGTTACAGCTCAAGTGCACATGTTTTAAGAAAACATTTGCTGAACATGATAAAAAGTTTTGTAATCCTTGAATCTAAAAATAGGGAATAAATAATCAATTCAAAGCAGGCTTTCCAAAAAATGGATTCAGTAACTTAAACAAGGTGGTAACGTAGCAACTATCAGTAAAACAATTGACAAGGGCTAGTACCTGAGTAATGCCAATCAAGTTTATTCAAAGAGAAATCAAGAGTTCCTAACACACAACTTCCAGACATCTGTGGCAGCAATGACTGGACATCCAAACACCAAAAAAAATTAGAGGAACCCATGGAAAAATCAAATCATATCCTTAATGTGTTCTGAAAGGCGATAGCTTGGAATAAACACAGACCGATTATAAACATCAAATAAAATCCAAAAGAAAGTTTTAAGAAATAAACAAAAAAATAAGAAGAAGAAACAAAGCCGGGGCCAACCAAAAGCTAAAAAAGGCCAACACCACCCACATCCCAGGTCAGGTAGAGAAACACGCAAACCGCGGAAGAAAATGAGCAGAGAGGGCTACTTCTACTCTCTCGATTTTCTCCCGTGTTCTTCCCTTCCCTTCTCTTTTTCACTATCCTTCTCTTCTTCCTCTTTCTCCTCCTTCATTTTGCTTCTATCCTCATTTCTCTCAGCTTCTTCCGAAGCGATGGCGGGGAAGAAAGGGAAGTTGGCCGAATCAGAAACCAATCCAACGACTTCACGTCATCGACGAAGTAATCCGACGAACCTAAGATTTCCTAGACTACTCAAGCCATGTTTACACGATATTTTAACTTCCTTCCCATTTGCATATGTAGATGACATTTTGGAAGTCCATGCTCTTAATAAGATAGCCATCAACAGAACTGCAAAATAAAAAGAAATCTATCAATAACATGTCCCTTTAAAATAAAGGTCAAAAGTATAAACTAAAAATCAAGTACAAACTCTCCTCATATGGGGGCATGACTCAGCTGTGTCTCCTCTTAGAGAAGTAAAGAGTAGAAAGGCTCCTCTTACATAAATAAATAAAGAGTTGCATGCCTTTTAGAGAAATCTAAGTCAAATATCCAAAACCCCTAAAGAGTTTCAACAGAATGGAACAAAAGACTCAAAATCCCAGATTCTCAAAACACCCAAAGTTGTTATAGAAAACGAACCCCAAAAAAGAGAGAGAGATCGCCGTCGCCGTCTCTTTCGGGAGAGGGAAACTCAGGGACCTAGATCGGAGCGAGTGACCGACTCAAGAGAAGAGAAGACGAGAAGGGAGGAGAGCAGGAAAAGACGACGAGGAAGAAACTCTCAGGCTTGGCTTGAGCTGGTATGGCATGGACAGGGCCGGCCCTAAGATCCCCTAAAATCTCAGGGGCCCTAGGCGGAGTAAAATTTTAGGGGCCCTTTTTTATTGGTATATTAAAGAGTTTATGTGTGGGGGCCCTAGGCGGCGGCTTACACCGCCTATGCCTAGGGCCGGCCCTGGGCATGGAAGTGGTATATATAAGAAGTTAGTCGGTTTTGTGTGGAGTATGTCTTGAAGGTTTTTGAAATAATTTTGAATTTATTTGATCTCATTTTGTACTTTACACATTAGCCAAAAATTAAGATTTTTATAAATATCACTTAAAATTAATTTTTTTAATCCATTTCGAACTTCCATGCAGTACGCAAATTGTAATTTGAGAATTATATTTTAAAGTCTAAAAATGAATTTGATTGAAACTCATATAACTAATGACTAATACTATTTCTATAAGAATTTTTGCCAAATGTGCTACTCGGACATCTACCCTTAAGCAGTTTAGGAATATCTCTATCGATAATATTTTGCATGTTTAGAAAGAAAGTGTCGTTTTAATTTAGCTTTGCTCCTGGTTTGATCCCAGCTTTAGTAGTTCTTTTTGACTTATTTGGGATTGCAGATTTTATTGTTTTTTCTTCTTTTGTTTTGTTTTGCTTTTTGTTCTTCTATCTCTAATGCTTTTCCTTTTCTAATATATTAACCATTTTTTAAATGAGTATTTGAGAATTTTGCATGTGGACTTGCCCTCTTGAAAGCATGATTAATGACGACATAGATAATCATATCCCATGAACCTTAATACCTTATTGCATAAGCTATTTTAGTAAAATCCTATATGTTGAGAATTCATTCATTAAAATTTGCATAACTAATTTTTATTATATTTGTTGGCTTAAAAGTTAAATCTGCCTCCCCTGAGTCAGACTGAGTTGTCAATTCCGTGACTGTGTCCGACTGAGTCATGAGTTGTCAATTTGTGTGACTTGTCGTGATCTTTTTCGAGTGTCAAGACTGTGCCTCTGGAAGACCTATATAGTCAAATCAAGTTTGAAGTTCCAAAAGACACGTCATTTGTAAGGTACTGCACCGAAATCGGAAGAACTTCATGAATATCAACCAACACAGGTATTTAGACCTTAGGAATGACTTAGGAGACCTAGAATTACCACTGGGACAAACCTTAGAATCCATAACTTAGAATTTGGTTGGACTAATTTGGATTTCTTAGGTTAGGTGATTTTTGCTCTATTTTGGGCAAGTTTTTTATTCCATCAAATGTTCCCAAGTATTAGTGAAATTTTAATGATTTGATGGAGCACTAAAAGAGCTTTTCAAAAAGTCCAAGAACACCCAATTTGGAAATGTATAGCTCAAGTTATGAGCATTTCAATGAAAGGGTGCAAAACATATCAAAACAGTTTTGTCATATATCCTCAATTTGAGAGATTATTTGAGGTATCAAATGGACCTCAAATTGAACCAAATTTGGTGAGTAGATAGATCTCTCAATGAGCTTTCCAACGAGCGCAAGAACTCCCAAAACCGAATTCGGAAACCCAAGATATGGTCATTTTAGTGGAGGTATACAAAACTGTCGAGATTCAGTCGGCTGAATTTATGTTTCAGTCGACTGAAAATGTTTCAGTCGACTGAATCTTTATTTCAGTAGGCTGAATTATGCTCAGATGTTTCAAAGGTCATTTCTGGGCATTTCAGTCGGCTGAATTCATGTTTCAGTCGACTGAATGTTCTGCAGATTCGTCTTTTCAGCCTCAGGCGAGTTTCAGTCGGCTGAATTTATGTTTCAGTCGACTGAAAATGTTTCAGTCGACTTAATCTTTATTTCAGTCGGCTGAATTATGCTCAGATGTTTCGACGGTCATTTCTGAGCATTTCAGTCGACTGAATATTATGTTCAGTCGACTGAAATCGCAACGGGAAGTTTTTAACGGCTCTATTTTTGTGATTTCGACTTCCAACGGCCATATTTTCAAGAGGACTTTAAATGTATGACCTTAGGGCATTCCAAAGGTTGATTCTTGATGAGCAAAACCCTCTCTAACATTCTCCAAGACTCTCAATCATTTCAAGAGCACTAAAACTCTATAGTTAGATTACCAAAGTTCTTAAGCTCAATCTCATTCACACTCAAAGCTCTCATAGGCAAATCTTGAGCATCTTAGGCTCACTCTTGGGTGTGTATTAAAGAGAACCTTTACGGATAGATTGTTCTCATAGGAAAACCATTTATCTTCCCTAAACCTCTTCTCCTAATCTTTGGTTTGATATTCAACGGAGCATCTACTCATCACCAAGGAGCATAGCAAGGAGAAGGACATTCAAGAGCACGCCGAAGTTATTTCAAGCAACTCGAGGCTAGTGCTCTTGGTATTTCTCAAAAACTATTCTTTCCATTATTTATTGAGAAAATTGTAAAGGTAGTTGGTGTAACCCTTGTGAAATCTCAAGAGAGGTGTTCTCTTATGTGTCATCGGTCAAATCTTCACCAGTGAAAAAGATCAAGTGTTGTAAAGGTTCGATCTCCACCCGTTAAGGAGATCAAGGGTTGTAATAGGTTTCTTCTCCACCCGTGAAGGAGAAAGTTAGTGGAATCCTCAAGTGGTGTACTTGAGGCGTGGATGTAGGCAAGGTTGCCGAACCACGTAAAAATCATTGTTTTAAGATTTTTCATTTCTTCTCACCTCCTCACTTTACTTTGTGCATTTGTGTTTATTTCTTATATTTCTAGCACACTTGTTTGGTGAAATTGTGTTTGTTGAGATTTTACTTCACATTCATTATTTATTGTAAATCTCAATATTTTGAAAGATCAATTGGATTAACTAGTAAAAACCCAATTTTAATTGACCAAAGTTCGAAAGAAATTTAAAATTCCGCAATTGTCCTATTCACCCCCCTCTAGGACAATCTAGCTTGACCAACAATTGGTATCAGAGCCAAGTTTCTTGTACTCGACTTAACCGTCAAAGAGTCGATCCTTAAGCTAGAAAAATGTCAATGGGAGATAGCTTGGCCGTGATGAGTCCTCCAATCTTTGATGGCTCCAACTATGCTCTTTGGAGAGCTAAAATGAAAGTATGTTTAATCAAAGTAGATGGAGCTCTTTGGGAAATGATTAAATGTGGTTGGACTCAACCAATCAAAAGTTACTTCACTTGGAGTGATGTTGAAAAGAGTATGCACTCGGCCAATGCAAAAGCCCTTGATGCTATATTTTGTGCCGTTTCATCAAACATCTTGGAAAACATCATATCATGTGAAACCGCAAAAGAGGCATGGGACATTTTAGAGGAAACCCATGAAAAGCCTAAGAAGGAAGAAACCATGGAAGAAGTCTATTGTCTAGGGCCCATCCAAGCTCTTGAACATAATAATGTCAATAATATAATTGAAGAACCTAAAGGTCAAGACTTAGAAGAAGAACAAGAATATGATATTCTTCAAGAAGGCTATAAAGATCTATGTCTTGAATTTGAAAAGTTAACTAAAAGATTTACTAAGGCAATGAATGAAAACACAAAACTTTCGAATGAGCTAAGTTATGAAAAGTTAACAAATGAGAAAATCTTAAAAGAATTAGAATTAGCTAAAGAAGAGGCATTAAAATTTAAAGGAGATAAAATTCAAGAAAATTCTAACACCACACAAAAAGATTGCCTAAAACTTGAAGAGTACTTAAAAATGGAAATTGAAGAAAAAGCTAATCTTGAAAATGAAGCAAGAAAACTAAAGCGTGAACTTCACTTATTAAAAGAAGACCATAAAAATTTGAAATTTGTACTAAGTGGTGAAGAAGAAGAAAATGCCAAAATAAAAAATGAACTCAAAGAGCTAAAAAGTCATACTCCACAAGCTCAATCAATTCTAAGTGTTGAAAATCAAAAGCTCATAAAAGAAGTAAATGATTTAAAACGATATAAAGAAAAATTTGAATTGAAGTTCACTAAAGGAGAAGAGAAACTTGAAAAACTCTTGAAATTGAGTAAACCCTTTGGAGATAGGACGGGTCTTGGTTATGACAAGAAAAATGTTAAAGAATCCGTCAAACCAACTATTTTTGTAAAAAGTAAGTCTCTCTCAACTCCTCCAATCAAAATCATAAAATGCTTTTATTGTGGGCAAACCGGGCATCTAATGTTTGAATGCAAATCAAGAAAAGAAAATCAATATCAAAATGCAAATCAAATAAAAATGAAATATCAAAGGCAAAAGGTTCACAATGAAGAATCAAAAAGTGCTAACTCAAAGATAAGAAAAAAATTTGTAAACAAAAATCAAAAGAGTTATCCACCAAAATTTCAAAATCAAGGACAAAAGCATAGCAACTTAAATGGAAATCTAAATTATGCCTTAACTCATATATTAATTGAAGCTTTAAATGAATTCACAGAATTCTGTCAAACAAATAAGAATACTAAAAAGAGAAAACCAAATGTTCATTTGTTTGATACTAGTGGACCTCGTAGACCTTCATCTACCACTCAATGGGTATCCAAGGTTAGGGGTGTGGGTTAGATTTTCAGATTTTTTTTAAACTTGAGTCAGATTCAATGTTGCTAAATATATCTAGTAGAATTAAAATCTGTCATGTTTGGTATGCTTCATGTTTGCCTTAATCATCCATGCTTTTAATGTCTATATCTTGTTGATGATGTTTGAGTGTGATTTCATGTCCTACTATGGTCCAAAATTGGAGCTAATAGTAATATCATTAGACTAAAGTAGAATATTTGCTTAGCATTTGAATTATTGGATCACCACTACCTAGGAAAGTACAAATGACTTATATGCTTTGATATGGAACTATTGACTCATGCAAACACTTGATTATGCTTGTCCTGGCTATAGTATACATCATACTTGTTGAAGTCATACATGTATGGACTTTGATTCCAAGTCCTACAATATTTGTACAAATGTGTTATGTTCTTAGTAGTACAAATGACTTATATGCTTTGATATGGAACTATTGACTCATGCAAACACTTGATTATACTTGTCCTGGCTATAGTATACATCATACTTGTTGAAGTCATACATGTATGGACTTTGATTCCAAGTCCTACAATATTTGTACAAATGTGTTATGTTCTTAGTATGGTTAACACATTTGACTCATGTTTTGGAATCACCATTTGTATCCTGTTTTCTTTCCATGTTCTTCTTTGATTGTTGAATTGAAATTTATGCGAGATACTTGTGTGCCATATATGTTCTTAATTGGTAGAATCATAAGTTTCATATGCCATGTATTCTCATGTAGGCTTGCACATTATGTTTTAACTTTTATTGGAATATATGTTGTGTCATCTCATTCCATGTGTTAAGTCATCTTTTGGGAAAGGATGGACTTTGTGCATTGCCTCATGTTTTGCTTGTATGTGCTTACTTCACTTTTTTGTGGATATGGCATTGTTTGAAATCTTATTTATGATGTATTATGTGTGTTTGGTTTCATTCCTATGCTCATTTTTTTTTGTACATTATGTGGAATGATTTTTGTGTTCATAAAGCACCAAGTTTTTGCTATACCTATGAATGCCTTATCATATTACATCACGCATGGGCAATGTTGACTAAAATAGGTAAATTTTAAGGCCCAAGGTTTTTGGATTGGTTTGGATAAAAACATTAAGTTAGCAAATGCAAAATTGATCCAAGTTCCATGTTTTTGTGCATGAGTTAGAATCATCAAATTGCAAAAAAAAAATAAAAAATGTGTGAATGTATAGACTCACATTGTCATTCGTTGGTGTGCAAAACTTGTTGTCTTGTGGACTTGCATCCATTACAAGCACACACAATCTTATTCCTCAATTTGCAAATCTCATAGGATGAATTTCTAGTTTTCCAATGTTCTAGTTTAGCTTTATATTGGAAAATTTATTAGACAACGGAAGTATGATTGGAGAAATGGGATAGTATTCTTCCAAATCTGTCATGTTGGGCATTCAACCTCTAATCTTTGTATCGTGACAACCCAAAGGGAAGTGGATCACAAGAGATTTGAATGTAGCATGATAAATGTACCATAAAGGCTTGGCTTTCAAGGAGCAAACATAGACATTGCCAAAATTTGGATTGATTGGCGTTATGAAAGCCATATTGGTTAAGTGGTCCTTGTGCTTAAGGACTTGGTGCATTGTGTTCTCAAAGAGGAAAGGAGAGCACACCTTGGAAAATTTAGTGGGAGAAAAGAGCCTCCATCTTCCAATGCTTAATTCATTTCCAAGGACATGGAATTTGTTCATTCATTGTTCACTCATTGGTGCATGATTTATTGAATGGACTTAGTTTGTTGGATTGATGCATTTGTGCTTGCATTGGTAATTACTTTTGCATAATCCTTGTTGTGTGAAGATCAACCTATACTTCTTGAAAACCATACATATTTAGTTTTAGCTTTTTCTTGGCTTGGTTGAATTCTTCATGCTCTCATGAACTATGTTCTTTATTTGTGTACTTTGTAATTCATGTTGTGCTCACTCATAGGTTCCTTTCATGGAAAAACTGCATGAATTATTCCCTTCTCTTTAGCATACATAGTGTTATATTTTTTTTAAATTTGGCCTCAGTTCATAACCATAGAACATTAAGAGAACTGTGTAAGACCATTAAAATGATCATAGTGGTACCATTAATGGGATTTAAAAGTTAAATCTCTATCCATATATGGTATCACTTGGAATGATCTTGAAAATACCATTGGCTTTCCCTCTCTCTCCTTCCTCCCCTTCCCCATGCTTATAGTCATAGCACATACCTTTTGGGGAATATGTCGTTATCTTAGCATCACTCACTATATTTGACCTTATATAGTTAGTATTTGTTTAGATGAATGATGAGATGTTATGTCATGCACCTCTAGACCTTTGTCACCCTCCAACATTAAGGGGGAGTAAATGTGAATACTTATTTGACAAGGTTTATGTTAACCTGCGGAGGTTATACTTATTTATGATGACCATTTCCAACTTGTGCTCCATGTAAAATACTTAACATGGCCCTTTGTCAATTTTTGACAAAAAGGGGGAGAAATATTAAAATACTGGAGACACAAATGTTTTCATGAGAGAAAACTTTTTGAAGGGTCAATACATGAAGATTGGGGGAAAAACAAAGATTCAATATTGGTATCAAAGATAGGGGGAGCAATTGTTATTTTAAGACATGTTTTAAAATTAAACACATATTGTTTATTGTCACTAACCATTGGGGAGATTACTTTCCACCAGAATATGTCATTTATGTTGTGCTTACAGGAATATCACAGACATATTCTAAGGGGGAGCCGCCATGAGCCTTCAGACTTCATGCAGTCATGTCCAAGTGTATTGAGATTATTGTAATATTGTATTTTTGTACTTGGCATGTATTTGAACTTGTTAAAATCTGTAATTTGTATTTGGGATTGCATAGAGTGTTCTCTAGGTTTTATCACGAAATTGACAAAGGGGGAGATTGTTGGCTTAAAAGTTAAATCTGCCTCCCCTGAGTCAGACTGAGTTGTCAATTCCGTGACTGTGTCCGACTGAGTCATGAGTTGTCAATTTGTGTGACTTGTCGTGACCTTTTTCGAGTGTCAAGACTGTGCCTCTGGAAGACCTATATAGTCAAATCAAGTTTGAAGTTCCAGAAGACACGTCATTTGTAAGGTACTGCACCGAAATCGGAAGAACTTCATGAATATCAACCAACACAGGTATTTAGACCTTAGGAATGACTTAGGAGACCTAGAATTACCATTGGGACAAACCTTAGAATCCATAACTTAGAATTTGGTTGGACTAATTTGGATTTCTTAGGTTAGGTGATTTTTGCTCTATTTTGGGCAAGTTTTTTATTCCATCAAATGTTCCCAAGTATTAGTGAAATTTTAATGATTTGATGGAGCACTAAAAGAGCTTTTCAAAAAGTCCAAGAACACCCAATTTGGAAATGTATAGCTCAAGTTATGAGCATTTCAATGAAAGGGTGCAAAACATATCAAAACAGTTTTGTCATATACCCTCAATTTGAGAGATTATTTGAGGTATCAAATGGACCTCAAATTGAACCAAATTTGGTGAGTAGATAGATATCTCAATGAGCTTTCCAACGAGCCCAAGAACTCCCAAAACCGAATTCGAAATCCCAAGATATGGTCATTTTAGTGGAGGTATACAAAACTGCCGAGATTCAGTCGGCTGAATTTATGTTTCAGTCGACTGAAAATGTTTCAGTCGACTGAATCTTTATTTCAGTAGGCTGAATTATGCTCAGATGTTTCAAAGGTCATTTCTGGGCATTTCAGTCTGCTGAATTCATGTTTCAGTCGACTGAATGTTCTGCAGATTCGTCTTTTCAGCCTCAGGCGAGTTTCAGTCGGCTGAATTTATGTTTCAGTCGACTGAAAATGTTTCAGTCGACTTAATCTTTATTTCAGTCGGCTGAATTATGCTCAGATGTTTCGACGGTCATTTCTGAGCATTTCAGTCGACTGAATCTTATGTTCAGTTGACTGAAATCGCAACGGGAAGTTTTTAACGGCTCTATTTTTGTGATTTCGACTTCCAACGGCCATATTTTCAAGAGGGCTTTAAATGTATGACCTTAGGGCATTCCAAAGGTTGATTCTTGATGAGCAAAACCCTCTCTAACATTCTCCAAGACTCTCAATCATTTCAAGAGCACTAAAACTCTATAGTTAGATTACCAAAGTTCTTAAGCTCAATCTCATTCACACTCAAAGCTCTCATAGGCAAATCTTGAGCATCTTAGGCTCACTCTTGGGTGTGTATTAAAGAGAACCTTTACGGATAGATTGTTCTCATAGGAAAACCATTTATCTTCCCTAAACCTCTTCTCCTAATCTTTGGTTTGATATTCAACGGAGCATCTACTCATCACCAAGGAGCATAGCAAGGAGAAGGACATTTAAGAGCACGCCGAAGTTACTTCAAGCAACTCGAGGCTAGTGCTCTTGGTATTTCTCAAAAACTATTCTTTCCATTATTTATTGAGAAAATTGTAAAGGTAGTTGGTGTAACCCTTGTGAAATCTCAAGAGAGGTGTTCTCTTATGTGTCATCGGTCAAATCTTCACCAGTGAAAAAGATCAAGTGTTGTAAAGGTTCGATCTCCACCCGTTAAGGAGATCAAGGGTTGTAATAGGTTTCTTCTCCACCCGTGAAGGAGAAAGTTAGTGGAATCCTCAAGTGGTGTACTTGAGGCGTGGATGTAGGCAAGGTTGCCGAACCACGTAAAAATCATTGTTTTAAGATTTTTCATTTCTTCTCACCTCCTCACTTTACTTTGTGCATTTGTGTTTATTTCTTATATTTCTAACACACTTGTTTGGTGAAATTGTGTTTGTTGAGATTTTACTTCACATTCATTATTTATTGTAAATCTCAATATTTTGAAAGATCAATTGGATTAACTAGTAAAAACCCAATTTTAATTGACCAAAGTTCGAAAGAAATTTAAAATTCCGCAATTGTCCTATTTACCCCCCTCTAGGACAATCTAGCTTGACCAACAATATTTATTTTAGCTAAGGATGGTTGGTTTTATACAAGATTTGATCAAAATTAACTTGAATGAATTATATAAATGTCATTTTAAAATACAAACATTTTGACTATTTATAAAACTTTTATTTAATTTAATTATATAATAAATAAATAATAAATCAAATACTTTTACATTTCATCATTATCTTAGTCAACTATCTCATCTACATAGATTTATAGTATAAATGCATTATATTGCTAGGATATATCCTTTTTATGATCATAGTATCCGACTGACAAGTCTCCTGCAAATGTCCTATCCATACACAAACCACAAACCAAATAAAATTATGAAAAGTAACTCATCTGAGGTGGGATGGGATTCGAACAATTTAGTGGACTTTTTTATTAATCGAATAATTTGTTGGACCATTTACATTTAGTAAGTTTATTTTACTTTAATCAAATACTTTTATACTGATTTTCAATTTTTTTAAATATCTGGGGATAGTAAGGGTTTCCTGGCTCAAATTTAATCTATATTCAAATATTTTAGATATTTTAGTAGGATAAAGTCTGAGTTTCTTAAAATAAAAAATTATTATTCAAGTCAACCACTGTTATACTTAAAGAATAAGATAGTAGTCTGTGTATTTAGAAATGAATACGTATAGAAATAATTGAAAAATTATTGAGTCAATCACTTTTATAATTAGGAAATAAATTTTAGATATTAGTTGTGAAGGAAAGATTATCTGGTCAACTACACTTTTAATTTAGAAAATAAGTTTAACATATTAGTTGTGTGTTTAGAAATAAATATTACAAACTGAGTTAGAAACTATTTAACTTCTAATTTTAGTTCTCATTACTTTAAAGATTTGTTAGATTTAAATAATGAATAGGAAATTTCTTATTTGACCAATATCACTATCTAATATAAAAGATTTACGTATATCCATATAAATCTATAACTGTAAATTCTATTACAGTGATTAATTTCATTTTAAATCAGAAGTGGAATATTTTTGTATTTCATTTACGTAGGCATCCTATTTTATTTTATTTTTAAAAAAAGATGAATACTCATTTTCATAAGGGAATATAAGTAAATACATAACTTTTTTACTTAAAAAGTGTATTCACATGATTTAACTTCGTAAAGAAAAGAATAAATTATTATAATTTAGATTTATATATAAATATATAAAATACAATTAAATTATTTTAATTCAAAATCTTAATATATTAGAAGTATGAAACTTGTATATAAATAATTGAGAAATTATTGGGTCAACCGCTCCTCTAATTAGGAGATAAATTTGAGATATTAGTTGGATAAAGAGATTATCGAGTCAAACACTCTTGTAATTTAGGAAATAAGTTTAATATATTAGACACAAATAATAGAAATGAGTACATATAGAAATAATTGTGAAATTATTGGGTCAACCACTGTGGAAAACTTAGGTTGATATATCGATATCAATATTCTCGGTAAATTTTCTTGGAAAATCTGAAAAATAAATATTTTTTCACATACAATCATACGAACAAAATGTTGCTCATACATCTTAAACATTCCACCATCTAAGTAAGCCCAGCCCCTAATGATCTGATCTGATTTACTACAAAGAATAAAATTTCTCCATCGCATAAAAGTCCAATAATTCCTATAAACTCTTTATAAATATAAAAAGAAAATTAATTTATAAACGCTGGGTATCCTGCGGTTTTCCACATATAAATTATAAAGAAAAAAAGAAAATTAATCTATTTATCGTTAAAAAAATTATGAACATAAACTATCCATATTGTACAACACAAACTATAAACACCAATACAAATCCATTGCCTTTCAGCTTTAGTTCGGAAAAGAGAGGACCAATCTCCATCAGCCCGCAGTAATCTGAAGTTTGTATTTTCATCTCTCTGAAGAGCAGTAAATAACATTTACTGTGCCATCTAATATATGCTTCATTTACTAATTACAGAGAGAGTTAAATAAATGGAATTTACTTTTATCTATTCTCTTTTTGCCCTACCCTACTTCAAGGAGCGCGATCCTCCTACGGGCATTTTGTGTCCACGAACACGAGATTTTACTGTTACCGACTTTACCCTCTCCATCCGTACCGTAATCACGAGAAAAGTTCCAACTCGGATCACCAAACCGAATCCCTTAATCTCCCTTAGCGAACCGAATTCACCGAATATTGGAATGTCCCAAAACGGATCACAGTCCTGATCCCTTAATGGCCTTTGGTGAGCCGAATTCACTGGATGTAAAAAAAGGGATCCTCGACCGGATCCCTTAATGGAACTCGGAGAGCCGAATTCTGCGTTGTCCAAAAACGGATCACCAACCGGATCCCTTAATGGAACTCGGTGAGCCGAATAAAGGAATGTTCAAATACGGATCACCAACAGGATCCCTTAATGGCCCTTTGGCGAGCCGAATTCGGCGGTTGAGATAGGAATGTCTAAAATCGGATCACTAACCAGATCACTTAGAAACATGTCGGCGAGCCGAATTTCTATCCATCACTTAAGACCGAGCACTTGACAGTAGGTCTTTTCTTTTACATTTCAATCACACAAGCATTCAAAATTACTTTTAATTCAAATATAGATATTTTCAAAACATTCATAGCCTTCAAATATAGATTATGACATGTGAAAGCAAATGGCCTCAATCAGTTGGGCAATTTTTAGTGCTGTGCTGTTTTTTTTTTTTTTTGCCTGGTATCAAATGGGTATTTTTAGTCATAATTTATCCATTGTACAAACTACAATTTTGTAAAAAGAGAGGCACTGAATCACTAGTTGACATTCATTCATCTGAAAATGAAAGGGAACAATTTTCAAACGATGCACATCAAAATATCATAAGAAAAAAAATACTTTATATACAGAGGAATGCTTGTAAATTTACAAAAAAAAAAACTCTGGAGGACATTAGACGCCAGTCAATCTTGTTTTCACAGGAGGATCAGGTGTTGCAGAAGTTCCAGAGACGACTGTAGCAACTGGTGTGGCAGGAGATGCAGAGGCAGCAGCCGAATTAGCCGCCTCAGTTCTCTCTACTGTTCTCTCCTCTGTTCTCTCCTCTGTTCTCTCTACTGTTCTCTCCTGACCTCTCTCTTCATTAGCCGCCTCAGTTCTCTCTACTGTTCTCTCCTCTGTTCTCTCCTATGTTCTCTCTACTGTTCTCTCCTAACCTCTCTCTTCATTAGCCGCCTCAATTCTCTGCCTCTTTGTTGGTCTAGAGACGGCTGCTACCCTCCCCTTTTCGCGAGTCTTCAGTGCCATGGAGTGTAATAGGAGCGGAAGAATTAGGGAAAGAGAAGATATTGAAATTCCGATGAGATTCGAGGGAGAGATTTAGAAAAATGGAGTCGATTTGAGGGAGAATCAGATCGTTAAGGGTTCAGGAGTTGGGGAAGAAAAAACAGGAATGGACTTAAACCTCTCAATTTGGGTTTTAATATAACCTTAAGTCAACATTTCGGCGATCCTAATTAGATATTCTTGGCGATCCAAATGTATTGAGAGGGGCACAGGCTTAAGGATTACTTGGCGAGCCGAATACAGGAAACCATTGGCTCGCCAAGAATGCTTGGCGATCCGATTTGGACGAGATTCCTCTGTATCCAGAGGAAAGAGATAATCGGCTCGCCAAGAATTCTTGGCGAACCGAATTCTACAAGAGCAGCGTGTATAGAGAGAAAGAAATAATCGGCTCGCCAAGCAATTCTTGGAGAGCCGAATAAAGGAAACCATCGGCTCACCAAGAAATTCTTGGCTATCCGAATTTTACTAGAGCAGAGCAAAGAGAATCCGAATTGCCAGGAATTTCCTACCAAGCCGAATACAGGAAACCATCGGCACACCAAGAATTCTTGGAGAATATAATTGTACTAGAGTAGAAAATCCAGATCGCCAAGAATTTCCTGGTAAGCCGAATACAGGAAACCATCGTCTCGCCAATAATTCTTGGCGAATCGAATATAGACACATATTTTGTTTGTCATTCTTTTCTGTTCAATTTTTACAGCCCGATCCTAAAATGAATTCATCCCAAAATGAAATGCATGTTACTCCATTTAACAAAATTCAAATACAGTAACATTAGAAACAACGCACTGTTACGAAATTCAACCATATCATTTCATTGATTTTCCAAATAAGTACATATGGTTAGGAAAGGGGTAAAAGAAACATTATCAAAATGTTTACAAAATATAAAAAAACAAGTCATCAAAAACTATCTAATCAGAGTCATCAGGAGTTGCTAGAGAAGGAGAAGGGTCGATACGTCAATTAAGGTTGACGATCGATTTTCTTAATGCAGAGAATTCTTCATTGGCACTCTGGCTGAATTCTTCCATGAATTTTTCTAGCCCATCCAGAATCGGCTCAATTTGAGACATACGTTCTTCGATTTTGCAAATAAATCGAATCAGGCTTTGTCGAGGCTTACGGTTATTTGCATTTTCGACATTCACACCTGGCTCAGGATTGGCATTTTCGATATTCACTTCAAACAGGTGTTCTGGCTAAGGGTCTGCATTTTTGCCATTAACGTCTCCTTCTTCACTCGAGTTTTCCAGCAAGGAGATTACTTCTGCTTCGCCTCTGACGTTTTTTGCAGATTTAGACCTGAGAAAATACAGACTAGTTCTCCACGGAGCAAATCTAGCACGGCTAGATTCAGCAACATCAGTGATTTTCTTGCTGGTAGAATACCGAGATTTAGCAGTCTCTCTTTTAGACATATTGCTTGAAGTTTCTAAGGCACAGGAGGAAAGGAGAAAAAAGAGGTTGGGGAAGTAAATGAGGAGGAAAGCATGGGAGAACAGAGATTGGTAGTTGGCAGTTGATAGGTGTTACTTTAAAATCAAGGCGATGCGTATTAAAAGACAGAGTCAAACACAGAATTCGGCTCTCCAAGTTCCATTAAAGGATCCGGTCGGGGATTCCTTTTTTTACATTCGGTGAATTCGGCTCGCCAAAGGCCATTAAGGGATTTGATATGTAACGCCCGTCCCTTTTCACTGAAATCAGAGTCTATTTTTTTTTTTTTAAATAAAAGAATGACAAAGGGAGCGGGATGTCACAACGCGAGTTAAGTCCGAGCTTTTAAAACTCGGCCCTTAACTGGCCAACCCTACGTGTGCGTGGAACTAAGTTCACGAAGAACGGTTCACACGTAGAAGTAAGCTCGAGGATTATTAAACTAAAATGCGGAAATTATAATAGAGACTATCCTACCAATTTTAGATAGCAGGGAAGATACATTCATTTAATTACTAAAATACTTCAAAATCATACTGTCCAAAATAAAATCCAAAACATAGCAAGAAATATAAGTTATTACAAACCGATAAGCTAAGCTACTTAAATTACATTTCCAAAATAAATCTTAAATAAGCTAAGTAGCTTGTTTCCCCAAGTTCCTACGCTTGGCTCCCGTCATGTCCTCCGTTTCCGCCATCTCCTACGTCATCAGGTAGGGTAGAAGTAGGGCGTTAGACAACGCGCCTAGTAGGACTCCGAGTAGGGCTAACACATGGATTAGTGATAAGAAGCATATGTCATGTGTCCCACCCATTGTCCATACCATCATGATGCCATATCCCCCTTGATGGGAAAACCTTATCAAGATATCCCCATGTTTGCTTCTCGGTCGCCCTGACGGAGCATGGACTCCGGTTATAGCACATCAGGCTATCCCCATGTTTGCTTCTCGGTCGCCCCGACAGAGCATGGACTCCGGTTATAGCACATCAGGTTATCCCCATGTTTGCTTCTCGGTCGCCCCAACGGAGCATGGACTCCAGTTTCATTATTTTCCCGCCCATGCCATGCATGAGATGTAAATGCATTATGCTATGTAATAAATATAATTCATAGCCTTCATATATAAAATTCATAACCTTAACATATAATTCATTGCCTTGCAGTATGCCATATATTATATATAAATCATAGTCTAAAAACCCATCATAAGCATATCACATGATTACTAAAATAAATTAATAAAATATCCATACACACATAATCCACGGCTTACAATAAGGTTGGAATCCTACCGAATATCGACTAGCGTCCCTTTACGTTTCCCGTCCGATAATCCGATCACCGATACGTGCACCGCCTGTGACGTCCGATACCTTATTACATATTAATAATCAGTCCACGTTTTTAACCATTTCTAAGTCCATAAATCATACCTTAGTGGGGTTCGGCCATACCCCATGGCCGAACCTCACTATCTAGGTTTTGTAGTTCCCATTTAGTCCAATAATCCTTTAACTTGTGAGTTTAAAATCTAGCGGCCCTAGGCTTTATAGAGCCGCACATAAGGTCATCTTTAAAGCTTTTAAGTCCATGATCATCCCCTATGGGGTTCGGCCATGTACCATGGCCGAACCCATGGTTCTTGAATTTGGCCATTATTTATGGTTTTGTCACTCTTCCTCCATTGTTAAGTTCTCATTATATTCCCCCATTCTCAGGCCCATAATTGATTCATAAAACTTGGATCCATTCATGACCCATCAAACATGACATGAACACATTAAAAATCAGTCCTTAAATTAACTTAATCCCCATTAATTTTAAACACATGTATAATACCAAATTTAACCCATAAATTGACCTACAAATGGGTCATGGGTTCGGCCATACACCATGGTCGAACCCATGATGTCTTTTTTTTTTCCCATTTTTACTTGGACCCATTTTCATCATTTAGGTCTACCATAAGCTCCACTATGAAGAGGTATACATCATGCATTTAAATGACAAATTTTGATCATCATTTGGTACATTTTAAGTCCATCAAAGCTACCATTACTCCCCAATATTTTTCCATGGTTCCAAGACACCTAAGTTAACCAAAATCTCTCCATGGTTTTATTTTTTTAAAACATTATTTCCACCCCTTTAAAACCTTATTTATAATACCTAAAATCCACTTAGAAACAATGCACCTTCTCCATCATTTTTCCATCTTTTCATATCCATTAAAATTATGAATACATTACCATAGGGTTCAAAACATTCCATCTATAAAATCTCTCCATGGTTTTTCTCATTTAAAAACCCCTTTAAAAATCACTAACATTCATTCATTGAAAACTTTAAAAAAAAATCATTAACCACTTAACATAGCCTCCATTCTCTAAACCCATTAAAATTCTAACACCATCACCATAAGGTTCATGGTCCATCATTCATTCATGCCTTTTAAGGCCACAAAAATCATTCATATCTCCCATAAATTTCCTCATTTACAATCCCTTTAAAAAATTACCACATTTAATCATTAAAACCCTAACAATCACAAATCATCCTTCCATGGCTTTCATTTTAAAACCCTATTAAATCACATACATCCATGCTTAAAACAAATTTTAATACCAATGTCCTTAATGCATCTATTCATTTTTCTTAATCTCTCCTTCCCATTTTGTCTATTTCTTACTTCATCTTTTGGATGGATTTAAATCCAAGGCCCATGATATTTTTGGCCACATTAAATCCAAGAAATGGACCCATTTTTAAACCTTAAAAACCTAACCTCTTGTTTTAGAAATACTTATAGATCCGACTGCTCCTCCTACTTTTCTTTCTCCTGTTGGATTCCTTGGCCTCCTTTCTTCTTCTTCTCCTTTGTTGGTCGGCCAAAATGAGCTTAATCAAATAAAAAACATCAAAGCTTGGGTCGGCTAAGATGGTGTGTTTGGGAGAGGAAAAGGAGGAGAAGATGGGAAGAACTAACCCAAGGTCTTGGTCTTGGAGTGATGGGCCAAAGCTTGCACTTCTCATTTCTCTTTTCTTCTCTTCTAAGTTTTCTTCTTCTTTCCTTGGAGGTGAGGGACGGTTTTGAGGGAGAATAAGAGAAGGAGAGAGTGAAATGAGAGTGGAATGGAGAGAATGAGGTGAAAAGTCATCTCATCCCTTGGTTGCTTAAGATATACTCCAACATTAACTCCTCCCACCAACCAAGCATGGGCTTTTCATGCTTTATGGTGGTGGTTGGGATAAACCACTACTACCAACGGTTTTGGCCTTTGAAATGAGGTGGTTGGTCATCCAATTTTGACCATTTGACCACCTTTTAACTAGTTTAATTATTTATTGAATTAGATCATTACTTAAGTTAATTAAATATTTTTCATAAATTTAATATTTTATAATTTTAATATAAAAACCTTTTAAATCTTAAAATTGTCTATCAATATTAACTCTCTTCTATCTTTTTCTTGTTTTTACCTTCTTTGTCTCATATTTTAGAAACGAAAAAAATAAAATGCAGCTCTAATTTTAATATTTTAAATTTTTATTGAAAATTATATCAATGACATGATAAAAATATTTTCTAATTTTTAAGCATTAAAAACTTATATTAGTATCATATTATAACATCTTAAAGAGTCCTGACAAAATGATACTAACGTTTTAAGAGAATGAGAGAGATTAAAAATACAATTATTCAACAAACTCATTTATTTTGACACATTAACTCTTAGATGTGAATGCTGATGAGAATTTTTAATATCACCCATGAACATGTGGAACTCAATTTTTTATATTCATCTATACCTTTATCTGTTCTCTCTCTCTCTCTGCAAAAAGCGATGTCCTCAAGGCCTTCAGCTAACCTACTCCCTATTTTTAATGATTTTCTTCCTATTTTTATTTCATTTTCAATTGAGCAGACTAGTGAATACTCAAGTATTCAGTAGGAGATGAGCAGAGAACAAGAGAAACATTTTTTCAAAAAGGTAAAATCTGAGGTCACATAAGAGCAGTAAATGACATTTTTTGTGGCTTTATAGGCATTCTAGCCGTTACTTTAATTTCTTTTCTAACAAATACAAATCGTTTAAGTGGTTAATTGTATTTAGAAACCGTGTTTTTCTATCAAGAGACCGTTTTTAAAAATACAGTGTGAAATTACCATTTTACCTCTGATTTTTTTTAAAACTGAAATATGGTCTCATTGTCCGAACACACATCCAGTTTTCATTCGCTCGGACGCTGAGACCATCCGAACAATTATTTCAGTGTAAACCTCGTTCATTCAGATAGTCTTATAAGGCGTGCGGCAAACCCCAAGGGATTAGGGTTTCGATTTGCAAAGGACAAAGGAGAAGAGAAGAGGGCCGAAAGAGAGAAAGGTAGAGAGAAGGCGTGCGGAAGTGTGGGGGTTCTCCAACAACTGGGTGTGGCGGGTCCCCTAGGGTTAGGGTTTTAGCTATTGCTTAGAGGATAGAAAAAGAGATGAAGAGGGAGAGAAACGAAAATGAGGGGAAAAATACTACGGGGCGGCGACTAGCGTTTGAGGTGAGGGAGAAGGGGAGGAAAGGAGATTAAATATTGGGGGAGGTGGGAGGGGGGGGGGCGAGGGGAGGAGGTTTTGGGGGTTGGCGGCGTTGTTTTGGAAATTATTATTGAAAACACTTTTTTTATTGTTTTTATTAATGATATTGTTTTCCCTGGGTTTTGAAAACACTAGAGTTCCATTTTTATTTATTTTATAATTTTTTTTAATAATAATAGTTTCCAAACCCTAATTGTAGCTCTAAACCCCCTCATATTTTGTAACGACCCTACCCCAACTTCTCAGTGTGATATTGTCCGCTTTGGGCCCACCATGCCCTCACGATTTTGCTTTGAGCCCTGGTCCACATGGCCAGGCCCAAAAGCCCTCACACATAGGAGCAAGGGTGAAAATATCGGCCGATACTGTGCTTATCGGCCGATATAATTCGGATTTTCGACCACCGAATTATACGTATCGGCCGTACCAAAAAAAATTCGGCCGATATGACTGAATTTTTGACCGAATTATAGGTCATGATATCGGCCGAATTTTAAAAATTCAGTTGTTTTTCTTTTAAAAAGCCCCCTTTTTTTAAAAAATATCTGACAAGAATGGAAAGAGAAAAAATAAAATATGGAGAAAAGATTGAAGAAAAAAATCGCACACCTTTCACAGCTTTCTTTTCTCTTCTTTCTCTTCTTCGTTGATGTGAAAAATACAGAGAGTGGCGGCAGCTGCTAGGGTTTAATAGAGAGAGTGAAAGAGAAGAAGGGTATTAAAACATGAGCATGAGGGTTTCTAAGTGAAAACCCATTTGATAAAAAGGAACTCTCGTGAGCTTCATAAAGAGCTCACGTGGAAACTCTGTGTACTCTAATATTTTATCCAAAAATAATTTTTAATGTGAAAGTAATACTTTTTTTATTTTAAATACAATATTTACCTATGCTAAAAGTAAAAAGTATAATATTTTCTTTTTTTATCTTATTGTCATAATTTAATATTATATTTACCATCTAATATTTTTACCATTGTCACTATTATTAGAAGGTATTCTTTATTTTTATTATATTAATTTAACATAATTAACTATAGCTCATAATTTTATTTATCTAATTATTATTAATGAAAAATAAAATCTATTTTCTCAAATGAAAGAAAATATTATATTATTATGTATGAAATTTGTGTGGTTATCAGTTCAAGTGATTAGGACCCCATTAATTTCATTTTTTAATATTTTTTCTATATTATTATGTAATTTTTAATCATTTTATTATTTATTTATTTTATTTCTATAATTCATAACTTAAGATAATACTCATTGACTAAGAAAATAAATTATGAAATTATTTCTACAAATTTTCCTCATTTATATCCTTTTTCTTTTAATTTTCACCATTTTATTACTAATTATATAATTTCCCGTTATCGTAACTTCAAAAATATATTAGAAGATGTAAATGTCCGATATTTTATGAAAAAATTACATATTCAATAAGCCCATAATTATCTGCATTTACTATAATTTTTTTGGAATTTTTTTTTAAAAAAAAAAGGGGCAGGAGAGAGAAAAAGTTCGGCCGATATGAAAAATCAAGTGGGATCTCAGCCCGGCCGATTTTTCTACCCCTGCATGGGAGAGAGGGGATTCCCTCATATTAACACCTAACCCACCCATCTCACTACCGATGTGGGACTTTCTTTTGAGGTGGGTGGGGGTATTACAATCTACCCCCCTTAAAATCAGAGCCGTCCCCGGCTCTGTCACATCACAGAGGTAGAGGGCCCACACAATCCGAGTATTGAACCATGCTTTGATACCACTTATAACGACCCTACCCCAACTTCCCAGTGTGATATTGTCCGCTTTAGGCCCACCATTCCCTCACGGTTTTGCTTTGGACCCTGGCCAACATGGCAAGGCCCAAAAAGGCCTCACACATAGGAGAGGAGGGATTCCCTCATATTAACACCCAACCCACCCACCTCACTACCGATGTGGGACTTTCTTTTGAGGTGGGTGGGGGTATTACATATTTAATCTCTTTTATCTCTCCCTCTCCCTCACCCCAAACCCTAGCCGCCGCCCCCATGGTGTTTTTCCCCTTATTTTCGTTTCTCTCTCTTCGTCTCTTCTTCTCTCCTCTAAGCAATACCCAAAACCCTAACCCTAGGGGACCCGCCGCACCCTATTGTTGGAGAACCCCCACGCCGCTGCACGCCTTCTCGTTATCTCTCTCTTCCGGCCCTCTCCTCTTCTTTTTTGTCCTTTGCAAATCAAAACCCTAATCCCTTGGGGTTTGATGCACGCCTTATAAGACCATCCGAACAAACGAGGTTTACACTGAAATAATCATTCCAATGGTCTCAACTTCCGAACGAACGAAAGATGAACTGGTTGTGCGTTAGGACGATGAGACCAGGTTTCAATTTTTTTTTTAAATCGAAAGGAAAAACGGTGTCTCCGAGCAAAAAAACACGGTGTCTGAATGTTCACCTTTAATAATAATAATTTCCAAAACCCTAACTGTTCCCCTAGACCCCCTCATATTTAATTTCATTTTCTCTCCCTCTCCCTCACCCCAAACCCTAGCTGCCTCCCCTATGGTGTTTTTCCCATCATTTTCGTTTCTCTCTCTCTTCCTCTATTCTTCTCTCCTCTAAGCAACACCCAAAACCCTAACCCTAGGGGAACCGCCGCCCCCTATTGTTGGAGAACCGCCACGCCGCCGTATGCCTTCCCTCTACCTTTCTCTCTTTTGGCTCTCTTCTATTCTCCTTTGTCCTTTGCAAATCGAGACCCTAATCCCTTAGGCTTTGCCACATGAAACATAAGACCGTCCGAACGAATGAGATTTACACTGAAATAATCGTTCGAACGGTCCCAGGGTCCGAATGAACGAAAAATGAACTAGATGTGCGTTCGGACAATGAGACCAGGTTTCAATGTTTTTAAAAATCGAAAGGTAAAGTGGTAATTTCACACTATTTTTTTGAAAAACAGTATTTACTGGCAGAAAAACATGGTGTCTAAATGACCACCTTTTTAAAATTTATTTAATAACATTGATCAAACTACAACTACAATCTACTAGTAAGGAAAATCAAATCAATTAATTCATCTAAGAGCTCATGACTCGTAAAGAGGGGAAAGAAAAAGTAGTTGGTAGTGAGACAATAACATCAATAGCGACTGTAGTTAATTTGCATTAATTGTTACCCTTGACTGGAGAAAGAGTGTGTGAGTTGGTGGATGTTTATTGATGTGAATTTTAAATTACTGGCAAGCGTACGAATCAGTTTATAGTATAGAGTATGAGTGCGAGGTCGTACCCAAGGGAAATCTACAAAATATATGTATGAAATAAAAAAATAGCACTATTTAAAAATAATGTGATTTAAGGAAATAGTTTTCTAAAACATTTAGTTATCATCTTAATTTAGAACAATAAATTGTTTTAATAAATTTTTGAGAAAAAGAAAAATAAATCAAGAATAAATAAATTGTTTACATAATCTACAATGAAATCGGGTCAAACATCGAAATACCATGTTATTCGATTTTAAAAAAAAATGGCCTAGACTATGAAATATTCTGTAATTATTAAATATAATTCAAGTATCTTATTTACTAAAATTCTAATTAAAATAATTATTAAATCAGAATTTTTCAAATCAAGCCTTAGGCTTGAGCGGGTTTTAAACTTGTGTTTCCCCAAATCTAAAACAACCGTTCTTGATAAGAACCTTAGACTGGAGAGACGGCAAGTCCCACTGATCCTAAAAGGGGTTCCACTTTTCCTTGAAAAATCCTAAAATTAATTTGCTTCATAAAGTTCTTAAAAATAATTAAAATAAAATTGGAAACTATCATTATTAAATATTTAATAATTGGGAATATCATACATCTAAACAAACCGCCATGAATTTTATTTAAAAATTCAGAAATGAATTACAATTCTTTTGGACTTTAAATAAAAAAAAAAATAATAACTTACAAGAAATTATTTATTTTTCTCCTGTCTTTCGTCGTCCAATTTCAGCCTTCAATGTCTTACCCAGTTCAATCATCAAATGGACCCAAACACTTGAATTTATAGGAGAGACAGGAATGAGATAAGAGATCCTTTAAACTCAGCCGGGATAAGAGATCAATTTAAATTCAAATAGAGGATTTCCGTGGAAGCCTTTTTTATCACTATCTTTCTTTCATCTGGTAAAGATCGGCTAACACATACACGGCTGACTTTATCTTTTATCTCTTTTTCAAGAAACCTCAGCTGCTATCTTATCCTTTATCTTCTTCTCATTCCAAATTTCTGTTTTATCTCTGCTTTCTGCTAATCTTATCCTTCCTCATCTTTTTGAAATCTCCTTGAAACCCAGCTGCTCATCTTATCATTCTCTATCTGGATCAGCTCTTTGCTGAGTTTGAAAAATCAGCCACTCAACCCTCCGTTCTGATCTCTTCTGATAATCTCTCTCGGCAAGATAGAATTCTCTTTTTTCTCTCTTCTATCTTCTTGAAAACCCAGCTTTATCTGGCAGCTCTCATCCAAATCTTATCTTCCTCTTTTCAAATTCTCAACTGCTACAGGGCAGCTGCTTCTTTGCCACCTGTCTCTATCTTCCCTATCTTCCTCTGCTCTTATCCCCTCTCTGTTGTACCTTATCTCTTCAAATTTGAAACCAACTGCTACATGGCAGCTAGTACACGGCTCAGCTGCCTTATCTTCCCTCTGCAGAGCTGTCCTTCTCAGCTGCTGTCTTCTTTCTCTTCTTGGCCGCTGCCTGCTTCAGTCGCTCCATCTCTGCTGGTTGCCGCTGCCTGCTTCAGTCGCTCCATCTCTGCTGGTTGCTGGTTGCCGCTGCCGCTGCTCTGCCTCTGCTGCCTTCAGCTGGTTGCGATCTCAGCTGGTTTCTCTTTTCCTGCTGCCGCTGTGTGCGATGTTGGCTGCTCAGACTTCCCAGTTGGAGACGCTGTCTTGCTGCTGTTCTGTTCAGCCAAGAGATATCAGCATTGAACCAGGGCAGGTTGCAACTCTTTACTGCACTTAACATTGATTGAACCCTCGCAGCTGAGCTCCAACCCTTATCTGGTAGAAACAAGCTAACAACCATGCGCTCACTAAGTGACTTATCCAGCAGATCAATCTCAGGACTCGGCCAAGAGGGAAGGCTTGCATCTGCTGCTACAGTTTCTTCAATGGATCGATCCAAGGCTTCATTGGAGGCCAAGATGCAATTATTGGGCCCCACTTCACAAATTTCCTTGTGGTCAAGGGCCTCCCATGAAGAACCCAAGTAGCTCAAGACCAGTTCACGTGGCTTAACTTTTATAATGGATAACCAGTGGGCCACCAGCACGGTCGGCTGGTCTTCAGTTTTTCTCCCTATGAGTCCTGCAACAAGAGAAAGAAAAGAATAGGAAAGAAATGGAAATAGAAAAAGAAATGGTAATATTAAGCTTTCCTTCAAGTGCCGGCCACCCCAATCGAGAGTCAATAAGAAGGGTTGGTTGATGTCGACTGAATTTTTGACTTAGCCACTTTTTGATCATTTTTATTTTCTTTTTCTTATATTTTTCAAAATAAACTGTAAAACTAAAAACAACCTTAAACATATCTAATATTTATAAAATAAGGACTAATTAATCTAATATTAAAGGGTAAAATTGTAATTTTACGGTGTTCATCATTTATGTGACTTCAATAGTTATTTTACGTCGCATGCAGTTAATACCTGATGTTGATTGAAAGAGACCACAACTTAGGATGCTGAATTAAAATATCTGCTTTAAAATTGATAAAAAATATATTGATATTTTCTTTTCTATTTAAAGGGTGGCCATTTAGACACCTTGTTTTTCTGCCAGGGGACACCGTTTTTCAAAATACAATGTGAAATTTCCACTTTGCCATTTGATTTTTAAAAAAACTGAAATGGTCTCATCATCAAAAGCACATCCAGTTCATTTTTCATTCATTCGAACGCTGAGACCGTTCGAACGATTATTGCAGCGTAAATCTCGTTCGTTCGGACGGTCTTATATTTCGTTGCGGCAAAGCCCAAGGGATTAGGGTCTCGATTTGCAAAGGACAAAGGAGAAGATAAGAGGGCCGAAAGAGAGAAATGTAGTGAGAAGGCGTGCGGCGGCGTGGGGGTTCTCCAACAATGAGGGGTGGCGTCCCCTAGGGTTAGGGTTTTGGGTGTTGCTTAGAGGAGAAAAGAAGAGATGAAGATATAGATAAACGAAAATGAGGAGAACAACACCATGGCGGGCTCGGCTAGGATTTGGGGTGAGGGAGAGGGTGAGAAAAGGAGATTAAATATGTGGGGGGTTAGGATTTTGAAATTATTATTGAAAACATTTTTTTATTGTTTTTATAAATGATATTGTTTTTCTTGGTTTTTGAAAACATTAGAGTTCCATTTTTATTTATTTTGTTATTTATTTTGAATTTTCTTTTAATAATAATAGTTTCCAATATTATTAAAACAATTTTAGAAACATAATTATTAATAGGCGCGACTTACAGACACTCGAATTTTCTGTCTCTCCACACCCGACTTTAGATTTTTGGGTGAAATTACCATTATACCCCCACGTTTTAACTCATCTGAATGAATTACCAGTTCATTTGGCATTCGTTTGGATGAATGAAGTCATCCGAACGAAAGCCGAAGTATAAATTTAGTTCATTAGAACGAATGGGCAGAACATTCGTTTGAATGAACCGCACTGACTTATTACAGTCGTCGTTCGAACGGTCTATCGATGCTACAGTAATGCATAGTGCATTATTTAAATAATAAAATCTCATTTAAAACTTTAAAGTTATTTTTTAAGGACTGTGTATTTTCAAAATTTCTCAAATTGAATATCCGGACTAATTACGATAACCTGATAAAAATACTTTAAGACTTCAAGGTCTTTTGACACTCCCGAATGCTTAAACACATTTGAGAGTGTCAAAAGACGTTGAAGTCTTAAAGTATTTTTATCAGGTTATCGTAATTAGTCTGGATATTCAATTTGAGAAATTTTGGAAACACACAGTGCTTAAAAAACAACTTCAAAATTTTAAAGGAGATTTTATTATTTAAATCATGCACTATGCATTTGTGTAGCATCGGCTGTGAAAACCCTTGCCCAGATGGGCTGCCACTTAGGAAACCGATGTGGGAAGTCCCACATCGGTAGAAAATGAAGGGAGATGGGTGGTTATATGAGGCCAACCCTTCTTAACTCACAAGACGCGTTTTGGGCCGGGCCATGTGGGCCCAGGCCCAAAAGGAAAACAGTGAGGGCTCGCGTGTGTGCGAGGCCCAGAGCAGACAATTTCTTGCTGAGTTGGACCCTAAGCTTTGTTTTCGGGTCGGGTCGTTAGAAATGGTATCAGAGCCTCAGTTCTGCACTCGGACTGTGTGAGCCTTCCTCCTTCCCAGGTGTTGTTGAGCTAAGCTGGGTCGAGCCGAGGGCGGCTCGAGGCCTTAGAGGGGTTGATTGTGAAAACCCTTGCCTAGATGGGTTGTCACTTAGGGAACCGATGTGGGGTGTCCCACATCGGTAAAAAAGGAAAGGAAATGGGTGCTTATATGAGGCCAAGCCCTCTTAACTCATAAGACGCGTTTTGGGCCGGGCCCAAAAGGAAAACAGTGCAAGCTCGCGTGTGTGCGAGGCCCGGAGCGGACAATTTCTTGCTGAGTTGGACCCTAAGTTTTGTGTTCGGGTCGGGTCGTTACATAGGCAGACCGTCCGAACGACTGTAATAAGTCAGTGCGGTTCTTTCGAATGAATGTTCTGCCCATTCATTCGAATGAACTAAATTTACACTTCGGCATTCGTTCGGATGACTTCATTCATCCGAACAAATGCCGAATGAACTGCAATTCGTTCGGATGAGTAAAAATGTGGGGGTATAATGGTAATTTCACCTGAAAAATGTGAAATCAGGTGTGTGAGGCAGAAATTCTGGGTGTCTGTAAGTCGTGCCTTATTAATATTATTTTGATTATTAATGTATATATTCATTATTATTTTATTAGTAAGATTTCTCCAATAATATTTTAACAACACTCTAAAATTTTAAAAAAA
Organism: Chimonanthus salicifolius; assembly: GCA_013350335.1. NCBI lineage: Eukaryota > Viridiplantae > Streptophyta > Magnoliopsida > Laurales > Calycanthaceae > Chimonanthus > Chimonanthus salicifolius. The sequence goes on from CM023538.1 coordinate 52,207,725, forward strand.
TCGGTAGTGAGTAATAATAGGATGATAAATGCTGGGACCAGGTTTGGGTATTTGACTTTGTGACACCTCAATGGCTCTCTGGGGTGGAAATCTGACCCTCTAGTTTTTATCTTTGGTTAAGCTTAAATCTAATGGAGAGTGGAGACCCTCCATTACGTGGAAGATCGTGAATTGTGATCTTGTGTATGAGAATATTTTTAACTTTTTGGATTTTTATTGAAAATTATTAGAATTTTTTTGTATAAAATATAATATTTAAAAAATAATAAATAGTTTTTATAAAAAAATTATCAATAATTTAATGGAATTTTATTGAAATATTACCGTCATATTACCATTTATAACATTTTTAATGCTATTTTGTTAGAAACTTACCTCATTATCAATAAATACATGTTGTTAATATAGTGATAATATTTTACCTATAAAAATATAATAAATTTGAATATTATTAATATTTGATCTAATGGACATACTCGATCACCTGGTCTCCATATTGAAGCCATAAATAAAGAAGTACATATATTAATATATAAATATGATAATCTTCGACTATAATGTCTCTAATCTCTATTTTTTTTTTTAAGTTTTGGTTAACTTCACTGCCATATAAAAGGGTTGCTGAGATTTTCTTTTTAAATGAAACTTTTCTCTTTAACTTTTTCAGATGGGTCTTTTTTCTTTTTACCAAAAATAGCAAAAATAGAGTGTTTTCTGAAATAGAGAGACAAAGAGAGTCCGATTTATAATTTTTAACCATTATGGGTTCGATTAGGTAAAAGGTTTTGAATTTGAACCTATATTGAATAAAATTAATTTAATACTTAAATAATTTAATTATTTTATCTATTAATTTAAATGAATATATTTCACCAAACTAAAAAATTTAAGCTACTGTATTAATGTTTTATTTCCAATATATTCACTTTATCTTTTAATTTTACTAAAATAATTTCTCTCAATTTTTATTTTTACATTTTTTTATATAAATTCAGATTGAATAAAATAAAATTTAAATTAAATCAAATTTGATGAAAAATGTGCTATTATTTACATTTTATAATCAACTTGATCTAAAGTGACTCGACTCATCTCAATGATCTGAAGCTTTGCCCGAATTATTAGTTTGTTGTAATAATTACAACAATTCTAAAATAATTTAAAAAATATCAAATTTATGTGAAATAACCTAAAATAAAATGGGTTTCACTCAAACTTTTAATCCTAACTAAATTATTTCTTAATATACTCCTATAATATGTCACACATTACAGGGTGCCTTTTTGCTTCCGTTTGTAGTAATCTGATTTCATTGAAAAAAGGAAGGTCCTAAGAGGCAGTGAAAGAAAGTTGTATGATTATTTCTTATAAACTTCTTTATTGTTATAATTTTGATAAGTTGGTATTATAACCAGGGGTCGAAATATCGGCCGATACATATCGTATCGGCCGATATATATCGGTTTTAAAGAGCATCATATCGGCCCATATCATATCGTATCTGCCGATATTCACAATATTGGCCGATATTTAAAAAAAAGATGAGGAAATAGAAAAATATCGGCCGATACCATTTTTTGTACCCCTGATTATAACTATAATAATCACTATCACTATCAATTTCATTTATTAATGTTCCAAGTTTCAACCAATCATCTCATCTACAAAAATAAAAAAAACTGGACTCACTTCTTTGGTTTGCCGGACCTAAGTTAGTCTCGGCTTGGTTCATTTTTTTTGGGTTAATGATATTAATATGAGGATGATCAATTCTAGACATCCAAAAAATTAATAAAAAAAATTATTAGCTCATACCAAACTCGCACTTTAATTCTCTTCAAGCACATAAATGAATCATAAAATCAAAATTTTTTTTTAGAACACATGAAGAGAGGACAAATTGTATTACTTATTTCTCCTTTGAAGAATGATGACACACTATATACAAGTTCTTTTACCATAAAACAAACATTTCATATCACCATTGATTTCAATCTTTAAAAAATTTTCTTTTTTCTTAGAACACTTGCCTCTTTTAGCTGGTGGTCCAATCACGCTTTCTCCCGAGCCAACTCAGAGGTTGCTCCTCACCCTCCATCTCTCACTCTCTTGTTCATCTCAGACAAGGCACAGTGAGACTTTCTTCAGACAATAGTGGAAGCTTGCCACAGTGAGACTTTCCTCAAACAGAAGTGGAAGCTCTCCAAGACGATCGTCGAAAATGGGCTTCACGAGTATCTCTCACTCTCCGAGAAGAGGAAATGGGCTTCACTGCATGTCTCCTCCTACTCCTCTTTCTAGTCCTCTTCTTTCTGTTCTTCTTCCTCCTCTTTCTTCTTGTCCTCCTCCGCCTCCTCCTCCTACTCCTCCTACTTATTGTCTTCATCGTCGTCGTCATCCTCCCTCTCCTCTTCCTTTTTCTTTTCCTCTTCGTTGCTTAACTGTATTTGCTTTTTAAAAAAAAAATTATCTTGCCGCTTTTAGCTGGTCGTCCAATCACGCTTTCTCCCGAGCCAACTCAAAGGTTTCTCCTCACCCTCCATCTCTCACTCTCTTGTTCATCTCAAACAAGGCACATTGAGACTTTTTTCAAACAGAAGTGGAAGCTCGCCATAGTTAGACTTTCCTCAAACAGAAGTGGAAGATCCCTAAGACGACAGTCGGAAATGGGTTTCACGAGTCTCACTCTCTCCGACAAGCAATAGTGAGACTTTCCCCAAACACAACACCATCACCTCGCCAGTGTGCTAATTTAAAGTGAGTGTTCAATCTAATTTTCTATCCCATCTCTCTATTACTTCTTACTTTACATCCCTTTTTTATTTAAAGGGTGGAGCAGTAGAAGCGTTGGTCCCCTTCGGTCAAGTTCTTGTGCATGCTGTTAGGACCTTCGTCCCCGAAGCGAAGAAAGAGGAGTAAGAACAATAGGTTGTCCTCTCCCGGCCAGTATTTCCTTAACTACTACTCTGGTTGTTGCCAACGGGGATCCCCCATTCCGAAAGGTTACAAGGCTGGCCGTTAGGTCTAAAATTGTATGCCACCACTGTATGCCGATAGATTTAATACTTCAGCGTCGTTATCGGACATTGCAGGGTGAGCCAGACAAAACGATTTTCCTTCTTCTCCTCAGCACCTGCCCTTGTGCATCCATCGGTTTGAGAAACATGGATTCATTGTCTCCTCCAACTCTCCAAGTCCACGCTATTCAACAACCTCGTCGGACTACTTCGCTGATGACGAGGAGTCCTCTGTATCAAATTGCTCCTCCTTAGGCGCACCGTCATGTTCCTCATCTTCCTCGGATTCCAGTATATTGCTTCGGAAGAAGCTGAGACAAATGAAACTAGAAGCGAATCTGAAAGAGGGGGAGGAGGAGGAAAGCAAAGAAGAAGAGGAGGAAGTACTCCCCTTCTCCTTCGATTACTCGATCTGCCGGTCCGAGTCCGACTTAGAGTTGATGAAAGAAGAGAGGGAGAAGTTTTTTGTACTTGCTGACAACGAGGAGTCCTCTCGATCAGACTGCTCCTCCTTTTCCTCTAGTGCACCGTCATTTTCCTCCTCTTCCTCTGATTCCAGTACATTGCTTCGGAAGAAGCTTGAGACAAATGAAAATAGAAACGAATAGAGGAGGAGGAGGAGGAAGAGGAAGAGAAGGAGGAGGAAGAAGAGAAGGAAAGCGAAGAAGAAGAGGAGGAAGTACTCCCCTTCTTTTTCGATCACTCAATCGACCCGTCCGAGTCCGACTCAAAGTAGATGAAAGCGGGCTTAAAAAAATGCCCCGGCCGATATATTGGCCGATATGTATATCAGACGATATATCGGCCGATAATTTTCTCTCTCCTCCGATATCGGAACCGTGAAAAAACCTCAAAAAACCGTGAAGAACTATGTAGAATCGTGAAAAACTGCAAAAAATCGTGAAAAACCATGAAAGCCGTATCGAAAGAACCGTTAACAACCGTTAAAACCCACAAAAAACTGTGAAAAATCGTGAAAAACAGTATCGATTTTTAAAATAAAAAAAAATAACTTTTAAATACCGATATTTATGTATATCGGTCGATATAGTGACCGATATTGCGGACCGAATATCGACCATATCAGCCGATATTCGTTTTGTACGGTCGATAAATATCGTATCAACCGATATTGTTCAGTGTTAAAAAACTGATATATATCGGCCGATATTTCAACCTTAGGATGAAAGAAGAGAGAGCAATTTTTTTTTCTCTTACTAGATTTCAAATACTTTCGGGTACGTTAGTTTGTTTCATTCATGTCTGTCTAGAACATGTCCGATTCAACCCTAAGGCAAGTTAGGCTCCCAAGGCCTAGATTTCTCCTAGGAAGAGGTTTTTATTAGGATTAGGCAAATTCCACCATGGAAGAGACGAGTGACATTTGTGCCTAAACCACTTCATGCTCTTCAACAATTAAACACACAATTAACTATGTATGAAAGAACAAACACTGAAAGGAATCACCCATCTAAGGCTTGATGTCGGTATTAACGTCTTTAAGACCATTAAATCAATAAATCTATATAAATAACAAATCAGCCCTACTTGAATTTATAGGATCGGAAGGGATTGAGTCTCACTGTCTGAGTCAAACTCAAATGATTTTTAAAATCATGAGTGGGGACACGTCAACCAAAGACTCTAATGCCAAAAAATGCCATGGGTAACTTTCTAAATGTAATGATATGGTTTTGAGTCATTAAAGATATTGGCAACATCTAAATCATGAAATTTTCTTAACAAAGCTTAAGTAATGAGAAAGGTTTCTAGAGGATTTTATGTGCAGGGGATTTTCAAGATTAGAGGATTCTCATGTCCCTCTAGGGAAAATAATTTTTGTGTTGGAGGAAAAAAATAAAGCTCATTTTTTTTTCTATTTAAAAATACCAAACAGAGAAAACGAGAGGAGTCTCTTGTATTTTTTTTCCTCCCATACAAAAGGATTTCAGAGGTAGACCATCAATAAGCCATGCCAAAAAGTAATTGAAAGAAAAAATCAAACTCCGAATAGACCTAATCCATTGGGTGGGAAGTAATAAATTTTGTCCAAAGTACAAAATTTTAGCCAAAATTCATCAAATTAAGTTTAAATCAAAACATATTTTCAAAATATTAATCAAGATTTTAAAAATATCAATGAAATTAGTATCTCAAGACTTCACTTGATTAGTACAAATTTACTGAAAGCTCTATTTAAATGACTTAAAAAAGCTTTCCCAAGGATTATATTGCTTATTATGGTAATTATTGACTAATTGCATTTTATTCCAAATTCAACTGTCTAACCTACTACTTGATAATCACAAAATGGTGAAAGAAAAAGAGAGCAAAAAAAAAAAAAGCATAATCCACATCCATTGTAGGGAGATTAAAAAAAAGACAAACATGGGATGTAAAGGATAATGTTCACATTGTCTTTAATGATAGGATAAATAGCTTGAATCACAAAATGGACCCAAAAAAGAAAAACCCTCTAACTATTAAACTTAAATTTTTAAATATTTTAATTCGAGTTTGGTTCAAGTTCAAAACCCTCAAACTAACGGAACCTGTAAATATTTCGAGGTTTTTTTTTTTTTTTCTGATTCTGAATCTCCATCTCTTTAAAGTTCATGGATTTTGACTTTTTAAGATTTTATAATAATATATAGTAGTATAATTTTTTATTCTTATGGTTAAAAAATTAGGTTATATTTTGATCATGTGATATCATTGATAAATATTTTTAATAAAAATTAGACTTTGAGTGCGTTTTATTTTCAACGTTCATGAGATGAGACGGACGAAACATGTGAACATGGAAAAGAAGGAAAAAGGTTATTGTCGATGAGATTTTTCAGATTTAGAGGGTTAATATATAAATATTAAATTTTCTATCATTTTTTACTAATATTAATCAAAATAAATTCTTTATTAAAAATTTGTCGAAGAAGAAGAATCCCTAGGAGTTGGTGAGCACAACATCCAAAAGAGGAGAGTCCTTGAAAGAGTGCGTAATAGCTCACTGATCGAGCGCTCTTGCGCCGAAGATGAACGGGGCTAAGCGATCTGCCGAAGCTGTGGGATGTAAAAATGCATCGGTAGGGGAGCGTTCCGCTTAGAGGGAAGCTCCCGCGCGAGCAGGTGTGGACGAAGCGGAAGCGAGAATGTCGGCTTGTAAGCTGTGTTCGGGGGGGAGTTATTGTCTATCGTTGGCCTCTATGGTAGAATCAGTCAGGGAGGCCCGAGAGGCGGTGGTTTACCCTGTGGCAGATGTCAGCGGTTCGAGTCTGCGCCCCTGATAATTGCGTCCTTGTGCCTGGCTGTGAGGTCTCTAAGCCACATGTATAGTTCAATGTGCTCATAATACACTACAAATAGTAGAAACATAATACTCTTTCTAAATTAATAAATATTTATTTATCGATAAATTAATAAATTATTCATTTATCGATAAATCAATAACCCTACTAAGATAATAATTTCTCTTAGTCCCAAGAGTATTATTTTATAGGGATTTTACTGTAATTATAATTTACACACCGGATAGTCATGTAATGAAAATTTAAATTTATTTTGATTGAAATTTTGAACATTTCAACTTTTAAATATTTTTTCATAAATATAATAATTTAATTATTTACATATAAGCCATCCAATAATAAAAGAAAAAGTAAAAAATAAATAAGAAATAATTTCAATCTAAAAATTCTAAATATTTTTCAGTGGTATATCTTTAATTATAATAATATGATCTCCAAATAACTTTCGATCTCTTAGTATATAAATTTGGTTTTGCAAATGATTTTGAGCTTCACATCTTGTGGTGAGAATGGTCGGTTTAGATGAGGTTACTAGAAAACATAAATAATAGCAGATTTTTCATCCAATTTGATTTAATTCAAAATTTATTTTATTCAATCTAACTTAATCTAAGTTATATAAAGAAAGTAAAAATAAGAAATTGTGAGAAATTATTTTATTAGAAATTGAAAGATAAAAAGATTTTTCTTTCACGTAAATATATAGGAATATAAAATATTAATACAGCAGTCTTAAAATTTTAATTTAATTGAGTACATATATTAAAAACAATAGATGAAAAATAAATAAATAATTGAACTATTTAATTTAATTTAATTTAATTCAAATTATGTTCAAATTCAAGACCTTCAATATAATTGAACCCATAATTATTTCAGATTGAAATACGTCACTTTAATAATTTTAATTGAACTTGATTGGAAAACTTTGTAGAACACCACTCTTGAACACTTTCTTCAAACCAACCCCTTGTCTTCACTTTCTCCATTTACATTATCTGTTTAATAGTTCATTTATAATTGTATGAGAATTAGTTTTATTCAGAATAAAAATAATACCTTTATTTAAATAGATGCAAATAGATGTTAAAAAAATAAAATTCATTTTCAACAAATTTTTTCATAACCATTTCTTTCTACAAAATACACAAGCTTATTATTTGAATTATTTATTATATCCACTTTTATAAATTAATTTTTAAAATCAAGACAGACATTAATAAAAATCCTTAAAAAAATCCCTTTTCTTTTTTTTTTTTAGTTTTATCCTTTCACATTAATAATTTACTACAAGAAAAATAAATGTTAGAAAATATTTGTAAAATAGTGAAATTTAAAAAGCAGTTCCCACATCTAGGGTTAACGACTACAATTCGCACAGCTGTCTTCCTTGCTTTCTTCTCTTCTGCTTTCCTTTCTCGTTTCTCTGCTCCTAGTCTTCTCTCCGATTCCTCTTTCCTTCTCAGGCAAAATGCGGTGGCGTTCTTATCTCTTGATGTATGATATTTGAATTTTCTTTCACGTCCGCCCAAAGTCCTTTTCAGTTCTCTTGTATATAATGGGCTGGGCATTGTGAAATGGAGAAAAGAAGAGAAGGAGGAGATGTCTGAAGTGCCAAAAACGCCGCAGTCTCTCTTCTCTCGCCGCTCACGAGTCTCTCTCACGTCACAGGTTTTTTCCTTTTACGATTTCCTTCTCTTCTTTATAGTTATTTCGCCCCTACTTCTCCGTTTCATTTATAATTTTTTTCATGTAAAATGAAGAAAAGGGCTGCAAAATGAAGATAAAAAAAAAAAACGGAGAATAGGGTTTTTAATGTATTCCGCTTGAAATGATGATGATGATGATGATTTTCTTTTTTGGGTGGGTGGTTTTGTTATTTCCGGGCAATAGTTTGATTTTATTTGATGTGGGCAAATGTTGTTAGATCTACTTTGGTTGAGGATGTTTTTTTTTTAAAATAAATGAAAATAAATGATTGGGTATCTTTCTCTCTCTCTCTCTCTCTCTCGGTCTCTTTATATCGCCCATAGTTTGATTTTAGTTTATGTACTCTCTTTTTTCTCTGAAATACTTGTGAGATTCCTTATAAAAATACTGTGTATTTGATCTTTACTGGATTATTGGCTTGTCTAGGGTGCGGAGTTTAAGTTTATTATCTGATTTATTACTGTTGTTATCATTCAACAAAACTGGTATTCTCACTGCTAATGACCCATGAAGGTGGATGATTCTTGGGTTGTTACCTTTCCTGATTAGATGATTCTGCCTAATCCACCCCAAACTAGTATTGGTCTGATCTCTATTTCTGTGGCACAAGAAATGCAGAAAACAGTATCCTGCTTAATGGCGGTACAAACGAATCATAATGGTAATGATTTTCAGTATTGATTTAGTCTGGAAACGTTTAAAAATTTCTCAAATAATGTGCTTTGAGCTCCATGCTGCAGTGATGCAGAGTAGGCACATACTATCCTTTTATCTACAATTTCTGTCTGATTTAAATTTTGGTTCAAGTCTTTTCTTGTGTCTGAATGTGCATTTGGTTTCTTTTCAGTATGATAATTTAATGGGAAGAATAATTGTCCCCATTGTTGGTGTTGGTCTAAACTGAATCATGTCATCTTTAATGTGGAAATTAACATATAATACATACCTAAAAGGAAATTTTTAGTATGGCACACTCTTTAAACAATCACATTTGATTTCCATCGTGACCACAAACTGTTTCATTTGTATATTTTTAAGTTCTTGATAGTTCTTCAATTTTTTATAATTCATTTGTTTTTATAATTGCAACCTCATTTTTATGTTGAGTGCAACTAAATGCATCTTTTTAAAACAGATGTGGAATTCCCTTGTTTATTTAAAGGGTGGAGGAGTGCTTGTGCATCATGAATTCTTCTCTTCCGAGTCCAAACTATTCCACAACCTCGTCCGATTACTTCGCCGACGACGAAAAGTCCTCTGGATCGGTCTTTGATTCGGATGACTTCCATTTCTCCCCTCTCCTCCACTCGCCACTGATATTCTTCAGTTTCCCCTTACTGCCATCTATCTACTCTTATTCCTGTAATTCGCTTCTTCTTATTCCTGTAAATCGCTTCGGAAGAAGCTGAGAGAAATGAAGATAGAAGCAAAACGGAAGGATGAGAAAGAAGAGAACGAAGTGAAGTACAGAAGGAAGTTCATTTTCTTCTTCTCAGTTTGCTGGATGTGGGTCGCCTTTCAGGTTGTGTTTGTAATTGTTCTGTATTTATTCGAAGCTCTCTTTTCAGAACACGATAAAGATAGACTGGTTTGCCATGGGTTCCTCTGAATTTTTCTAATATAGTAGTGCTACAACATTCTTCAAGCCTAAAACCTCTATATGGATGAATGGTGAATCACCAACTTCAAAGGCATCGAAGAATGGTGAATTTTTATCATATAGTAAATGTTGAATCATCTTTGAAGTTGGAGATAAATAGGAAATGACTTCGATGCATGCTTATTCCTCTTGAAAGGACCACCCGACATTATAATTCTTAAAATTTCTTCTAAGGGAGAAAAAACAGCCGGGCCTTCTGTTTCTTCAATTGATCTTGTACATAAGTCTTAAATCAATTACAAGTCCAGTCATTGCTGCCACGGATGTTGGGGAGGCTGTGGGTTCGAGCCTCTATGGTCTAACCTTGGTGTGTCCTACGAGTAGTTGGCTCACCTGTGGTGGTTTTATGTTGGGTATCCTGCGGTTTCTTACATGTAAATTTAAAAAAAATAAAAATAAATAAATTACAAATTAATTATTTTGAAATATGATGATAGTATAATATAAAATCATAATCATATAACAATTTATTATTTTTTAAATTAATTGCTAGAATATGAAAATTTGATAATCTAATTCTTACTTTGATATTTGAAGTGAAAATTGAAAAAAGAGAAAAATATTAAAAGTGTCTTTTTATGCCTTGTATCTCGTGGTTTTCCTCACATAAATTTTAAAAAAAAAAATAGAAAAAGATAATTATAATAGTTTTTAGATAAATCGAACTGTCTTAAAGACCGAATCACCGAACTATTTAAAAAAAAAACTGGTTTTAGTCCATTCATGTCAAATCATATGGTTTGATTTGTCTTTGCCATGGTCCACAGCAATCCACAAATCCTAAATCAATTTTTTTTTCTCTATATATATTCACATGCATAAAGAAGGGCCCCAACTCAGGTTGGGTTTTGGCCTGACCCGCATGACCTGACCCGGGAAATCATGCAAGTCGGATTGAGAATTTCGGGTCAGCAGGTCTGGTTGTGAAGATAAAAACCCGTATGAAATTCTAGTCGAAGCGGGTTGAGGATTTTACAAGTTAATCCGACCCAATCCGGCTAAAATTAGATTAAAATGGGTTCAAAATGTGAATCAGGTCAGAATTCGGATCGCGTCGGGTGTGAAGTTCACGTTGAGAATTTGGGTCTGGTCGGATTCCAAATATATCAACTCAAGTTGAATTTTAAAGAACCCGATCCGTCCAATCCGAGTTGCAGCCATACATAAAGTGTCGCAGAAGATAAAAATAAGAGACTCGTATTATTAATGTTCCTAAAGTTTGATATTGGCTTGTACACGTGTCACTATTATTTGAGCCACGAAATATTTATGCCACATGTATTTGCCACATCACATTTGTACACGTGGCATTAGAAGGGTCCGCCAGCTTGGAGGAGAGTGCTTTCTTCGATCCCCCATCAGCTCCTCACTGCCACGAAGCACTTCGCCGCCGACAGCATCATCGGCGACGCACTCCGACCTGGTGAAGATGCTCGGCTACTGCAGTACTGCATGGCTGGAGAAGACCGTGGCCTAATATTAATGAGAACAACCTAGTCGTGTTTATTTGAGTATGAATGTTCAAATCAGCCCCAATGCCTACAAAGTTCCAAACTCACTGTAAGAAGAAAAAAGATCCGGCTCTCTCTTGAAATTTATTTTCGTGAACTTGTTAATCTCTATCCTGTATTGATATTTTCTAATAAAAAACTTTAATATTTTTTAATTATTTAAAGTTATGATAAGAAGATATTTTTTTAACTTCTTGATGTAAATGGGCAAGTTCAAGCAAGTCTATTAAACATAATCAAAATAATTTAAAATAAATCATTTATATTATCAAAATTATATAACTACAACAATTAATAGGTAATAGTACTTTACATCATATATAATGGCAAGCCATATAAATATCTGGATTTTCTTTCTCTATACATTCGATTTCAAAATTCAGATAAAATTACCATTTTACCCTTCGTTTTTAAAGGAAAAAAAGATTGTATGCATCATTCGAACAACTGTGTGGTTCGTTCGAACGAATAGTTCAAATAGATTTCACCCGATTTTTTTAAATCAAACGTGTAGAGAACGAAAACCTGAGTGTCTGTATAACTGACTTATATAGTTATCTATTCATTATTTTCAACTATTCACTTTTTTTTATACGGTTCTGAAAGAATCTTCCTACTGTCTACACTCTACAGAGGCTCGAAACCTTCACCAATCACAGTTGCCAATTTATTTTTGCAGGTCAACATTATGTAATCATTTCTCCAAATTCATTTAAAGTTGCATTTTTAAACAGGAGACTTATTATAACATTAAACAACTGAATTAAAATTTCAAATATCAAATTATTTATTATCATACCCTAAGTCTTCAAATTATTGTAAATTGATGTACCCTTCTTTAACTTGGAGACTTGAATGGTTGGCATCAACTCTACAAAGCTATCTCCAAATAAAGGCAAAGAGACGAAGATGGGTTTCTTATTAAGTAAAAGGGAGCACTTACACACATCCGGATTTTCTGCCTCTACACACTTGAAATCGGATTTTTGGGTGAAATTACGATTTTACCCCCGCGTTTCCATTCATTCGAATGAATGCCCAGTTCATTTTGACATTCATTCGAATGAATCCTCAAATGTATTTTCAATTCATTCGAATGAATAGGCTGAACAGTAACACGGAATACTGCTCAGCCCCATTCATTCGAATGAATAGTAAAAAAAGGCCACCATTCCTTTCATTCATTCGAATGAATCGTTCATTCGAATGAGCGGAACGTTGATTAGTTCTGTTGATTCCTTCATTCGATTCATTCGAATCATTCATTCGAATGATTCGAATGAATTGAATTCAGATTACATATTTATTTTTTTAAAAAAATATTTGAACTTATTTTTTAAGCATTGTGTATTTCTAAAATTTTTCAAATTGAATATCCAGACTAATTATAATAATCTGATTAAAATACTTTAAGACTTCAAGGTCTTTTGACACTCCTAAATATTTAAAACACAGTGTTTTACAAATAAGGGTATCCCTAGGGTGTGCCAAAAATACATTTAAGAGTGTCAAAAGACCTTGATGTCTTAAAGTATTTTTATCAGGTTATCGTAATTAGTTCGGATATTCAATTTGAGAAATTTTGAAAATACACAATGCTTAAAAAACAATGTGCATAATATATTAAATAATAAAATCTCATTTAAAACTTTAAAGTTGTTTTTTAAGCACTGTGCATTTCCAAAATTTCTCAAATTGAATATCCAAACTAATTACGATAACCTGATAAAAATACTTTAAGACATCAAGGTCTTTTGACACTCTTAAATGTATTTTTAGCACACCCTAGGGATACCCTTATTTGTAAAACACTGTGTTTTAAATATTTAGGAGTGTCAAAAGACCTTGAAGTCTTAAAGTATTTTGATCAGATTATCATAATTAGTCTGGATATTCAATTTGAAAAATTTTAGAAATACACAATGCTTAAAAAATAAGTTCAATTTTTTTTTAAAAAAAATAAATATGTAATCTGAATTAAGTTCATTCGAATGATTCGAATGAATCGAATGAAGGAATCAACGGAACGAATCAACGTTCCGCTCATTCTACTCATTTGAATGAATGATCGTTTCATTCGAATGAATGAAAGGAATGGTGGCCTTTTTTTACTATTCATTCGAATGAATCATCCATTCATTCGAATGAATGGGGCTGAGCAGTATTCCGTGTTACTGTTCAGCCCATTCATTCGAATGAATTGAAAATACTTGAGGATTCATTCGAATGAATGCCAAAATGAACTGGGCATTTATTCGAATGAATGGAAACGTGGAGGTAAAATCATAATTTCATCTGAAAATTCGATTTCAAGTGTGTAGAGGCAGAAAATTCAGGTGTGTGTAAGTGCTCCCTAAGTAAAAACCAACGAGTGGTAAGAAATTGTAAAAGTCTGCACAGTGGGCCAAAGCTGACTCAAACATTTGGCTGCTTTAATAAAAAGGGCACGCCCTAATCTTCTATTTCTAAGTGGACACCTGATTGGGTTGGTCCAGCACATTTAGGCCCACTAATCTATAAATGCTGCCTTTTTTTTTTCACTCAATAGTAAAAATGCCGGACCCAAAGTGCATTTGCAGAAAAAAAATATATATATATCTTTCATCCATTAATAAGTGCCAATGTTAGACCACCCAAGTGCATTTATAATTTTACAACAGTCGAATCATTTTTGTTTAATTTGAAAGTAGAACTCTTTAATCCGTTTAACTCAAAATCATTTTCAAATTTAATTAATTAAGTTCATCTAAATTTTTTAGAGACACAGCTGAGTCCTGCCATATGAGCAGAGTTTGTATTTTGGATTTTCACCTAAAGACTTTTGACCTATATTTTAAAGGGACATATGTTATTGATGGATTTCTTTTTTATTTGCAGTTCAGTTCATGGCTGTTTTATTAAGTTCATGGACTTCCATCGCTTTAGAAGAAGTTGAGAAAAATGAAAATAGAAGCCAAACGGAAAGAGGAGGAAGAAGAGGGGAAGAAAAGCGAAGAAGAAGAGGAGGAAGTACTCCTCTCCTCTTCTTCAATCACAGTCCGAGTCTGACTCCTAGTAGATGTGCTTATTTTCTTCCGTTTGGTTTTTGGGCTTTTATGTTTCTATCTGCCTGGCTCAGGGGTAGAAAAATCGGCCGGGCCGAGATCCCAACCGATTTTTCATATCGGCCGAACTTTTTTCTCTCCTGCCTTTTTTTTTTTTTAATTCCAAAAAAATTACAGTAAATATAGATAATTATGGGCTTATTGAATATGTAATTTTTTTATAAAATATCGGACATTTACATCTTCTAATATATTTTTGAAGTTACGATAGCGGGAAATTATATAATTAGTAATAAAATGGTGAAAATTACAAGGAAAAGGATATAAATGAGGAAAATTTGTAGAAATAATTTCATAATTTATTTTCTTAGTCAATGAGTGTTATTTTAAGTTATGAATTATAGAAATAAAAAATAAAAATAAAATGATTGAAAGTTACATAATAATGTAGAAAAATATTAGAAAATGAAACTAAAGGGGTCCTAATCACTTGAACTAATAACCACACAAATGTCATACATAATAATATAATTTTTTTTTCATTTGAGAAAATAGATTTTATTTTTCATTAATAATAATTAGATAAATAAAATTATTAGATAAAATTATGAGCTATAGTTAATTATGTTAAATTGATATAATAAAAATAAAGAATACCTTCTAATAATAATGACAATGGTAAAAATATTAAATGGTAAATATAATATTAAATTATTACAATAAGATAAATTAAAGAAAACATTATACTTCTTACTTTCAACATAAATAAATATTATATTTAAAATAAAATAAAAATTAGAGTACACACAATGGCTTCCACGTGAGGTCTTTAGGAAGCTCACGTGAGTTCCTTTTCAAAGAGGGTTCCACTTAGAAACCCTAATGCTCAAATTTTACCCTTCTTCTCTTTCACTCTCTCTATTAAACCCTAGCCGCCGCTGCTGCTCTCTGTATTTTTCCCATCACCTAAGAAGAAAAAGAAGAAGAAGGAAAGCTCTAAAAGGTGTAGCAATTTTTTTTCTTCAATCTTTTCTCCATATTTTCTTTTATTTCTTTCCATTCTTTCTCTTCCCATATTTCTAAAAAAAGGGGCTTTTTTTTTAAAAAAAAAACAAACAACCGATTTTTTTAAAATTCGGCCGATATCATGACCGAATTATTACAAAATTCGGTCATATCGGCCGATTTTTTTTTTTGTACGGCCAATACCAAAGGTCGAAATATCGGCCGATATATATCTGTTTTGAAGAGCACTATATCGGCCGATATCATATCCTAAATATCGGACATACCATATCGGCCGATATCAAAATATCAGCCGATATTTAAAAAAAAAAAAAAAGAGAGGAGAGAGAAAAATATCAGCCCGATATTTGCCCGATATTTTAAAAAAATCGGCCGATATATCGTATCGGCCGATATATTAACGATATTTTAACCCCTGGCCGATACTATACGTATCGGCTGATATAAATCGGTGGTGGAAAATCCGAATTAATTCGGCCGATACGCACAGTATCGGCCGAATTTTTGACCGCTGGCCTGGCTCGGGATGTGGGTGGCCTATAGCCTTTTTAAGCTTTTGCCTTCGGCTTGAACCAAGAGTATAAATCTCAACTGATACAATATCGGCCAGAGAAAAAAAAAATCGGCCGATTTCTTTTGTTTTTTTTTTTTTAAAAAAATGAATATCGGTTGTGGACCCAGACCAATATCTCGGCCGATATTTACCCATATCGGACGAATATTGGCCTAAATATCGTCTGATATTTCAAATATCAGCCGATATTTTTATTTTCTATTTTTTAAATGATTTGTTTTTTAAACTACCAATAAAAACTGCTTGTTGGAAAATTTGATAATTATGAACCCACCCAACCCAACTAATACAATAAGCAGTAACTCAACCAGATTGTCAGTCAAACTCAGCAGTGCAAACTAACCGAGTTTCATCCGAACAATCCCATCAAGTTTGGATGCAAACGAACTGGGTTCACATACAAATAGTCTGTTCATTTCAACTCGGTAGCTGGTTTAGACTCTACTCAGCCAAATCGGTCCATCATGTGCAGCTGGCCAGCATTTCAGTTTCAACTCATGACTGAATTTTATAAGAATCATATATAAACGTATCTTTCAAACTCTTCCGTCCATATAGACCCAAATGAGCCAATCAAAAAGTTTACACCAAGTTAATGAGCCAATCAAAAAGTTTACACCAAACTCAGGTACAAACTTGTATGCAAAGAATGTTTATTGGTAATATATAGGCACAAAACTAGTTTTATTTTTTCATTTGGAGCTGGTTTTTTTTTTTTTTATGTTCTTCATTTTTCATTTGCAATTTGTCCTTTTTCCTACCCTGAACAAACTAAAATAATTAGATTCTCAATAGTAGATTTTAATCACATAATAATAATAATCCATTAATATTTGAAACTTGATACACACACCTTCAGATCCTCACTAGTAAAGTTTAGTAGTAGATATCAAAAGACATGATTGCAACTGCATTTTCCCACACATGCTCATAAGGTAACAAAAGGGGCAGATCTCAAACTGGATTAACATCCATGACTAACTAATTATTCAGCGAGCTTAGGTAGAGAAAATAGAGGATAAGATGGTTGGATTTTGGATTCTCAGACAAACTGGCGAAGATAGTCCTCGACAGTGGTGTATTTGACATCTGGATAGAGCTGGGATGCCTCCACTCCGAATGATGGTTCAATCTCAAAGTTGGTATGGTCACCCTTGACGAAAACGGAGTGGGCAATTGCCAAGATGACATTGAGAGGAATTGGCGCTTCTGCAAATATTTAGACAAAAATAGAAATCAGAAACCAATCATCATATCTTTTGTGTATGTTCCGAAGGATGGAAAACTGATACACCCTTGCAGTTCATCAGTAGGGTTGAATAAAATTTGGAGATACAATGAAACAGTTCCAATGATTTGTATTATGTTTTAACTGACCTTGAATGTTCTTGAGAACTTGCTCTTCAGGGACATAGACTCTCTCCAGTGTCTTCCCGGTCAACTTCTCCCAGAGGGAGACAAGATCATTGAAGGAGATGACGTCCGCAGGGGGTCTCAGATAGAGGATCTTGTTCAGGGTTCTTAGATCATCGACTGCTTTGACAGTGTACGTGCCAATGTCTTCTTCCTTGACAAAAACAGCTGAAAATAGGAAGACAATGATCACAATACCTCAGAAAAAAGCAAGTTGAAAGTTAAGAAGACACCGTTATTCCACTGCTCATGATTCTTTCAGTGTTTATCTATTCTTCCTATTAGCATGAATTACATTGATTTTCTCACAGAAGTATTTGCCTACCCCCTTCCATCAGTGTCCACCAACCTATAATCAAATGCCTGCAATATTTGGAAGGGAATTGATTGGTGGTATAGGCCATTCATATTAGGTCCAATTGTACATTTTATGGCTTAAATGGAAAAGTTACAAAAGTGAGCCAAACATCGCTTGTTCACTCATATATACAATATACACTCGAGCTAATCCTTCCCAGTCTAGTTCAAAGAATTGTCTATATCAACAAAATATGATCCCCTGCTATCAAGAAAGAGTTGAGTAGCCAATATATTTCTTTTGGCCTACAATCACTACCAGATCGGATATAAAAATGAACGAAGCATGTACACTTGCATATGCAACAGTAGTGTAACATTGAATCATGCATAGTCTAGCCTGTGTGAAAAAGACGATTGAATGAGTGTGAAACTATAGTACTATATTCATGTCAAACCACACATGTTTTATTGACCCCACCACATGCTAGTCTCATGGTGCTAACCTCCCACACCTTTCTTCAAACATGGTTTCTTGAGACAAGAAGCTTTAGCAAAACTGGTAAAGATTTGTTGTTATTATTAAAAGGTTGTGGTACGAGTCTCGTTCCCGGTCAGACATCCAGTCGACTCATGAAAACACTTCGCCAAATCCAAATATAAAGGCCAACTCTAGCCTATGAGAAAAATATGATTGAATGAGTATGAAACTATCGTACTACTCTATTCATGTCAAACCACACCTATTTTATTGACCCCATCACATGCTAGCCAACTCCAAATTGATGGGAAAAATAGCTTTGACGATGATGATGATAATGATGATGATTATGTATTTTTAATAGTTAGATCCGATGGGTATCTAAGGCAAATCTATATACATTATAACGTTATTGAGAGGGTACAACGACATTGTAGTTGCAATCCATACCTTTTGGATTCCCATCCCCTAAGATAACAACTTTCTCTGTGGGAGGACCAGTGGCTCCTGCCTGTCCCAATGTTGGAAGGAAATACCCAGCAAAGAAGTTGGAAGATACATAGGTGTATGGTATCCCTGCAGCCTCAACTTCTCGTCGTATCTGAGCTTTGGTCGCAAAGGCACTTTTTGCTGGCTCTACTGCATGGACACGATCCACATCATTCCCAAACTCAGATGGGAAAAATCTCTGCAACAAACAATTGCTTTAGCCACATAATTTGACAAATGAGGATGCCTATATTCAATTCAATTGCCACAACATTCTAGTGAATTTGATTAACAACCTATGTTGCTCAGGTTCTTGTGCACGTCTCTATGTTGAATTCTTCATGAATCCTATTTATACTCTTTAACATGATCATTTCATCATAATACTAATATAAAAATACTTTTTCTCTTGTTGAAATATTACAAATCAACTGACAAACATTAAGTAAACACTGAGACATATCATCTTTTAAAGTCTGGTATTGTCAGTGCCGGTCCTGAGATTTCAAAGGCCCTAGGCGAACTCTTAAGATAAATCTTTTATACATTAAAAAAAAAAAAAAAAACTTAAACAAACTTGTTGAGTAATGTGTTTAAACCAATAGGAAGGGCAAGTGTGCCGTATCAAATAGGTGAATGGTTAGCTGGTTGGCCTTATTATTTTGGACCTATTTTACTGGATTTAATTTCTAATTTTTTAGACCTATAAACAAAGGAGTTTATGGACTTGGGGGCCCTATCTATTTGAGGCCTTAGGCGGCGGCGTACTCCGCCTATAGACAGGGCCGGGCCTGGATATTGTGTTGTGGTTGCTCAAAATTTTGGATGTGGATATCACTTACTATCATCAAAATCTTTCAGCTTTGTTCAACTTTTGATACATAGAAAATTTCTTTTTTCTCTGAAAATATCTTCTCAAGAAAATGTCGTGTACATTTTGAGAAAATAATCATTTTTATGAAAAATGGATAATACTGATTTATTGAAGTAAAAATTATCTTTCTACGAAGAAAATACTATAAGTAGACTAAATTTGATCCCAAAATTTATTTTTTAACAACTTAATCTCAGCGGTCAAAGTCATTATCTTAATGATGATTTTGACCACTAAAATCAAGTGTTTAAAAGTTGAGTTTTGAGCTCAAATTCAGTCCATTTGTAACATACCACATATATTTTCAATATGAATAGTTTGTATTATAATTCACTTTAAAATAATTTTTTTAAATAAAAAAATGCCCATGAACACACGTATAATGGATAAACGGGTCAAAAAATACAATGGGCTTTCATAGACTTCTTGCAAAAGCCCAAGCCCGACTATTCATACAAATGGGCTCAAGCATTTAGCCCAAGTCTGGTCCAACGGACTGACATAGGTGTTCATTCTTTGTTTATGAACAATTCAAGTGGGTTTCAAAGAACAACCCTAGGTGAGACCAACCATCTTTTTGTTTTCAATCTTTCAGTGATTTGTCTCGATCTATGCCTCTAATAAAAATCTATTAACTTGCACAAGTAGTTCAGCAAATCTGAATTTCTAAAATTACACTAGAGAATTTTGATTTACCTCTTCTCAAATTTACTTGATACACAAAGTTTACATGTAATTTCATAAATATATAATTATTCTTACCGTACGATATAGAGTAAAATAACCAATCTTAAAAAAAGGGAGGAAAAAAAACACTTAGAAGTCGGAATGGATGAAGTCATTAGATATTTTCTATTCTCCCTGCTGTCGCTGAACTTTTCCTCCCTCAAACATTGAGGTTCCATGTGGATGGCTGAGAATATTTATCAGCGAGTCTTGTAAGAAAGAAATGGAGATGGAAGCGAAAAGCCCCACACCAATAAAAAGAAGTTAAAAGGGAAAAAAAAAAAAAAGGACACACAAAGTCACAAACTTGGCATTTGAAACAAAAAATTTAGGCTATTCTCGAAGCCTAAATACGATCAGAGAGGTTGAGTGACTCTTATAATGAAATATGTCATGAAATGATTGATAATTTATTAAAATTAATAAATTATATTATATTATTTTGATTTGAATTTTAATAAATATAAATTATTATTTTTAAGAATTAAATTAAATAATAAGATAATCAGATAAACATAAAACTTCATATATAATTTACTTATATAATTCTTTTTATATCACTGATTCAAAATCAAGCTAGAAAAATAAATTCCGTCAACCAAACGTGAAAATGAGTTTAAAGATATAGCATATGCTCTACATCTAATGGTTAATGTTTTTTTTTTTTTTATGACCAAAGGCAAAGGGCCACAGCATTTATCAGATCCCAACTGGATGTTGATCCACCTTTGATAGGTAGATAGACGAGGTGATTGCTTCTTAAATATGTTAGAAAGATGTACCAACCATCTCATAATCAATCAATCAACCAAGGGCCAACATCTGACGGCTCAGATGAGGGAGCATTCACATTGACATTAAGCCATCCTTTGACCCATTTGTACTCTAGTAATCAAACAATCCTATCAATTACTAATTTTATTTACTTAAATCAAATACATAAACATATTTAAAAAAATATTTTTATAATTGTGATATTAAAAGTTTATATTTGTTTAATAAGATTAATATATAATATTAAACAATAATATTATTAGAAATCAAATTAGATCTAAAAATAACTGCTCTCACCTTAACGTTTCCAGCTTCTTGGATGGCCGCAATGATCTTTGTCTGATCAGCAAGCTGTCCGTGGCCCACCGTCGATATCACAACGTCCACCTGCTTAATCGCCTTCACCAGACTCTCATGATCGTACAAATCTCCCTAACAAGGGAAAAAAACAAGTCAAACAAACTATTATTTTAAAAAAAGGAAAAATATTATCCATAAATTCTGAAAATTAAAATCCTGATTCCTGACAGGGCCATTTGTTTGCAGGGATACCGTTTTATGTAGAGTAAATCCAAGGCGAAAACACCATAACATAGAGACATTTTTCAATTAATCCGCGTATTCACTGGTGAAAATAAAAGTGAATGTGGAGAAAAATTATATTTAATATTTTATTAAAAAGTTAGAGAAATAAAATGGAAGATATTTTTTTAAAGTTTTCTAATTCATCTCTAATTTAAATTCAAAATGCTTACATGTATTCTATTTTTTCTAGCATCATAGGAAAAACATATCAGAAAGGGTTGGATTACCAAATAGAATATGCGATCTCTTTAACCCAAATTTTCCTCTCTTCTTCATCAGATTTCCTACCATTTCTAAGAAAGTAAATTTCTTCATTTTACTCTTTCCCTGCATCCAAACAACGTCTAAATGTCTAAATTCCAATAAAAGCGTTACTTACATAGACGAGAGTGACGCCGTGGTTCTTGAAATTTTCAACTAATCTTTGCCTTTGCTGGATCAGACACTGTTTTCTCTCTCACCAAAGCGAAGGTCGGATGCCCGGCCTTAGCACTCGCTTCTACGATGAATTTTCCGATGTAGCCAGTGCCGCCGATGAACAGAATCTTGCTCTTCTCTGCCATTTCCAGAAAGATAATCTCTTTTCTCCGAAGTGGATGAGAGCGCTAATAGATACTTATAGAAACAGAAGGAGACCGAATTTACAAAAATGCCCCCGATTAGTTCTCATATCAAATCCGTGACTCAGTACTAAAACTCGTTTGGGTTGTGCATAAATAACATAAATTAAATTAGTTTTGTATTTAAGCTCTTAAAAAAAAAAATTTACACTAGGTACTCTGGGGTTTCTCAATGTAAATTAAAAAAAAATTATTTCTTTTATTTTTCTCTAAATTTTCTTGTAATTCAAAATTAGATATTCATGATTTCTATCAAAGTAAATGCATATCATAAAGGTAGGTCTCACCTTTCATGTATCATCATAAGGGTACATTATTATTTTGTTTTTATTCTATTTCATAAATGCTTTTAAAAAATATTATATCTTTGCTTAATTTGTAAGAAATCTCTTTATTTTTGACATTCTGAAAGAGCTTCGAATTTTTTACTTTGTTAAAAATCTTTTTTTATCTTAATTCAACAAATGTTACATGGAGATTCTAATATTTTATTTTAAAATTTTTAAAGTAAATATAACAGTACAGTTCATTTTTACTATATAAAATGAAAGAAGAGGTTTAAATTTATTTTTCTTGAATTTATGCGTGGAAAATCATGAAAAACCCAATTTAAAACTCTCATGAGTGATATTCACTTTCCTTAGAGTACACCAGATTAGGCCGTAGGGGCTCGAACCTAGCACCTCCCGCTTCTTAAAATGTGAGATTAACCGGTTGAGTTTAACCCATGTGTACTAAATTTGATTTTTAAATTTGATAAAAACAAAATAATATTTCTAACATGTGATTTTGAACTTTACTTTTTGGACTTATAAACTTGATTTAGAACGCTATAAATTTTAGATACAAATAAATTTTAATCCTTTAGCTAATTTAGAAATTTCTTTTAATCTCTTATATTCGGATGAAATTAAAAGTATATAATTTAAGAAGTGTTAGATTAAATTTTTTATAAATGTTTTGAATTGAGAAAAAGAAGATCTTTCAAAGAACTTAAAAAATGCTTAGAATTTTTTTGAGAATATAGAAAAATAAAATTATTTTCAGATTAAATAAAAATATTAAAACTGTAGTTCATATTTATCATCTATTTATATTAGCTTTAAAATGCACTATAATTCTCTATTAATTATATTAAATAAAAATTTAAATTTAATAAAGTATTTGCATAAGTCTAACTTATTGTCATTAGAACATCATTAGAAAGTATAAATGTAATTTAAAAGATAAAAAGGTATTTATTTTGAATGAGCTATTTTCATACTTATAAATATAGTGTTTCCATATAAATGTCTAATAATTCTAAATGATAAATTATTCTAGTAATGTCAATATATAAATTAATTACAAACTTATGAAAGTGAGCCCATTTTACAGTAAAAAGTGAATAATATCTAATATATATTTTGTATTATCCCTTATTATACGCATATAAAATGCTGCTGACATGAGCGGTATCGAGTTTTTGAGTCAACTCGGCAATTTAGCAGCTGAGTGCGAGAATGTATGTGACCGTGATTTTGGAAATTCATGAATCTGGCCACATTCGACTCCCACGCTTCTCGTGCTTAGCTGGAATAAAATTATATTAGTATCTGTAGACTACTAAGGATCAACCAAATGAGGTTTAGACTTTATGGTAGGCCTTAGCTCTTTTGTGACTTTGAGAAATTATCAATTGTGGTCATATTCATAAAAATTGATGTGAATTTTTAATCACAATATTTAAAAGAATAAAAAACTTAGTATACTCTAAAGTCAGTGGGTATCACTTGTTGAGATTTTACGCTGAGTTTCCTTCAATTTCCCACACATAAATTTAAATTAAAAAAAAATTCTTATTTTGAAGTATAAATTTAGCCGAAATCAAATTTTCAGTCCTCAGGAAGACCAAAATTTCAATTGATATTTTAATCATATCAACTACCTCAGGCCGAAATTTATAAATGAGTAAAATCATCAAAATCTCCAAAAGGTAATCAAAATTTGACTAAAATTTCTAAATATGATCAAAATTTAATAGAAATATGAAAATATTAGCCTATACATTTTTTTTTTTGAAAAATCATTGCTATTTCTGATATTTAGATTTTAGCCCATATTAAATTAAAAAAAAATCAGTCGATATTTCAAATATAACTCAGGACTCACGTTTTACTTTTTAAATTTAACCGATAATTTAATTTAAAATCTATAATTGAAAATTCACACCACAAGAATGATTTCTCTTTAGCATTCTTTGCTTCGGTAGACACTGTAGTACGAGTTGGTAGGCACTCATATCATGTGTCGCTTCAAAGTCCAAAGAAATGACCCTCCCAACGACCCACAATGAAGTAAAGAAAAAGTTAGAAAATGATTTTTGTACATAAATTTAATATTGAGATTATTCTATGAATAGATATTAAATTCAATATAATTTTAAAGAAAATTATACAATTAAAGAATATATGTAGTTTTTCTCTCATCTAATTATTTTATTTATTGATTTCAAATCTTTATAAATTAGTAACTTATATTTATTATAGTATAAAAATCTAAAATTATTTACTTTATCAATAGTATTCAAATGGGGCCACCCATGAACCAAACCATGATTAGAGAGTGGACCGGTATAAGCCTTTGTCTTGCAAATGTCAAAACTACTAGAAGTTTCTCTAATTATTGGGGTGCTAAAAGATGTCCCCCTCCGTAGAAAAAAATATTTGTGAAAAACAATAAAGATAGTGGTATTAAAAAAAAAAATGGATGTCTGGAG
The DNA here is from genome assembly GCA_013350335.1 of Chimonanthus salicifolius. NCBI lineage: Eukaryota > Viridiplantae > Streptophyta > Magnoliopsida > Laurales > Calycanthaceae > Chimonanthus > Chimonanthus salicifolius. The sequence continues at coordinate 52,232,589 of CM023538.1, forward strand.
GTGAGATTTTAATATCTAAGTGAATGTGTAAATCTCTTATCTACACAGTAGAAATAAGTTGATGGAATGAAATCATGTGAGAATTGGTTTAGAGGAGATGTGAAAAATTAAACTCAAGACCCCACTTCATGAGAGGAGCGTCTTTACCGTCAAGCCAACCACCTATATTGGTGTAGATCAACTGGTTACCTCCCGCCTCAGAATGCGGGAAGCTACGAGTTTGAACCTTTATAACCTAACCTTGGTGTGCTTCAGACAGGGGTTTAAATTTGATATCAGCCGATGTTTTGCTCTCTTAATTTTTTTTTTTTTTAGAAAAAGATCGATATCAGTCGATATTTGGATCCCTGGCTCTAGAGGTAGTAGACTCACTCGTGAGAGTTTTATACTGACATCTCATAAATTATTAAAAAAAATAATTGTATAAAAATGTGATGATAGACTCTCATGATAGCAATTCCAGTCTTCCACAATGTGATGATGGAACCACCACATTGCTTTGCAAGCAACCTTTCATGATTGTCTTTACTTGTACCAGCTGAAATCATTACCCAATTCCAGCCTTGCCATTTATTTATTTTCTTAAGTTAGTTTAATCTTTTTTTATTAGGTTTATGGGCCAAATTTAATAAGTGGACTCTAAGATGGAAATCTTCAAAGTTCAAACTACAAACAGGTACTTTGATGAGTTTGAAGGCAAACTCTGAGGGATATTTTTTTCTTAAAAAACATTATTTTATCTATAAATGGTAAGTGAAATTGTAATTTATTATATCATTTTAATTATAAAAAAGTTAAGTGTTAATTTTTAATATTAAAATTTTAAATGTTGATTATATAAATAAAATAATTAAGTGACGTAGATAATCAAACACCTTCTACCTTCCCTCTTAAATATATCACCTTAATTATAAATTTAGTAATTTTTTGAAAAATTGTATTGACCAAAATTTATTAGATTTCAGCGGAAATTTCAATCAAATTTTAGAAATCTGTTTCAAATCCAGTTCAAATTTAGAAAATATCTATCAAATCTGAAATTTTGATAATTTTACCTATTTTTTATTGAAATATTAGTTAAAAGATTTCAATTCCTTAATAAAAAGTTATTTTCAATCGAAATATGTAACACAGCCTTATGCACGATGTCATGAGATCGTCACAGAGTCGTCATACAGTGAAGACTATGACATAAGTGGACAACGACACGTGGAAGTCAATTAGGGGACGATTATTATAAATCCTAAATTATAATATTATTATTTTTAAAGTGTTTTAAAAATTGAATCCACACGATTTTTAAAATTTAATACGATCAAAATTTTAACATCTTTAAGGAATTTTTCTAATACTTTTTAACCCTTTTCTTCTGAAATCATCTTTCATCATCATTGTTAGTATAGTACCATGTTTATAATATTATTTTAATGTTTATGTTTTTAACATTTATTTTATTTTAAAATTTCTTATTACTTCACTATATTATAATAATATTGTAGTTCAAACGGTTTGATCCAACAGTCAAATCTAATTAAACAAAACTTTTATAAAAATAATTATTCTTCAATTTTTAGAAAGATAAAATATTTATTGTTGTTATATCTCTTCCCTGTGTTTTCACTTTTAGATGACTATTGAAACTTAAACTGTTCATTTAATCTAAATTTAAGTATTATAATACTTAAGAGAAAATAAAATTATTTTTATGTCAATAACTAAACATATATAATATTCATGTAAAAGTGGATAAAATTAGAATAAAGGATTTTAAGATTAGACAAAAGTTGTGTAAAAAATGCAAAAAAAGAAAAAACATTTGAAGACCGGATTTGATCAGTTTAAATGATTGGGCCCATCATTATTGTGTAAGTACTTAAAAATAGAGAAAATTCATGTAAAAAATTATAAAATTATAAAAATATAAAAATAATTTATGAGTTGATTGAATGAAATTAAATATTTTGATATAGTTATAAGAATTGCACAAATTCTTTAAATAATGACTTTTACAAGACTGTCACATATAATTTCTGCATATTTTTTATAAATAAAAGAAAAAGAGTTGAAAATTAGGTTCTTATATTATCTAAGAATTGTTGAAATTGCTCCTCTCGAACTTTGATATTTTGTTTTCAAATACAGTATAACTCTTCTTCTATTCTAATTTTAAACTCAGCTTTTTCTAAGTGGAGTGTTGATATTGTTTTCCTCTTTTGATTATTTCATAATAAGGCTATAAATATATTGTTAGCCGAGAGATGTAGATTAGACTTTTTGATTATATGAAAAATTAATCAAAGGTTTTGTGTTTTCTCTTCATATTGGTGAGTTTTTATCCCTCTTAATTTTAGTTTATTATTGTGTGAATTAAATTGCAAATTCTACTTGTAAACTAAGTTATCATAAGGTTATTCAAGTTAGATCATACTTAACTTCGAGAGCAGTTTTTTGAGCTCAGACTGTACTTGAACCTGAGAACACGGGATTTCTTCATTGAAATCCTTGATTCGGCGTAAAACCCTGATCTAAATCTTTATATGCAACTTGGCCCCCTAGAACCAAGTTTTTGATCACTTTAATTATTTTTTAGTTAATAATCTTTTATGAATATTGTTCAAAAAAAAACTTTCATAAATTTTAAAATATGTGGAGTTCATAAGAAGAATCTCAATTGAAAAAATTCTATACTTAAATATGGAGCCTATAAAAAATACTTTAACTATATTAATCAAGCCATGTTCTTTAGGTAGTGACTTTTGCACACTGAGTTTTTCTCATGGTGCACCAAACTTTCCTCCTTCCCTCTCTTTTCATCTTTCTCCAAAGTAAGGGTACCTTTAAGTTTGGTATACCACGAGAAAACTCATAATGCAAAAATCACTACCCATGTTCTTTTTAGCTTGTTAAACTTTGAACCTTAGTTGTTAATTCTATTATGATGCGAACATTGAACTCGATGAACCCAACGCAAGTCCGATCAAAGATGAGCAGACCCAATTAGATCAGATTGATGAATTAGCTCTCTGAATTTATGCACGGATCAACGGAGAGAAACGTGGACCCAGCCATAATCTATTGGACTTAATTCTATTCAGATATGGACCCATTTGCATCAACTTGGATTTGGACCCATTTAACCCCTTTTGGACCCAAAAGTCCAGTAAACCAAGCCCTCTTGTTGCTTCAAAGCAAGGGTATAAATCTTAGCGGATACGATAAGTATCAGTCAGAGGAAAAAAAAATCGGCTAATTTCTTTTTTTTAAAAAGAAAAAACAAAATATCGTTGGGGGCCCGGCCCAAATTTATATATTTTTTTAAAAACAACCTTTTTAATTTTATAAATGAATTTTTTCAAAAAAAAAGAAAAGAATAAGCCACCGAGATTTCAAAAAGTAAAAATTTTGGAAGAGAGAAAGATCTCGGCCGAACTGAGATCTCGGCTGATACGAAAATTGCCTAAATCTCAGGTTCGACTGAATTTTCGACTCCTACTTCAAAGGTCCCACTCCAAATCCATGGAGTAGCCACGTCAGCATTCCTGTGGGTTCCACTGAGCCCCAGTCGAGCAAGGACTCTTTGGTGTTCGGATCAGAGGGAAAGCAATTTTGGCAACCGATCATGAGCATAAACTCAGTGATGATGGGTTTGAAACATGCCCAAATGGTGTTGTTGAGTTTTGAAAACCAACTTTAGACACTAGAAGGTCTTTAAAATCCAAAAAAAAACAACACGATGAGAGGAACTTGGCGTTGCTGCTAGGCGAAGGGAGAGAGAAAAGGAGGAACGAGAAAAAGAAAGAATAGTGAATCTAGTTGATCACATGGAATGGATTGGATCAATTCTCATACCGAGTTTCATTTTGGACATTTCAGGTCTGTTCGGATCAAAATGGGAGAATCTAGACTGAAGAATCTAATGAGATTTTTTCCTTGCAAATCTTTTTCTCACTCCCCTCTTTTATCTCCTTCTAGTTCTCCCTTCTCTTTACAAATCTATTTGCTCTTCTTATGCTCCTCCAAAGTGAAAACTTTTTGTTGGGTGTAATGATTTTTGCACGAACATTTTCTCTCATGGTCATCTCTTAAAAGAAAATTTCAAATTCTTCCTTACTTCCCTCCTTTTCTCTTTCTTTTTTTTTTTTTTTTAATTTTTCAAAAGTAAAGATAAAATTGGAATTTCTTTTAAGAGGGTGCACTGTGAGAAAAAGGTAGTGCTACAATCCATTTGTTGGTTGGCTGCTTAGTATTGAGTCTTCACTTTGGATAATCTCATAGTGGGCTTTACTGGGAGGTACTAATTTGCTAGATTTTGGTTAGATATCTCTTAATGTAATCGTTTGATTGTTTCGTGTTTTTTTGTCCCTTCTGGTTGGGGCTGATAGAAACTGAAAACTGTGTATTACTCATAAATGTCTATTACATATATATAGCATCTAGCCGACCCTAGGGCTGTTTGACTTAAACCCAAACTCTAATCTAAACCAAACTTAGAAACCTAACGACACATGTAAACTAATATATTCTAACATTCTCCTTAAATTCAAGTGGTTCACCACTTTGAGTTTACAATTATTGAACAAAATAAAAACTAATAACTAGATAAACTAACTGTTGAATGATACTATCTGATGAAGCGATAACATATCAACTCAAGACGTGCCGATGAAGCCAAAACTGAACCAACGTACCAATAAAGCCAAAACTGAACCAACGTGTGTTGCAAGCTATAAAGCCGAACTTACTCCAACTCTCCATCCTTACGCTTGTTGCCCAAATGTATAAACGATTGCCAAGATCCAATACCAATGCTAATACCAATGCCAATGCCACCAATACTAATGCCACTACCAATTTCAATTCTAAAGAACATAAAGTCTGTTTGGTGCAAATAAAGATTGCAAAGTGCGAAGAGAACAAGAAACCAAATCCTCCAAACTGTGGCTGCAAACGGAGGAGACAAAGTGCCAAACGGCTGCAAAGGGTACAAATGAATGCAAAGGGTACCAACGAAATCAAATCTTCTTGAAAAGAGAGAGACAAAGGCAGATGCAAAACTGGAATACAAAGGGGTTGGGTCAAAGTCCAGTGACAAGAGGAAGACAAGAGGGACAACAAATGCAAATCAATCGAAGGAGAGGATGCAAATCAAGATCGATCGAGATTGGAGAAGAAGAAATAGACCAAGAGAAACAAAAGAAAGAACCAAGAGCATTCTCACAAACTGAACTCAGAAGCAAGGACAAACTGATCAAATTTTTTTTTTCCTCTTTATTTATTTTTTGGGTGAAAGCAAACTGATATCAGGAGAAACAAAGTGGCAAAAACATACATACGACAACAGAAAATAAAGAACAAAGAACGAAAGCAGCATCAAATGAACAACAGAGATCAACATCGAACAATCAATCTTAGGCAACGATTCCAACGCTGCCCATGAAGCATCTCCAACGAGTGATATGACTCTTTTTTTATTTTTCTCAAATAACGGCTTAGTTTCTTCAATATAGCTTTATCAAACAGACAACGTCAACAATTTTGGGAAGGAACTAAATAGCATATAGAAACAAAACAGAGGAAGCAACAGGCTGGATTGTAGAGGATTGGATCGGCGAAGCAGAGACAACAACAGAAACAGGCCAGTCGGCGAGAGAGCATAAACAACGAATGACAGATGCAGAGAAGGCGCTCAACAAAGCTTGTGGCAGCAAACAGAAACAGTCTGGTTCCCGAGAGAAATAGGTGTAGGTGGGATTTGCTGAATACAAAGTAATGCTGGGTAATTCACGGCATCACTGTGCAGACAGACAGACAATGAGAACAAGTGACAGCTGTGCACCGAGATCTGGAAGAGGGACTAAGTGCTTCAGCAAGAAGCAACCAAAAAGACAGATCTCCGACCAGAGAATCAGATCTAAGAGGATTGCAATATGATTTCGTTGGAGAACATAGGGCAGTTGTGCGAATGGAACTAGGATGTGTAGAGGTGAGATAACAATGCAACAAGAACGAATCCGCAGCAGTTGGATGGTGTGAATCTAGGGACTTAAAGTGTACAAACGTTTGCAAGAGAGAGGTCCCAAATCTGCTGGGATGGAGATCACAAAAGAGAGAGGCCTGGCCAAGGACGATTGCAGAGGCGGTTGCAAAGTGTGATGCAATGAGGTGAAATCAGATTTTGCTGCGTTGGCGATGGGAAGATCCAGTCCGAAAGAGCAGAGTCAAACAGGAGATAGATACAGCAACGAGATCTGGCGGACAACCTCCCCTCCCCCAGAACTGAGGCAAATCTCGGGTTAGATGGTGTTTAGGTGTTGGGTTCTGCAAGAGAAGGGGGGAGCGAGAGAGGAGTGGTGCAAAGAAAGACTGCACGCGAGAGGCACGAATTTGAATCAGACAAAGATCATTTGCAACTTTGTTTGACGTTATCTGGCTCAGAGGATCAACGAAATCCCAAGTCTAAGAGAAAACAAAAGGGAGTCGTCGATGAATAACAACTGCCAAGGAGAAAAGAAAGAAATGTATTCTCAGAGCTGGAAACGGAGAGGGGTCTAACACATGGTGGAGACGGAGGTGCAATAGTTTGGAGACAGAGATCCAAATCTGAGTACAAGGACGAATTCCCCTCTCTCTGCCAGACGAGTCACCCTCAGGCAGAGGGAGAGAATAGAAAACTCTCAAAGTGGTCTTCTCTCTCGATGAGATTGTGATTTGGCTGATACCATGATAGAAACTGAAAAGCTGTGTATTACTCATAAAGGTCTATTATATATATATAGCCTTTAGCCGACCCTAGGGACTGTTTGACTTAAACCCAAACTCTAATCTAAATCAAACTTAGAAACCTAATGACACATGTAAACTAATATATTCTAATAGGCATTGTCATAAATATCGGCGGTATTTTCAAATTTACCATGTTCTTAGAGGCAAAATACCATTACCGCATTAAAAATGCGTTTTTATCAGTACGATGATAAATTCCCTGTAAATTCCCGATAAAATCGCATTAAAAACTGCTATAAATGGTAATATCTCGATAATATCCTGTAAAATTCCTGATAAATTCCTTATTACCATTTTAGTTTTATTATTTTAAATATTATAATTTTCTACAAATTTTATCCTTTAAAGTCCTGGTAAAAATATGAGAATTTGAAAATATCCTGATATTACCAATCACCGTTAATATCCTAAGAACGGTAATTGTGACAATGCTAACAGGGGCCACTTGCCTCATGTTCTCATTGATGTTGTCTTGACTCACTAAATTTCTTTTCCTGTTTTCTTGATCTAGGAGGATCAAATGATGTTTTAGCCGACTGAAATTTTAAGTTCAATCGACTAAACTACACTCTGGCGACTGAATCTTTCACAGGATGTGTCGGAGATTTCCACAAACAATTTAGTTGACTGAATTGGAAAAACTGTCTAGTTCGTGGTAGATTTTTTGACAGTTCATTTGCCATTTTTATTCCGTTTCTCTTTTGTATTCGGCGGACTCAGCACGCCAGAGATTGTACAATCACATTTTTGAGAAGTAGTAAAAGAAAACAAAAAAAAGGGAGGAAGAGTCTTCTTCCCAAATCTTTCTCTCTTTCTACTATTTTCTCTCCAATTGTTGCCCCTAAGCATCCAAATTCGTATCACGAACTTCCAAAGACAAATTTTTCTATAAAATTCTAGGTTTTGGTTCTCGCAGTGACAAAAAGATTGGTTGGACTGATCACCCTACTTTATTGAAAAGGCCATAACTCTGACTACGGACCTTAGATTTAGTCAAACTTTAATTTATTGGAAAGCTCTTTGACTAAACTATCGAATTACATAAGAAAATTTCACCAAATTTTTTATCCAATTGCCTCAAAACTCGTAAACAAGATTACAGTTACAATAATCTACCTTACTTGGGTGAACAATTTGTAACCTTGTAACTTTATGTATTGAGTTTTCTCTAATCTTGTGTGTACATGTCCATACTACCTCAAATACGTCTCTTTGAATTTGGCATCATTAGATTTATTTATAAGTTGTACCTCATGCTGTATTTTTTAAAAAAAAAAACACTCAAAAAAAAAAGTGATATACGTACTAAAAAAGTGGCCTAGTCCTTTCAACTTAGTAAATCTAATTTTAAAATTCTATTTTTAAGACGACCTTCCCCTATGTAGTTGTTGATACGATGTGATGTAGTCAATCCTTCTAACTCATTACATCCATTAATAAAATATTTTCTACTTTTAGACTTTTGCATGAATTTCACTTATTTTTTAGGTTAAGAGAGGCCAAATCCTTTAATCTCTCCAAATATAATATTAAAATCTCTTTTATAATTTTTAGTCTTTTTTACATTTTTTTTTATATTTTAACTTTTGATGTAACAAAAGTACAATAAATTAATCCAGATCACTAAATTCTATCTTAAAATCTCTTTTCTTATTTTTATTATTTTTTATAATTTCTTCTTATTTTTGACTCTTTAGCGTGAAAGAAATGACAACTATTTCATAAATTTTGATGATCAGCCTCAATTGTCTTTTTTACATTGAAATGTTATAACAAAATATCCCTATTAAAGGAGCACAATGGAAGGAAAGAATACTTGGTGAATTACACCCTTAGAAATACATTTAAAACACACGAGCACCTATAGTTTTGCGTGAGGATAAATGTCAGCCAATGAATGGTAACAAGTAATTATAGTAAAATAATTATCATCAAATTTCAATGCTCTACAGATAAAGTATTAATTAATAAAGAAAAATGGCCGCCCATCTTAACACGGACAATTTTTTTTAGAAGATACGGGATGAAGTGAAATTCTCATTTTACCCCTATCGGTTTACCGCTCATCAAGTACTGGCGTACCGATATGTAGAATATATACATGTAGAGTGACGTGTTATCGGTACATAAGTAATAAGATAATTATTGATGGAATAACTTAAAAATAAATAAAATTATAAAGATCTCAAAAATAGCTCAAATAGATAATAAAATAAAAAAAGAGTTGTTTAAGCTTGTTCAAGCATATGCATAGAATGTCATAATTGAAAAAAAAAAAAATAAGGAGAGAGCCATAAAAACCAAGGAGCAGATAGATAAAAAAAAGATATGATGGGCTAATCAATGATAAAATAAGAAGCATAAACAATGCCAACCGGTTGGTGCATATATACTTCTAATGTAGGTGTTTTGAAATAAGTTGGTAGATCACAAAATTTTGTGCCATTGCTAAGATTATGATCATTTAATTTAGGGCCTATTAGGTAGGCCATTTAAAATGGAATGAAATCATTTTTATTCAAAATATAAATGATAACTCTTTTTAAAGGAGACTCAGAGGAGTATAAAAAAATAACAAATAAAGTCATTTTAAATTGTCTTTTTAGAACTAGTTTTATGTACCAAATACAATTCTTTAGATGCCATACAAAAGGGAGCACTTACAGACACCCGAAATCCTACCTCTACACATCCAAAATCGGATTTTCGGGTGAAATTACGATTTTACTCTCCACGTTTCCAATCATTCGAATGAATGCCCAAGTGTAATTTCCATTCATTCGAATGAATGGGCCTCATTCATTCAAATGAACTAATCATTCGAATGAATGAGGCTCATTCATTCGAATGATTTTAAATAATAAAATTTATTTTAAATTTTAAAGTTATTTTTTGAGCAATGTGTATTTTCAAAATTTCTCAAATTAAATATTCGGACTAATTACGATAATCTGATAAAAATACTTTAAGACTTTAAGGTCTTTTGAGACTCCTAAATATTTAAAACACAGTATTTTACAAATAAGGGTATCCCTAGGTGTGCCGAAAACACTATTTAGAAGTATCAAAAGACCTTAAAGTCTTAAAGTATTTTTATCAGATTATTGTAATTAGTCCGGATATTCAATTTGAAAAATTTTAGAAATACACAGTGCTTAAAAAATAACTGTCTATATTTTAAAGAATATTTTATAGCATCGGCAAAATGAACTGTGCATTTATTCGAATGATTGGAAACGCAGGGGTAAAATCGTAATTTCATCCTGAAAATCTGATTTCGGAATATGTAGAGGCAGGATTTCCAGGTGTGTATAAGTGCTCCCCATACAAAACTTTAAAGTTTACAACTGAAACTAAAAACTCTCAACTCAAAGCCCTCTTGTTTGGCGAAAGCATTTAGTAACGAGGAGAGCTATCTATTAATCGAGACATCCTAGTTTTATAAAAAAAAATTTAATTTACGTGTAGAAAATCGCGGATAGCCCTAATTTTACATGTCACTTTAGTTCTTTAAATAGTCACTCAAACCCTACAATATTCTTGTCTGAGGAACGTAGAACTAGGGCCACTTGGGTCAGGTCTAACCCGAGTCCTGAGAAAATTTGGAGTTGAGTTGACCTGGCTCGTGTCAAGCTCATTTTCAAGCCCAAATCAGAACTCGAGTTGGGCCCAGGCCTAAAACCCAAATTTGTATCTCATTTTACAAAATCTATTTTTCTTTAATTGCTATAGTATATAAGTATAAAAATTCATGTAATATATAATTTTTTATTTATAGAGTACTAAAAAAAAATTCCATTTTAAGCTCAGAGAATCTCGATCCTGTTTAAGCTCACATAAACCTTTTGGGCTTGAAATCGGGTTCAGATTCTACAAAATACAATATGGGCTGAGCTTGGTTTGCCTAATTTGGGCTTGGTTCGGGCTAGGGCTAGAGTCCTTATCACCGATATGAGATGTATCAGCCGTACATGCTAGATTTGGCTAAAAAAAAAAAAAAACAGAGAGAGAAAGAAATATCGCCCGATATCGGACGACATGCCGAGATCTCCACTGTTTTTTTTGACCCCTGGTCCTTACATAGCAAGTTGTCTTGGGCTCAAGTAGACCATTGATGAGAGAGTGGTATGGTGATAATGATAATGATGTATATGCTAAGACAAATATGTATTTAACATTGAAAGATTGAACTTAGAAATGATTGCATTAAACGATAGCTCCAACAGACTAGAAGAAGAGGGAATAGTAATTAAGATAGTTTCCACCAAATCAACTACAATAAGACTTGATGAATTACTAAGGAGGATCCAGCAGTGTTAGTAGAGGCCGAGCAAAAAATCATTAGATCATCCACAAAAAGAAGGTGGGATATTTGAATACTACCAGCAGTGAGAGGACAACCAATCATACCAGACTCCACCAACCGGTTGAGGGCCGAAAAGAAGCTTTCCACGGCCAGGCAAAAGAGAAAAGGGCAGAAGGGGTCACCCTACCTTAACCCTTTGGTGCGGGAGAAGAAGCCATTTGGAATCCAATTGATAAGAACAGAAAACTTAGGGGAAGATATGTAGCAGTCAATCCATTTAACCCATACATCCGGGTAGTGATTTTTGCGGGACCATTTTCTCTTATGCTCCACCCTTTAAAAGGAAATTTCAATTTTGTCCTTACTTGCCTTCTCTTCTCTCTTTAAAAAATGGTGATGCAAAAATCACTACCCATTTGTTGGTCGGCTGCTTGCTATTGTGTCTTCACTTTGGATAATCTCATAGTGGGCTTTACCGAGAGATACCAATTTGCTAGATTTTGATTAGGTATCTCAATCGTTTGATTGTTTGTGTTTTTTGGTCCTTTTTGGTTGGGGCCACTTGCCTCATGTTCTCATTGATGTTGTCTTGTCTTACTAAATTTCTTTTCCTCTTTTCTTGATCTAGGAGGATCAAAAGAGGTTTTAGCTGACTGGAATTTTAAGTTTAGTCAACTAAACTACAATCTGACGGCTGAATCTTAAATTTTTTTATTAAACATTAAATCACATTAACTATTCATAGCCAACTCACACACATAGTGACACAACCAACCAATGTTATCAAACCTGACTTGGCCTGCGGTTGAACCGTCGGTAAATATAAGTGAGTCATTAAGGTCTTATATATCAAATTGAATTGAATGATATTTGATAATAATATGGAATTTATTTATAAATTTAAATAACTTATTAAGACCCAGGATTTATATAAAGTTAGTCTCGTAAAACACATAAAACCTTAAAATTTAAACAAATGAAAATAAATAATTAAAAAGAAGATTTTTATTCTCTATCAAATTTAATTACTTAAATCAAACAGATACAATTTAAATAAATTTTTTATTTTATAAATATAATGTTGAAAATATTTCATTTATTTTAGTCAAATTATTTTTATAATAAATTAATAAATTTTAAAAATAAAGATGTTAGATTAAAATTTAAATTGCATTGAATTCCATTCACATCTATGAATAAGATTGACAAGAATACAAACGGAATGTGAGGTAAAAAATTTTATGAATACCACTCGATACCAAAGAATTTTCAAATATGTGAAAGGGGAGGTAAAATCATATTGAGGGTTACCCCGTGTTACCCCGTGTTCACCCTCAATTTACCTCAAACAAACGCAGCCTTACCCTTGTTCGCTCAATCCTCTCACCCTTCCGTGGTTTCCCCTTCTTTAGCGGTCCTTCTGGTCCTACCATTAGTTTCCGTAGATTAAGTGCTTCCATCCGGAGCGGAACCTCCAACCCCCAAAGCGCCGGGGAACGAATCCCAAATGGTGTCGTCTTGTAGACGTCCATCTGAGTCGTCAAATTCGCGTCGTTTGGAACTCGCCGTCAGTTTCCGGAATGGCAGGTTCAACGTTCGAAAATCCTTTCTTCGCTATCTTCTCCGACTTGGGTCTTTTAACTTGTTGATGTTTTGGTTTTGTTTGGGATGGATTCGGCAAGGAGTTGGCTACATAAATTTCAGCCTCGCGAGAAAATGAGGCAGATGTCGTCTAGGAGGAAGGAAGGAGCAACAGAAGATTCTACTACGCCTGCAAGTGAGGATGCACCGTCAAGTATTACACAACAGAAAGTTGCAGCAGCCAAACAGTATATAGAGAATCATTACAAAGAGCAGATGAAGAACTTGCAGGAGCGCAGGGAGCGGTAAGGCTATTCGACTCATATTTTTCAAATGATGTCAATAGCTTAATAGTTTTCACTGATAATGCTCTTGTTCATGAGTGCTACATTTGCAACTTCCTATTCATGTAAATACTGACACATGTATCTGAATTTTCTGGATTTGAACATTTAATTATCGAGGTGCTCATATCATCAGTGGTTTTCTGGAACCATCCTAAACTGGTTATTTTTTGACGAGATAGATGGATTTTGATGATGACATTGATGATCTTGAACTGGTCATTGTTTTATGTTTCATCTTTTCTTATGTCTTTGTTTTCGAGCAGACGCACGTCTTTGGAGAGAAAGCTGGCTGATGCTGATGTATCAGAGGAAGACCAAAACAATCTTATAAAGTTCCTGGAGAAGAAGGAAACAGAATACATGCGCCTTCAGAGGCATAAAATGGGTGTTGATGATTTTGAATTACTAACAATGATAGGAAAGGGGGCTTTTGGAGAGGTATTTTTTGATATTTGACATTGATGATATGTTCATTTCACATATGATTAATCACTCAACTCTCAATGTGGCTCCTGTTCCATGTCTGAGAGCTTGCATCCTTGAATATCAAATGTTTTTGTAGGCTTCCACATTCAGACCTTGTGCACCATTGATTATGACACGAAAAATCACAACTTGGTGTTTATTACACCTATCACAATCAGGGCCGGCCCTGAGATTTCACGGGCCCTAAGAGCACTCACAAAAAATAAAATTATTTAACTTTTTTACAATGTGTGAAACATCCAAATAAAATATCATAATCAAATTTATAACAAATTATTATTATTCTTCTTGGATTTTGAGATACAAAATTACTAACTAAATTACTATATTCAAGTTTTTTTAACATATCTTTATCAATAGATAAAATAGTTAATCCATTCAATATTTCTTGTGAGAAATTTAATTTCCACTTGTGTCATGTATGTTGATTTTTTTATTTTTTATTACTATTTCTTTTGTATTTAAAAAGAGTAGTTGACATGCTAAAGTATATAATGCATTTAAAAAACTTATAAAGTAAAATTATATAAAAAAATTATCACTCAATTATACACTATAAAACACAAAATAGTCATTCAAATTTAAACCCATTTTCTTTTCATTAAACCATTTATATTATAGTGAACACTAAGTTTTCTCATTTAGAGACTTCTTTAGGTCACACTTTTACTAAAGTTTCTGAAAAAAAATGATAAGAATAATGATATTTAAAATTTAACCTTTATATAATCATTTTAATATTGTAATAGAGTCAGTTAATCATCTCAATTCTTAATTTTTAAAAGAAAAATAAAACTACAGGATAAATGCTTTTTTATCATGGGTATTTAATTCATTTTATTAGAATTATAAATTTAAAATTTGAAAAAAAAAATGGCCAAATCAATCTGAGCTGAAAACTCGATAGGAATTCGAGTCAAGCGAGTAACGAGTCTTGTCAAGCCTTTTCAAGTTGACTTTAAATACTTCCCAAGTTATTTTACTTAAAGAAAAATTATGTCTGTTATTTTATTTAAAGAAAAATTATGTCTAAATTTATAAGAAATTGCAAAAAGTTTAACTACATGGATACTCCCCAAGTTATTTTATTTAAAGAAAAATTATGTCTAAATTTATAAGAAATTGCAAAAAGTAAGTAAAGTTACTTTACTTAAAGAAAAATTATAAATTATGTCTAAATTTATAAGAAATTGTAAAAAGTAAAGTTATTTAGATTAAAGTAAAAATTATGTCTAAATTTATAAGAAATTCGAAAAATTGAACCCACCTTAATCGAACACGCAACCTTTGAATTGAGAGACAGGACGGCACTACCAATGCACCACAGATCCAATTGCTTGTAATATAAACATGAAAGTAAATTTATAACATAAAATAAGGTGCGGGAACTTAAAAATTGAACTCGACTTGGGGGCCCTAGCCGGCGGCCTAGTTCGCCTAAGGCCAGGGACCGGGCCTGTGTATAATTGAGTAAAAATGGCTTATTGCCTTTCGCATTGGGAATACAAATATATAGAAATTGCATGGCTCTTGATGACAAAAGAATCAATCAAAAGTCAAATTACAATCTTGTGATTAGTGGATATGACAAAGGAATCAATCAAAGGTCAAATTATAATCCCATGATTAATGGATTTGACAAAGAAGTCAATCAAAAGTGAAATTACAATCCCGTGATTAGTGGACCAAACATGGGTCCCATATGGTCAACTAGTTATTGTAATGGGTCCTAGAACATTCTCCCTCAAGCTGGTGCGATGATCTCGATTAAGCCCAACTTGCTCAAAGCATGATCAAGTCGAGTCCGAGAAACTGACCTTAGTAAGCATATCCGCAAGTTGGTCCTTGGATTGAAGATAAGGGATGAAAATACGTCCATCATAGATGTGTTGTCGAAGGAAAGTGACAATCCACTTCAATGTGCCGTAGTGCATTCATGAAATACATGGTTTGAAGCGATGTCGATGACAACCTGATTATCATAGAACATGGTTAGCAGATCAACAGGAGAAATGCCTAACTCAGATAGAAATTGTCGGAGCCAAAGTAACTCTGCCGCAACATTGAACATCGCATGATATTCTGTTTCAGCACTAAAGCGAGCAACAACAGTCTGCTTCCTAGTGTGCTAGGAGACTAAATGAGAGCCCAAGAAGACACTGTAACTAGGTGTGGAGCGTCAATCATTAGGAGACCTTGATCGAATTAGTGTCTGAGTACCCACGCACGGGTAAGGAAGACTGGCGTGCATAGAACAACTCCGGGCCAGGATGAGCCTTAAGATACCGAAGAATGCGAAAGACAACATAAAGATGGGTATCCTATGGAGCATGCATGAACTGGTTGACCATGCCGACGACATATAATAAATTTGGCCAGGTGATAGTAAGGTAAATCAATTTGTCTACCAATTTTTGATAAAAGACAGGAGTATCAAGAATAATCCATTATGAAGCTGATAACTTTGTGTTGACATCTAACGGAGTATCAACAAGTTTGCATCCAGAATACCCGGCATCCTGTAGGTGATCTAGGGTATACTTTTGCTCAGAGAGAGAGGCTTCAAGACGAATGAGCTACCTCAATACCAAGAAAGTAACAGAGTGACCCTAGATCTTTAATATCAAACGTGCGTCGTAGATACTATTTGAACGTAGAAATGATGACATTATTATTATCTGTAAGGACAATATCGTCAACATACACCACCAAAATCATAACATAGGGAAGACTGTAGATTAATACTGAATGATCTGCCTGACATTAAGAAAAACCATATGGCAACAAAGCATTGTTGAACTTATCAAACCAGACTCGTGGAGACTTCTTAAGGCCATTGAGAGCTTTCTTGTGTCTGCAGACATAGTTAGTCTCCCCCTGTTTGACAAACCAAGGAGGGTGGGGCATATACAGTTCGTACTGTAGATCGCCATGTAGAAGGTATTCTTCATATCTAATTGCTGAAGGAGCCAGTCATGAGTTGTGGCAATGGAAATCAATACTCGAACAAAGGTAATCTTGGCCATAGGTGAAAAACTTTCCTGATAGTCCACCCCATATGTTTGTGTGAAGCCTTTGGCAACCAGATAAGCTTTATATCTTGCAATGGTCCCGTCTGGATTATGCTTCAAGGCGAAGATCCATTTGCACCAAATCAGAGTCTTTTCTAGAGGTAAAGGAACCATTTCCAAGAATCGTTCTTTTCAAGTGCTGCTAATTCCTCTCCCATGGCTGCTTTCTAAGAGGGATCTCGAAGGGCATTGTTATTTCTCTTTGGAATTTAATGTTGTCTAGAGTTGTAAGAAAGCTATGATAGGAAGGAGAAACAACATGATAAGATACAAAATGATCAAGGGGATGACTGGTACAAGTACACTTACCTTTCTGAAGTGCAATGGGAAGATCAGACTTATTAGTGGTGGACGTATCTGGACCAGTGGCAGATGAGTGGTTGATGGCTGCTACAGGTGGAGGCCTGGGCTGCCTATGTTGATACACCAGAGTGGGTTTGGTAGTGCTAGAAGGACTAGCATCTATAGGGAGAAGAGGGAGAACATGAGAGGGGAAATAGATGGTATTAAAAAGTAGAGGACCTTCTAAAAAAAGGTGACATCCATGGACACATGTTTTGCTTGTGAGGGGATCAAGACACTTTTAGCCTTTATGGAAGGGTGAGTAACCCCAAAAGAACACATCGCACAGTCTGGGGAGAGAGTTTATCACTAGAAAACTGGTGAACAAAGTATACACACCCAAAGACATGTAATGGAAGAATGTAGACGGTTTTATGTAAGGATATAAGGTCAACAAGGGACTTGTTTTGCAACACTTGGGATGGTATTCTATTGATAAGGTAACAAGAGGTTAATATAGCCTCTGGCGAATAGGACTATGGGACATGTATGGTAAAAAGAAAAAACAGGCTACCTCAAGTAGGTGACTGTTTTTCGCTCAACACCATTTTGTTGAGGTGTAGATTGACAAGAAAGTTGGGATTCGACACCATGGTCTTGCAAAAATTTAACGAAGGAATGGGACAAATATTCCCCTCCAATATCACTATGTGAAGTTTGAATTTTACAAGCAAATGAGTTTTAGCCCATTGATAAAACATGCGAAAATGATTCAACACCTTAGATTTTTGCTTCATCATATATATCTATGTTATGCTAGAATAATCATCAATAAATGTAACAAAATAACGAAAACCAGTGCGAGAAAACAGAAGGAGATTACCAAACATCAGGGTGTATAAGAGAAAATAATGTAGATGCATATTTATTGATAGAAGGAGGAAAATTAGGTCTACTATGTTTGCTATATTGGCAATGTTCACACTAAAATGACTGAAAGATAAAGAAGGAACAAGCTTATTCAAATCAGAGTTTGAAGGATGTCCTAGCTTGACAATACCAAAACCACACATTTGACGAGGAGGTAGAACAAGCTTCAGAGGTGCTAGTCTGTGGATCAAGAAGGTATAAGCCTCCAACTTCACGACCACTACCAATCACCTGCCTCGTGGTCAAGTCCTGGAAGATAATGAGAAGGAAAGAAAGTGATTGAGAAATTCAAAGTCTTAGTGAGGGCACTAACAAATAACAAATTACAAGATAAATTAGGAACATGCAACACAGAAGAGAGATTCAAGGTTGAAGAGACAAGGATTATCCCTTCGCCATCAATATTAGTAAATGGTCCATTAGCTAATTTGACTTGACCATAAGAAACAAGGTAAAAAGAAGAGAAAATGTTAGATATACCAGCCATATGGTCTGTGGGCCGAAATCGATTAACTAAGAATGAAATGAAGCATGGTTTGCAAATGGCTCAGTACCTGATGTGGAGGAGACAACATTGGATACGTTTGAGGATTGAAGGTGTTGGAGCTGCTGCTATAACAATGCAAACTCCTGTCGAGTCACCGGGGCATTGTCATTGGGCGTATCAGAAGGAGTAGCACATGAGGGATAGCTGTGAGATGAGCTTGCTTGCTGACAATCATGAATCTTGAAGCACGAGTCAACATAATGATTGGTCATCTTACAGTAGGTGCAAAACCAGGTACCTTTCTTCTGTGGGACCCTGTTGTCACGGAGAGTGTCAGAAGGTGGGTTCTTTCCACGAAGAGAAGGAGCCCCAGTAGGTGTAGGAGGCTCGGAAGTGTGAGCTATCGCCAAAGCACAGCGTTCAACCGGCATGGAAGGAGGAGCCATAACGAGGCGACGCCGTTCATCTCGAAGCAAGACAGAATAAACCTCATCTAAAGAGGAAAGAGGGCGTTGCCCAAGAAGTTGAGCCCATATAGGCTCAAAATTAGTGTTGAGCCCGACCAATAACTGAAAGGTCCATCGTCAATTGACATATTGCATATGAAGAACAATATCTTCAGAATCCTTAAACGTAATGGATTCAAGTTGAGCTAGTTTCAACCAACAAGTTTGCATCCTGGAGTAGTACTGAATGAGAGATAACTCTCCATGTCGGAGATGAGCAACCTTCTGAGATAGCTCATAAATGCAAGCGTAGTTGTCCCCATCATAGTACAAAGCCTTAACAGTGCCCCAAATTGATTTGGCGGTCGGAAGAGTATAGATGAGGTATTGGATATGGTCTTCCATTGGAATGAAGAAGCCAAGACTGGATCAAGGAGTTAATTGTGGTCCAAGTTTGATATGAAGAATGATTCGTGGCTGGTGCTTTGGCAGTTCCATCTATATAAGATGATTGGCAGTTAGTTAGGAACATCTTCGCAGAATGAAACCATTGAAAGTAGTTGGTCTCATTTAGCAAGACTGTCGTGATCTTTTCAATCTATGGAGAACCAAAAGAGTCTAGATCGTGAAGAGATGATGCAGAGGATGAAGCCATGTTGGTACGGAATTAAACAAATGAAGTAATTACACCTAGTACAACAATGAGAAGAAGCCAGGGGCAGGTAAACAAGCCCAAAAGGAATCCAACAGATCTGTATGCAGCAACTCAGGAGGAAGACTGAGTCAGACGGAGGGCCCACCAAGCACGAACTGAAGCAGAAACCTTGTGGACTGCAAAATATAGGTGGGCGGCAACACCACTGCTAGAAGATCTGATGCATAGGAGTGCAGAAGCAAGCCGATCCAAGCAGAAACTCCAAAAAATAAGGTTCTGGAGCATGACTGTCGCTGGGTCAAGTGGTGCCCAGAAAAGCAGGCCGAAGGCTGCAAGGTGTGGATCAGAGATTGCAGATGGATAGCCTTGCCAGAAACGACAGGAGTATGTGTGGGTCCCACTGGTAGTAGCCTCACTGGAGAAAAGGTGGACTGTCGAGAAGATTCATGAGCAGAATGGACTAGCGACTGTGGCACTCCATAGGGAACCTTTGAAGCTGCTTGAAAAAAACCTTCTAAAACTGAAAAATAGAAGAAGAAGAAGAGGAGGAAGATCCGCTACAGATTTCTGCAGAGAAACTGATCCAAAGACAACACTGGAATCCTGACGAGGAATGGTAACTCCAACTAGGAACAGTAAAATGAAAAAAAAAAAAAACTCCTTAAAAGCTCCAGAAATCGTTCTGGTTGATACTATCTAGAATTGAGTAAAAATGGCTTATTGCCTTTCTCATTGAGAATACATATGTATAGAAATTACATGCATCTTAATGACAAAAGAATCAATCAAAAGTCAAATTACAATACCGTGATTAGTGAATCTGACAAAAGATCCAAAAGAATCAATCAAAGTCAAATTACAATCTTGTGATTAGTGTATTTGACAAAGGAATCAATCAAAGGTCAAATTACAATCCCGTGCTTAGTGGATCTGACAAAGGAATCTATCAAAAGTCAAATTACAATCCAGTGATTAGTGGACCAAACGTGTGTCCCACATGGTCAACTGGGTACTGTAGTGGGTCCCACAATAGGAGGAATATAGAAACTAGTGGAATCTGTTGTTAGTCATACAGCAGATGGCAAGGATCAGAGAATTTGGATAGGAGATTCCTCAGGACAACTTTTAGTTTATGGGAATCTTAAGGGTGGCCACTGTCTCGAACTTAGGTCATAAACCTCCACGCTCTTTGGCATGGAATAACAAGGGCCTTACTAAGGGAGGAGGAGAGTGGTTGGTGTCTCATTCTGGCAATGGTTTTGTGGTCAGTCTGGAAGGAAAAGAATCAGAGGATTTTTTATGTAAAAGTCTCGAAGGTGGGGGAGGTGTTGGAGGGAGAAAAGTGGAGTTTGTTTAGTTGGTTAATACTGCATAAGGATTTCGAAGAATTTTCTATCTCCAATTTCTTCAATTTAGTGGGAAGGTTGTATGAGAGGGAGGAACAGTGGTAAAGAGTTTTTAAGGAGGCTTGGATAAAAAACCACCTTTCGGCTCCTTTAAATTCAATATGGGCATGTTGTAAGAGGTAATCTGGGACTGGCAGGTACATGAGGGGTTGCCCATAATGATAAAGGCGAAAACACTCTTTTTTTCTCACTGTGGGTAGGAACAACCATGGAATTAGAAGGGCTCTTTTGCTTTGGCAAAGCCATTGTATGGGGAATCTGATCATTGAGGGGAACTCTAGGAATAGTATAGCATAGGCAAATGGTAGGAAGAAGCCCCCGTGGAGGCTGATTCATATAGTGAGGGATATTGCAGGTATTTTTGGGAACTCTTAGATTCTAATCCTGTCAGCTTTTATATTATCAAAGTTCAATGCCACAGTTAAAATCATGTCAGATTAAAATCTTGTTGTTTGGAACATTAGAGGATCAACCAATAATTTTACGGATTTTGTTGGTGAAAGTTGGTGTTGATAGATGTGGGGCCTTTATGGAAGTTGTGTAATGGGGTGTAATAGTTTTATCTTTTGATGCTTGTGTTGCCTTTATAGGTAGACATAACATCAAATGGAGTTTTGTTATTTAACACTCACTTCTGGAGGCATGCAATTAATTGAATAGCATGCTGTAAGAATGGATTCTAGCTAGTACAACTTGGGAACATTCATGGAAAATAATAAGGGTCGAGCTATCTCAAGGAGATGATGATTCTTCCTTCTAGCAACTCCATTCTATTAAGTGTTTGTAGACTGGATGTTTGAGATTTAATTCCATGTTTCTGAAGATATTGTAAGAATGATCGAAACAAATGGTCTAGTCACAAATGATCATTGGAACCATCACTTGAGCTTATTGTGATTCCACATGCTGAAACAAGAGCCTGAAGATGCATGAAACCTAATTTCAGCTTGTGAAAATCTATTAAGTCATTACAACCAGACAATTATTCAAACTATCAATGGTGAATTAGATTCTATTTTCTCTTTTTTAAGGAGAAGATAGATATTTTTCTTAAAGAAAAAATAATAAGAACATACAATGATGAGCCAGTCCTGTAGAGGATATGGGACTATTATTCAACCACAAGTAAAAAAAACTGTACATGGGTATAATGTATAAATATATCAGCATGATGACACATTAAGAAATCATGACCAACTCCCATGAATTCGTCCAAGTAGCCCATAGAGCCACTTCCAGCCATTGTGCAATGGTTGATATTCTGCTTGATGCACTCAATATGCTGGCAGTAGAGGACATTTTATCTTCAAAGATGTGCCAGTTGTGTTCATACCAAAGAAACAACCCTATTTGGCCAAAGCTACAAGCTTTGGAAGAGATTGTCCTTCCTTAGATCAAGGACCCAAACTCCACCCATCAAGCATCAACCTGAAAGAACAAAAAGACCCAGAAAACTGAGAAAATAGGAACAAAGACCAAATAGGGAAGATGATCTGAGGATTCCTTATTACACCCATGAAGAAGACAGATGTTAGGGGTGCAAACTTCTAAGATTTTAAGTTATACAAGATGAGGATTTCATTCAAAGAAACCATCAAACCGAAAACCTTTAACCTTGGCGTTGTAGAGTTATGTACAGTTTTGGACATTGTGTAGATATGGATATTTGGTATACTAAAGTGTATAGTCCAGCAGATTACTATAGGCACTAGAGTTGACTTTCATCTTTTGATTGTATCTTGTCTATATATATATATATATATATATATATATATACCTTTGTACTCTTTTGGACAGAAGTGAAATACAAAAATTCATTTCACTACAATATTCCTCTCTTCTCTCCATTTCTTCATTCTTTTCCCATTTCTCAAACAACATGGTATCATGCCAGAACTCGATGGTTTCTGATTTTTCTGCTGCAGCACTGGTCTTCAGCGAATTAGTCATGGAAGTTGGTCAAGATTTCTTAATTTGTCATCATGCTGAAATATTTATACACGTAGTGCCGCGTACAGTTTTTTTTTTTTGTGGTTGAGTTATAGTCCCATATTCTCTACAAGTCTGACTGACTCATTCTATTATATATTCTATATTATATATTTTTAAATGGTTCATATATAATATTAATAGATAAAATCACCAAGACAGGTGTATTACACTGGAAAAGATGAAAAAGATTACACTGGAAAAGAGACCTAGACAATGGGCGCTGGAAAAAACAAGGATAAAATAAGAATACTGGCGCAGGAGTGGGGAACATAATCAGGTATGGGAAACAGAAGCTTCGGTAGCCGAGCTGTCTCGAAAATCGAAAAGCTAAGGGGAACCGAAACTGCGATTGCCAAGAGATACACGAAACTCGAAGTTGTGCCAATGACCGAGTAGGAAGTCCGACCATTGACGGAAGAAGGGAGCAGCAAGAACTGCCAATCCGTCAGGGACAGATTCCACACTCGGTAAAGGCCTGGAGATGATGCAGGAGAGGTGCGGCAGGTGCGGTGAGGTCCAACAGCCTGACGGGACATCAGGGATGACAGGAGCAGCAGGACCCATAGAAGACGCTCTGGTTCTCAGGCAGGCATCAGAGCGGCGTCAAGACTTGACCTTCCACAGAAAAACTGGCAGTCCAGAGAATCCAAGACCAAGCAGCAAAATGGAGGCCAGAGGATACACGGAGGATGAGCGCTGCAAGCACAGGCGGTGGTGGGTCTGCAAAGGCGATGACAGAAATGCCAGTGACAAGAAGAGGCATGATAGACAGGTCCGGATGAAAATAATGGCAGAGAACTACCGGGGCCTATGACCCTGCTGCACAGGAATGGTAAGAAACACAGACAGTCAAGTAGGTGGCTAAGAAGTCAGGATGTCTTGTTAGGTGGAAGCTGAAAAATGCTTCCCTGGCGGTCGAGCGGTGGGACTGTCTGTTCCTCCGATCAAGCAGGCAGAGGAAGAAGAAGAAAAAGAAAAGAAAAGGAGATTGGGAGATCTCTGCACGGGAATGGCACGACGGAGAGAGGTGAGAGGACAACCAGCAGCGCGTCGGGAACGGACGAAGGCTCCCCACCCAAGAGCTGGGTGATGTCAAGCGATGGCAGAGGCAGGGACAATGGCGAGAGGAAGAAAGGGAGAGAGTGAAAGAGAACATGCGAGCGGGAACAAAACAAAGATAAGGATCTACTGTCCTCCCTCAGAGGGAGAGGCGGAGGACGAGACAGGTTTAGAAGATACGGTTTTTAGGGTTTTCGCCGCTTGAGAAAGAGAAGATGGCTCGCCCATCATTGTATATTCCTCCTTGAAAACGAGGAAGTAGAATCTAATTCACCATTGATAGTTTGTATAATTGTCTGGTTGTAATGGCTTTAATAGATTTTCACCTATCTGAAATTAGGTCTCATGCATCTTGAAGCTCTTGTTTCAGCATGTGGAATCACAAGAAGCTTAAGTGACGGTTCCAACGTTCATTTGTCTCTTGACCATAGATATTTCCACATTGTGCTGTTTTTGAACTATTTTATGTAGTGCAGGTCAGAGTCTGTAAGGAGAAGATAACCGGTCAGGTTTATGCAATGAAGAAGTTGAAGAAGTCAGAGATGCTTCGTAGAGGCCAGGTACATCATTTTGTCAGATAATCCAGTAGTTCTTATAGGAAATTTGTCCACCATTAATTTGACTTTTCAATTCAGGTTGAGCATGTTAGAGCTGAAAGGAATCTTCTCGCAGAGGTTGACAGCAATTGCATTGTTAAACTTTATTGTTCTTTCCAAGATGAAGAGTTTCTCTACTTAATTATGGAGTATCTACCTGGGGGGGATATGATGACTTTACTTATGAGGAAGGACATCTTGACAGAAGATGAGGCCAAATTCTATGTAGGGGAAATTATTCTGGCTATTGAATCTATCCACAAGCATAGTTACATTCATAGGTAGGTGGTTATTTCATTATCCTGGTCTCTACCAAATTCCTCAATGTGATATCTCTTAGGCCTACCCAAATATCTTATGTTAGAAGTTAATTAAAAAAAATAGTCTCAACATAAAAAAAAACTTATAAATTATATATGTATGTGAGGGGTTTTTTTTAAAAATTCTAACGAGGAGTTTAATGCATGTATATATATGTGATGAATGAGTCTAAACTAACAGTATCATGACCTCAGTTACAATTTTCAGTCGAAATCAATTTTTGGTCGTTGGTTCCTAAGGGGACTCTGAGGTTTTTGCCATATTGGCTATATTGGCCAAAATTCATAAATGGGTCATTTCTGAAGGTTTTCCAAAATTTCAGCCAGATTGAAGCCACTCCCATGAGTTGGCATTAACTTGAATATCACTTGATTTGTACTGGTATTTACTGCTGGATTGAAGTGATAGCCACTTCGTGATTTCATATTTTATCCAGGGGAGATGAAGATCATTTTTATCCAGGAGTTTTATGCATGTATATATGTGATGAATGATTCTAAACTAACAGTGTTGACCTCAGTTACAATTTTCAGTTTTCGGTCTTTGGTCCCTATGGGGACTGAAAGGTTTTCACCATATTGGCTATATTGGCCAAAATTCATAAATGGGTCATGTCTGAAGGTTTTCCAAAATTGCAGCCAGATTGAAGCCACTCCCATGAGTTGGCATTAACTTGAATATCACTTGATCTGTACTGGTATTTACTGCTGGATTGAAGTGATAATTGCCACTTCATGATTTCATATTGTTTCCAAGGGAGATGAAGATCACTTTGTTCGAACAAAAAAATAGCAACTCCATTCCACTTAATGTTTGGACTGGCGAAAAACAGTTGGTGTTGGTTTTCACCATACATTCTACCTTAATCAGAAGTCAGGCAGACAGTTGTCTGATCAGCACCGATTAAATTGTTTCTCATGTGTGTGTATAAATAAATAAATTAATATGATATATATAGGTGAAATATGAATACTTCGATAATCCATATAATCAGTAAGGATGTTTCCTGTTGGTTGAATGAACATAAGATGAGTCAGCGGGTTAATTCACACCACCAATTAACTTAACCATTCAATCACGGCCCTAAAAGATTTATGGTTCAGGTTATATTTTAGAACTAAGTCCATTTATCAACCAAAATCATCCATTTTTTTAGCAGTAACAAAGATATTTCATTTAGTACAAAGGCTAGAGAAGGTCTAACAGTGATAGACCTGAAAGAAGAAAAAAGAGAACAAAACAAAAGAAAGAATAGGAAAAACTGGTAACCAACAACCCCTCAAAACAAAAAGCAATCACTATGGTGTCCTCAAGAATCAAAGTAGGAAGACTCCTGAATAGCCATTATCCACTCCAAGCTTAGCAAAGTAATCTGCCACGCCATTATTTGTTTGGCTAATATGAACAAAAGATACATTTAGTCCTGTCACTAAAGCTCTAATCTCCCTAACCATAGTGACAATTTTCCAAGGGAGACGCCTAAGTCCTATAGCCCATTTTATTGCATTTGCCGAATCCCCTTCAATCCCGAGTCTACCTTGCCCATTGATTTTCCAAATGACCAAAGCTCTCCTAATGCTAAGAATTTCCACCTGATCCATTAGTTTGATCTGTTGTTGAACTGCTTATGATTTCCATTTGACAATTTTAATAGTTCCAATTTGAAATGTGAAATGTGTAGTTATATGATCAGGCCAACTTCTGAATCAATCATCAGTTTGATTTTCTTGAGTTGGCAAATAGAGAATATGGTTAATGGACTCAATGGATGATCTGGATATCAGACTTAGATTGCCAGTGTCAGAATAGAAGTTGGTGCAACATAACTTCCTAAGCACCTTTGCACTGGATGATCAACTTTGGAGAGAGAAAATAGCCTGACATCCTAACCTATGCATGGAGATTGGAGGCTAACTAGTGTATCTGACTAATATTGGTGTATTGATTGTTTTTCATTTGTATTTATATGATTTTTTCACACACTTCAAAGCACTGTCTTCTTAGATGGATCTGAAAGATTGGCCTCTTACGCATTTTGCAGAGATATCAAGCCTGACAATATATTACTGGATAGATA
Source organism: Chimonanthus salicifolius (assembly GCA_013350335.1). Classification (NCBI taxonomy): domain Eukaryota; kingdom Viridiplantae; phylum Streptophyta; class Magnoliopsida; order Laurales; family Calycanthaceae; genus Chimonanthus; species Chimonanthus salicifolius. The sequence continues at coordinate 52,259,414 of CM023538.1, forward strand.
TGGTCATGTGAGGTTATCGGATTTTGGACTATGCAAACCTTTAGATTCCAGTAGCTTCCCCGTTTTAAATGAGGACTGTGCAATAGGAAACAATAAAAGTGGACTTCTACAAAGTGATGCACGCCCATCTGCACCAAAGCGCACACAGCAAGAGCAACTTACAAAATTGGCAAACTAACAGAAGGAAACTGGTAAAATTTTGCATTATGATGTGATATACTTTTTCAATTCTTCCAAGTCATATTACACATTTTCATTGAGTTTGCATTTGAAATATCTACTATTATGGGCTATAAAGCATGAACCTTTTTCTCATATGTCATATTACAGTTTCATGGTGGCTTTGCAAATTTTAAAGCCTAGTCCATTTATTTTCCCATTTTTTCTTTATGGGCCAGCACTTGGAAAAAGAAATATTTTTAGTATATGTGCATGAGACAGAAGTTTTGACCATTATCCTGAAACTGAGTTTGTGCATGTGGACCCCTGTTTGGTAACCTAGACCATTGAGATGGTAGGCCTTCTCTCAAAAAGTAACCTAATTTGAGAAGTAGAAATCATGAGATTGTCAATGCCTACACCTTGTACCTCCCAACAGAAAAATTGGTCGACTGACCTTCCTTCATTGCAACTTTATTTCACTAGCATGAAGTTTCTTCTTCAGCATCTCTGGGATCTTCCATGTCATGCCTAGTGGAATTTCCTAGTTTTTTCTTGCATGGTATGGATAGTTTAGTTCCAGCATGTGTTTCTGTGATGATGTGTTTGGTGTGCTTTTTTGGCTAATATGGAAGGAGAGGAATGATAGGCATCTTAGGAGTTTCTTCAGATGTGAATTGAACCTGTGGCACATTTGTTGGTGCTTGTTTGTGCAACTACAGGGGTTATTAGTTTGAGCCATACTGCTTACCTTCCAAAACAAGTTTCCTCTGTCCTTCAGGTAGCGGCTTTAGCTAACCACAAAGACGTCTAGTGGGGTTTGAATTTAAAAGAGTGCATGGATATCTTATATTAAAACTTGGAAAGGCTCTAGAACGAGTCAGAATTTGTATACTTTTAAGGTAAGTCTGTTCAAAATGTCAAATCTAGATTAATGGTCTTGACTAGAAAATGTGGCCCAATGCACAACTCAGTACTTGAGGACAGAGTGTAGAACTTCAGATTGAGGATAATATTATCTAATCCTTGTTTAATAAGTAGACTTTACAATTTGCACATGTAGTGCAATATTACATTTAATTTACAATGGTATTGTTTGGCATTTCAAAGTGAGAACATTATAAGAAAATCGTCTTACCAAACATCAACGGCCTAATAATAGTTGTGCCATGTCAATGAATTGACTAGATAAACATCCTTATAAACAACCTCTGCATTCCACGATAGCTATGCAGCATTTTGGTTGTTTTGGTACTTTGTAAGAGATGTGTCTTAGTGATAAGTAATTTTTCAAACATCAAATACGAACTAAATTACCAATGCTTATGTAGATCTGCAGTTTTACAAGCTTTTATTGGACTTGATGGATATTTCTAACTTGGAAAAGTGTAGGCGTATTCTACTGTTGGCACACCTGATTATATTGCTCCAGAAGTTTTGTTGAAGAAGGGCTATGGAATGGAATGTGATTGGTAAGTTATATATTTCTATTGTGTTTTGATGTAACACATACTTCAATGCTATTTTTGGTTTTCTCTTTCACAGGTGGTCACTTGGAGCTATCACGTATGAAATGCTCGTGGGTTATCCTCCATTTTATTCAGATGAACCAATGGCAACATGTAGGAAGGTCAGTGGGAACTTCCGCATTTAGTACAAATTTAGATGATTTTTATTCCTTCTTCAATTTTGTTGTACAAGATTATTCAACCTTTTGTTGATCATAGTTAGCCTTTGGTTCATGTATTTTTTCCTGTAAAATTATCCAATTTGGGAGAATGTTTACTGATGAGAATTTCCTGTAAGATCTTGTTCAGCTTTTCCCTTTGTCATATATATGACAGTTAGATCTTGCCTGCATAATCACTGCTCTATAATTTACTTGTGTTCCTTTCTATCATATCCCATCCATGTTTCTGTGTTTTCCAATTAGTTACATTTAAAGTCCCTAACTGTATTACCTCTTAGTAAGAACTCTCACTCTGTATTTTTTTTATTCCTTAGTCTTCTGTTGCATCCATTGTGGAGGATTTTGCTCCTGGATAACTATTTGAATCGTTGGCTTAATCTGTGTTACTTTTTTAGTTGGTAACTACCTCAAGTGAAGCTCAGCCACGTATCAGTTGGGGAAAAAAATACAATTTACTAAATATTTCGAGAATTGTCACCATTTTAACATCAATGTTGTTAAGTCTTCAATTAGACATACCACAGTGGTCTAATCCATGCAGGCACATATCCTTCCAGAAGATTTTAGTGCAGAACTGGAGTTTCTAAGCTGCAAATAGCGAGGAACTTTTCTAGTTATTGCTCGGACAACACAGCTGTGGGAAAGTAATGCATGCAGGGTTGTAAGTGCTCAATGTGTAACCATTAAGGTTGTGGTCATTGTATTGTCACCTCTGCTCCCCAAAGACAAAATCCATCAGACAAGTTCATTTGGAACATGTGATTTAATCTGAGCAAATTGATCATCCAATATGTTGGTATTAAGATTGCTCGATGTAAATTATCCACCATTGGCTTTTTCTATGAAAGCTACTCTTGTTAAATTTAAGCACTAGTGCATTTTCTACCACTGTTTCTCCTACTGGTGCCTATTGATTTTCCACCAATGAATATCCAACCCTAGAGTTTTCCTAGTTGGTTTTTACATGAGCTTCAACTATTGAATCTTGATTCTACTTTTTTGCACTCATTCAATGCCTTTCTAACCGATTCAAGACTTCTCTGGAGCGCTCAACTTTGTTGACACACTTAAAAATTCTCTATATTCTGTCATATGTTTCTGTAACTTTTTCATATTCTTTGGAAACCCTTTGGACAATATGTCATGCACTGATGAAGGCCAAGGGTCAAAAATTGAAGAATTCAACCAAGTTCTTCAATGAAAATTTTAGATTCGGTTTTTTTTTGAAAGATAATTTAAGATTCGGTTTCTACAAACCAAATCAGCGAAAATTCAAATTTGGGTCAATTAAATTGAGGAAATTCAAATTCACCAAGAATTGATAAGATAATCCTTAGATCTCTCACAATTCAAAGAAACAAAGAAATTATGGCTCTTTTCAGAGGAAATCCACAATGGATTACCCAAGTTCTAATTTCTCTCTGGAAAAAAGAAAACACGCTCAAAACTCATTGGGAAAATCGACACCATGCAATTGTAAATCTAATAACTAGAAATTGAAAGACAAAAGATAGAAAACTCACCCAAACTTGTAGAGAGCCAAAGCACAAAACAAAAACTAGGATTGGATTCTATTGGGCGTCCATGACCCTATTTAGAGTGCCTGCATTACAAAAATTAACAAAAATAATTGATTCTCTTCACTCTAGAATACCTTATTAAAAAATTGGTCATAACTTTCTCTTCACATGTCGGAATTGCACAAATTTGGGATTGTGAATAAGCTTTCCAATGAATTCAATTTTATGGAAATTCGATATCATTTGGTATATCAAATAAGCTTGCAAAGTTAACACTTTTTTTTTGCTGATCCTAGATTGCAATGTGTCCCATCTAAAAATGAAAAATAAAATAAAAAAGAAAAACACAAAAAGGGAATGGAGGTGCTGCCCAACGCTTGTGGATTTTATTCTAATTTGAGTTTTCTTGCTCTCCAAGCAATGGTGTGAATGGAATCTTGTGAAAGTGATTGAGGAGGTGGAAACACAATCCCTGTCATTTTTCCCTCGCTTCTAGAATTTGGGACTTAACACTTTCTTAAGCCCAAAAACCTCCTAGATGCGCCCCATTTTCCTCGATAAAAAACTGCATGGAATTTACGAGCCATCTCTTCCACCTTGTCTTGAATTTTGTCATGTGGGTCCATGGAGATGCCCACATCATGGGACTTAGTGATTCAACCCATGATTGTTGCCTATGTTGCACTCACTCCCGCCCCATTCGCTAAGTGAGTCATCTTTGATAAGTTTGGTCACACTTTTGGACCAGGGGTTGCATCCCAAGCTTACATTACATTACACACACAATTGATGTAAAGAGATCTCACAAGTTGAACAAAGTGATATTGCTGAACAATTACTTACAACTCTCTGGCTTCAACCTTGGCAAGCTTTGAAGCTTCATCTCAAGATTGGTTACAAATGAACCCACTACTCTTATTTACACTTGAGTCTCTAGCTTATGGTTTGCTAGGATGGTGACACATGTCAAGATCCTACAACACTTGAACATTCTAGACTCCTTTTAGAAGCTTCATAGAATCTCTACACCCTCCAAAACTTTCTAGATCCCTTGTAACTCCACAATATTCTAGAATGCTTCCAAACTCTTCCACATTCTTCTACATACTTCCATAGACTTCTGCACATCTCCAGATAAATCTAGACCTCCACATCTCTACATAACTCCTTAGAATTCGACAAGATTCCAAAGTCTTTACACTATTCTAGCGTATTCTACAACTTTCTAGAGAACCCACTAAGTCTCTAGCATCCTTAAAGTTCTTTTTGAACAATCCAGAACCTTCTATGCTCTTGTAGACACTTTTAATACATTACTATCACTTCTTGAAGCTTCTAAAAATCTCTATAGCACAATAGCCTTTGTTCTATGAGTTGATTCTTATTTTGTGCTCATGTATGGTACCCAAATTTGGTTATCTTAGCAGATCCCCATGTCGCAGAGTCTCATCCCATTACAAATAGCTCTCTCTATAGATTTTCCATTATTTATTTTCTATCAAAAACATAACTTGCTCTAAATCAAATGATGTAGGTAGTGATTATTGGACCCTTCCTACGGTGAATCCCAATCTACTCAGTTACCCAAAAGGATGCAAACATAGAACAATAGATAGGAGTATAGTAGAGAATATGGAGAAAGAGAGATGATGAGAGATTAGAGGAAACCTTGAGATAGAGGAGATAATAGCAAAAAAGATATCTTAAACTAGAGAATCACCAAAGATAGAGATAACCAAGAATATTCCAATTATTTAATTCCCCCAATAATTCCTCAAAACTAAAGAAAAGAAAACCCTAATCTATCTTGGCCAACAATTAAATAAAAATGAAAATTAAAAGACCCTAAACTTGTTATTCCTATTTACCCTTGATTTAATTGGCTCGTAACTACATCATGACAATAACATATCAAAACCTCAATTTCTTAGGCCTATTGGATAAATAAGAACACCAATTATGTGGTGTTTAGGCCTTGCAATTGACCAACAAAATAAATGATGAAAATAGCTATGATATATATAAAAAACTCTCAGGAGAGCTCCATATGGAGCCTACCTATCATGGAATTGGATGGGTTTAAAATATCTATGTATGCACATAATGCTTATAAAAAATCAGCGTAATTAAACGACTCTAGCCATGGTTTAGTACCTGAATATCAATGGTAGAGGGTGAAGTTTACCTAGTTCAGTCACATGGCTAGAATCACTCAATCAAGTTGATTTTTCATAAGCATTTGATACGCATATGGACCTTTCAAACCTGCCCAATCCCATGATCATAGGTGGGCTCCACATGGAGCTCTCATCAGTCGAGCTCTTTTATGGGGTGTGCACCTGATCATTTTGCCTATATATACACAAAAGCACATATTTTGCGTGATCGATATTGTTAAAAAATTTTGTAGTGAATAGTTTTTCCTCAATTTGCAAATTTTCATACAAAATTTTCTCGTTTTAGATACTAATGTAAAAAAATCTTGGCCATATCATTCAAATCACCAAATTTAAACACAAAATCTCTTTTTCTATTTTTAGAAATTTTCTATTCTAGATGATAATATGATATAATTGTCTTTATCCTTCCAAGTCACCAAATCCCATCTTAAAATCTCTTTTCCTATTTATTAACTATTATTGGACAAATTTTACTATTTTTTGGCTTGCCAATATGGAAGCAAATAACAACCATTTAACAAATGAATGGTGAGATCCTAATTGACCTATTGAATCAAACATATATGCCTATGCCTCCTATTAGCTTCATCACTTTCTCTTTTTTCCATTGTGCAGATTGTGAATTGGAAAAACCATCTAAAATTTCCTGAAGAAGCAATGTTATCTGCAGAAGCTAAAGATCTCATCAGTAAACTCTTATGCAATTTTGATAAGAGACTTGGAGGAAAGGGTGCTGATGAAATAAAGGTGTTATGTTGTCTATTATTTTTTACATTTCTGTAATAAGACAGCTGATTGAATGAATTACCTGGTTGTTCCTTGTGCACACGTCAGGCTCACCCATGGTTTGAAGGTGTTCAATGGGATAAGCTATATCAGATGGAAGCTGCATTTATTCCAGAGGTCAATGATGACTTGGATACTCAGAACTTTGAGAAGTTTGACGAGGTAGAAGTGTCTCCATATTGTACTAGCATGTGGGGATAAACTGGGCTTTGCCAATGCTAGGCCTAACCTGTTTTGTTTGATTTGATGTTATATCTGTGGGCTAGCTAACTGGGTCCTGGCATATATTTCCAACTAGAAACTTACCAACGTTTATTTTGTCATTTTCCAGCTAATGAAAAATAAGATCCTTCTCTTTTCTTCTTTCGAACAAGGGCTCCTTGCCAAGAACACAATAATTAGAGCTTTCTCCCTTCTTCAAGGAATCCATTCCCATGGGTGTGAGAGAAAAAATAATGAGATAAAGATGGAGGTTTTCCTAGCTTAACAAGGCAATGCTTCATTCATTTTCAATGAGAATTTTTTTTTTGGTGTAAACAACAAAAACATCAGGTTTCTAAGGCCCAAAATGAGGCCGGATTTCACTATACCTACTGAATAACATGGAACGGAACCCGAACATATTTTTTCCTGCAGAATTACTTTCCTTGAGGAAATAAACAAACAACGAGGTCTAGTTAACTAGCCAGGGTCACTGATCTTATTCGATAACCAATGGGCCTGGGACAGGGATTCATGGCTAAGTAGGGGCTGGTCTTGATTCCTTAAATAGGGGAACCCCACATACTGGTCTTATACAAACCCTTGTCAATTCCAGCTTGATTACAACCATAGGTTAAAAACTCAGATGCATTATCTCAAGCTGAATTGATTGGATGTTCAAGCAGTCCGAGTCAGCTAGTTTACCTACTCTTCAAAACCTTAGAAAAATGCACCAAATTACATGACTTAATCGAATTTTGAAGTCAAGTTTGAGCTTTGAATTTTTAGACCTATCATTAAAACCCTGCGTATTGGCATTTACGTTATCTTCTATGGAATATTATATTACTAATTCTATTTATTGTTGTTTACTATGACGTTCTTATTATTTTCCTCTTTATTTCTCACTGCAGTCTGCAAATCTAACTCAAGCTCCATCAAAAACGGGCCCTTGGAGAAAGGTCGACATTTACTGATTCAGAAACAGATTTCCCTCTTTATACCACAATCTTGACAGCCATTTTCCTGATCTGCCTTTTTTCCCCTTTTTAAGCTTTAATATCTCAACTAAAGCTTCATGTTTCCTTAGCTTTGATTGTTGTCTCCCTAGAATTGATCATTCCTTTTGGCAACACCTAATTATTGGACCTTGTTCACTCTGTTGTGTTGTTGAATCAATTTTATATCTGTTACACAAGGAACTAACAAAAGGGATTTCTATTGTCCTCCCGAACTGTTGGCATCTGCAATAGACATCCTTACAACCATGAAGGATTCATTTAGTCATGCTTTCTGTGAAAAACATGACCTTATTGAGACACAATACATATGTATGAAGGGGTGATGCATTTTGTTTATATAAATGCCAGAAGAGTAGGGCATTTGGTTCTACAGTTTGTACTTACATATAGGATACTTTGCTTCAGTAGAAATTTTGTTCACATGTGAGAAGCTACTGGAAAAGGAGTAATATGTACTAGCATATTGATAGTAAAAGGAATAAAAAATCCATTTATAAATTTCCTAATTCTGATGCTTTGACTGATTTGTTCTTTCTTTCCTGCAGATGCTTTCATCTAAGGATATTAACTTTGTTGGCTATACATATAAGAACTTTGAAATTGTCAATGACCATCAAGGACCTGGAATTGGTATTAGCATCCTCTCTCTCTCTCTCTCTCTCTCTCACACACACACACACACACACACGTCATCATGCAAGGCATTTGTCCCATCTATCTGGGTGTCTCATAATTGGGTTTGACATTGTTTTCGTAAGCAGCTACCTCTCATGCGAATATGATTTGAACTGCAACCTTAATGGTTGCAACAATTAGTATACCCCAACTATGCTAGAGGTTTTTATTGTGTCATAGTCATGCAAACACACTGAGATGAGCATCAGATGACCCCCTTTTTGGGCCAAATATGAAAGGTGCAGAGTTCGATAATCCTAATTATTGGCTTGGAGGACTTTGAAGGAATGAAAACTGGATGGTTAACTAAGCTTTCAGCTGAAGTGTCGTTGGCTTGCCATTTTTTACCCTAAGAAGTCCTTTAATTGAATAAGTTGGATCTCAGCCAATTAATTTTCAGGGTTGGCTCATCCCTGATATGACTCAGGAAGAACGGTTTGGACCCTTGCATACATATCATGTATTCAAGAATTGTATCACTGATACCTATGTGACAAAAATTCATTTCTTAGTAATCTTTTCATTGAAAGCATAATTCACCAAGGTCTGGTGGCTCTTTGTTGATGAATATTTTCTACCTGTTTTCAGCTGAATTAAAGAAGACAAACAACAAACCTAAGTTGCCTTCCATCAAAACTCTATTTGGTATGATTTTTCTTCCTCAGTTCTGTTGATTTATCAACTCCTTTAAGACCAAGTGGTTTATGCTGTTTGCTTTAGTGACAATATGCACTTCGTTTTGAATGCAAATCAAGACCCAGGTGAAATTGTGGTTTGGACATAATGCCAATCAGGAACAATTATCTTTATTGAAGGGATCTAAATAAAAATTACGTGATTCATATAGGCTGTAATCAACACTTGGAATGCTGATTTCTAATGTTGGAATATTAGGTCGTTGGCTTGATCCTTAAAGTACTTAAATAATTTCTTCAGAAGCCAAAAACTGGTCAAAATCATTATGATCAATTGTGATACTGGCTACTGTCTTTTAGTTCCTACTCTTTATGCCAAACATTGAAATTAGGGGTTTTCAAACACTACCAACCATTATATACTTCACCACTTTTGCTATTTTCATTGTTTTCCATTAGAACAACCAAGTATTCAGAACCCTGAGTCATTCATGCCAAGTTAAATACTCGAAAATCAAAACAAATTCAATTATTTTGCCTAGAGTTTGGCATTATCAAACCTCACGGAACAAAATCCATGGTGGCTATTTTGAGTTATAGCTGAACCATTTCTAATGAAAGCTTGCATTGGCTAGTGACACATGTCTCATCTCTTTATTCTGGTTTGCAGAAGATGAAGGTAAAGTTACTCAGCCGTCTCAAGGGAGTGTTATTGATCACTTTCCTCCTAAAGATGCCTGTGAGAACCAAAGCTCCCCCGAGTAGTTTCCAACGCTTTAGATAGCGTGATGTAGCTCCAAACCAAAAGATTCATATTTTTTGTATCAGTTGAGGAAATGATTCTCTCTTGTTATTATGCCATTGGTTTCTGAGGCTGTTAATTTTTATGGTGCTTGAGTTGCAGTTGTTCATACTGATTTTTTTGTATCAGGACTCTGTAAAGTTTTTTGTTGAGTAAAAATCGATTCTTTACCATTCAATGGTATTTTTTGCTTCTATCATGAATACAAAATATTATACTCTATATACTTGGCAGAATACCCAGTAGATGTTAGTTTTCCTACTCATGAAAATATGCTTATGACAGTTTGCTTGCAAGCCCTCACCAGTCACCAGTGGATCTATGCTCTACTAATGAAAAGATGAGGGTGAGAGGGCTGCCTATAGAATGCCATTCTTTCACTGACCACACAGCTTCATAAAAAGGTCAAAATAAAAGACTGCCATGTTTGAATTGGTTTGTTCCACTCAAAGAAGTTTCCATTTGGAGCAACTTTTCACTAACACAACCTGATCAAACCTCCTCTTCTAAATTGGTGTTAAATATTATTCAAATGTCATGATTAGGTTGTGTCTTATCTCATACGAGTATTGAGCAATAATCAAATGCCTGCGAGTTTCTGAGGGATGAGTTTGAACTCTCACCCAATACGCAATGTTAGATTCAGTGTCGGGCATGCAATTAAGGTTTAAAAAACTGGTAATTTGAAGTCAACTTGACTTGGATTTGAACACATTGGAGCCGAGCCTATACCTGTATCAGTCCCAGCAAATGGTTTCCAATTTATTCACGTAGAGTTCGCCAAGTCTGATAACTGTATCATCTGAGAACTTCTTGTGACATGGTAGTTGTTCTCCAAGTGCATGGTTGAAGAGATCTGTTCTAAAGCTCATTCTGATTTTGTCTGCAAAGCTAATCAAGTATATAATAACAAGCTTCTGTAATAATCGATATTATAGCTAAGGTTGAAATTCTCTATGCACAACATCGGTGCTTCAACTTTATGCTCATGTAAAAGATAACATGAGCAGATTCTTTCTGATCTGAGAGACCAACATTCAATAGTTTCAAATACCCATTATGGAAGTTGAAGAGCAGTATTCATGAAACACAAATGTGTAGTTACTTCAGTAGAAAAATTGGGTTCACCTTTGTTACTTTAGTAGATCTGGAAAAAAAGAAGCGTTACTTCAATACAGCGAAGGCTGAAATCGACCCTCATATATAGAACACGACTCGATCTGAACTTTTGACTTGGATATATTGATCCGATCTGACCCGCATTTTGAACCTAGTTTAGCCTACTTTTTACTGGGTCGGATCTGATCGGGTTGGGTTAACTTAAAATCTTTCAACTTAACCCGACTCAAATTCAATGCAGATTTCTCACTTCTCAGCTGACTCGATCTGTTGACCGACTTTCACAACCCAACCCACATGATTTTTGGGTCGGGTCATGCGTGTTCGGACCAAAATCCGACCCGAGTTTCACCCCAAAATGCAGCCTTAACTACAACTACGTTATGCAAGCCCCACCGATACTTACCTCTAGAGTCAAAGTAGTGATGATGACTCTAGGTTTATGGATGAAGCTGAACTCTTGTTGCCTCAAAATTATCTTTCAGAATCAAAGATTGAGAAGAAGAAATAGGTAAGGTAACTGATCCAATATGAGTAATGCAAAGAGGACTATTATCGGCAGTACGAAGAATTTGGTTACTTTTAACTTCTTGGATTGAATCAAGAGCAGCTTTTGAAAATAGAGATGAAAGATAGGGTTTTATAGAGAAAGACAAGTTACGACACCCCACTAGATTAGGTGGTTTTCTTCAATTTGTCTGAAGAATTTACTACCAAATGTTTGTGGGACAAGTTGAAAAATCTATGAAAAGAAGTCTTTGATCGATATGATCTTTTTATAAAGAACTTTTCAACTTAAAAGATGAAAGAAAGAATTTTTTTTTTTTTGCAAGAACACTTAATCGAGTTCAATACTTTGATCAGTAGACTAGCAACAATCAAGATGAAAATTGATAAAAAGGAAACCTTTTCGCTTTGTTTTACGTCAAAATCATATAATATCTTAATCACTGAGTATTAGGAAGAACATGGATTCACATTTTATGTATGTGACTTTGTGTCTTTTAACTATTATCAATAAAAATATTTATTCACTAATTTTTATTATGATATTAGAAAACCAAATTCTTACTGGTACGAAGAATCCAATCCATGGAAAGTGATTTTCCTCACGGACAGGGGTCTCGTTTTAAATGTGCTTCTTCTCCTTCGCATCTCTTTTTATTTTTTATGGAACCTCAAAGCATATCATTCTTGCTAAGAGCTTGCACTGCTACAAAGTCACTGAAACAAGGCAAGCTTCTCCACCAAAAGATAATCTCATTTGGCCTTCAAAGTAACATATCCTTGTGCAAGAATCTCATTGCCTTCTACTTCTCTTGCCACGTTTTTCAATCTGCAAGCCTAGTTTTTCAAACTATACAATACCCATTGGACATTACCTTATGGAATGGCCTCCTCTCAGCTTACTCCAAAAACCAGCTCTACCAGGAAGCTCTTCAGCTCTTTGACAAACTACTGATATTTCCTTATCTCAGACCCGACAATTTCACCTACCCGAGCGTTCTCAAGGCCTGTGGTGGATTGGGTCGTGGCCAATATGGGAAAAAGATCCATGCCCATGTGGTCAAATTTGGTTTCGAACTCGATGTCGTCGTCACAAGTTCTCTTGTGGCCATGTATGCAAAATGTCAAAATTTTGAATCAGCAGTTCGGATGTTTGATGAAATGCCACAGAGAGACGTAGCATGCTGGAATACGGCCATTTCTTGTTACTACCAAGATGGGAAGCCTGGTAAGGCTCTGGAATTGTTCAAAAAGATGAGGAGCTTGTGGCTTTGAGATGGATTCGGTAACTTATACTATGGTTTTCTCTGCATGTGCACGGCTTTTAGATTTGGAATTGGGCAAGGCAATCCATCAGGAATTGGTGCAAAGTGGCATTGAATTGGATGGGTTTATGAGCTCGGCAATCGTAGATATGTATGGAAAATGTGGGTGTTTGGAGATGGCTAGAGAAGTCTTTGAGCAGATTCCAAGTAAGAGCGTTGTATCTTGGAACTCGATGATTTTGGGATATGCTTCACATGATGATAGCAGTTCCTGTTTGGATCTGTTTACGAGGATGAACAGGGAAGGTATGAAACCCACTCCAACCACCTTGAGTAGCTTGCTAGTGGCTCTTTCTCGATCCGCTAATCTCCAACAGGGGAAATTCATCCATGGCTATATACTGAGAAACGGGATTGAAGCTGATGTCTTCATCAACAGCTCACTTATCAATCTTTATTTCAAGTGTGGAAATGTTGAGTCGGCCAAATGTGTGTTTGATAAGACACCCAAGACAAATGTGGTGATATGGAATGTGATGATTTCAGGATATGCAATGGTAGGAAGTTATTTTGAAGCCCTTGGCATCTTTGAAGAGATGAGAACAGCCAGTGTGAAACCAGATGCCATTACTTTCACTAGTATTTTACCAGTTTGTTCACAACTAGCAGTGCTAGAATGTGGCAGGGAGATCCACAAATACATTGTTGAGAGCAAGCTTGAATCCAATGAAATCGTTATGGGTGCTCTTCTGGACATGTATGCAAAATGCTGGTGCTGTAGATGATGCACGCTGGGTTTTTGACCGGTTACCAGTCAGGGACTGTATATCATGGACTTCCATGATCATCAGCTTATGGATCACATAGCAGAGCTGCTGAAGCTCTGGAGCTTTTCCATAAAATGCAGCAAAGAGAAGTAAAACCAGATCACATTACTTTTCTTGCAGTTCTTTCTGCCTGCAGCCATGCAGGACTTGTTGATAATGGCAGTTATTATTTCTCTCAAATGACAGCTGATTATGGGATCAAGCCTACATTGGAGCATTATTCATGCTTAATCGATCTTCTTGGTCGTGCAGGAAGACTGTACGAAGCATACAATATCTTACAAAACATACCATCAATAAGGTCAGATGCTGGGTTGCTGGGGGGATTGTTTTCAGCAGTGTAACCTGCATGGGAATGTAGAACTAGGAGAGGAAGTTGCAAGGCTTCTTATTGAAAAGGATCCAGATGATCCGTCTACTTATATTCTTCTCTCAAATATGTACGCCGCCGGCCGGAAGATGGGATGAAGTAGGCCAGGTAAGAGTGAAGATGAAAGGAGAGGATTAAAGAAGAACCCTGGCTGCAGCTGGATTGAGGTTGACAAGAGAATCCACACATTTTTTGTTCAAGACAAATCATATCCATGGTCACATATAATATATGAATGTCTTCAAAGCCTTTACGAGAACATGGATGAGGATGAACATGAAGATTTGTTGTGACAACTATGCTTGGCATTGATTATTTTCCATAGAACAAGAAAGTTATCCTTTTGTAAACTGGTTGTCTTACTTGAAACCTCTCCAAATTTGCCACTATTATCTGAACAAGTGATTGAATGGTAAGATAGCGATTAAAAAATTGCTTGAAAAATGATCTCTATGCTTTTTCTAAGGTCTCACACTTTTATCACTTTAATTTTTAAACCTAGAACTTTATGATGACAATAGGTCACCAAAAAATTAATTTAGTCATAAAAAAGGTCTATTTTTAAATATAAGGTTCATTAAAAAATTCTCTATTGAATTAATAAACCCATATTTTTTAAGCCTCAAGTTTTTATCACTTTAATTATTTTTTTCATTTAATAAACTTTTATGAATATTGCTAAAAAAAAACACTTTTTTTTTTTATAAATTTTAAATATATGGAGCTCACAAGAAGCACCTACAATGAAAAGTTTTATACTTAAATATGGAGGCTACAAAAAATACTTCAACTATATTAATGCGTCTTTGGGTTGTGATTTTTGCACCATGAGTGCACCAAACTTTAAAGGAAATTTTAATTTTACCTTTACGTTCCTCCTTCCCTCTCTTTTCCTCTTTCCCAAAGGTAAGAACAAAATTTAAAAAAAAATTAAGTTTGGTGCACCACGAGAAAAACTCATTGTGCATGTTCTTTTGAGCTTGTTAAACTTTAAACCTTAGTTGTTAATTCTATTCTGATGCGGACATCGAACCCGGTGCGAGCCCGATCAAAGATGAGCTTATCCAATTAGATCAGATTGATGAATTGGCTCTCTGAATTTACGCACGGATCAACGGAGAGAAATGGGGACCCAGACATGATCTATTGGACTTAATTATATTCAAATATGGACCCATTTGCATCAACTTGGATTCTAACCCATTTTGAACCCAAAAGCCCAGTAAACCCCTCTTGTTGCTTCAAAGGTCCCACTTCAAATCCATGTAGTAGCCACGTCACCACTCCTGTGGGTCCCATTGAGCCCCAGTCCAGCAAGGACTCTTTGGTGTTCGGAACAGAGGGGAAATCAGTTTTGGCAACTGAGCATGAGTGAAAACTCAGTGATGTTGGGTTTGGAAATATTCCCAAATGGTATTGCCGAGTTTCGAAAATCCGCTTCAGACTTCAAAGCGAGTGCATCAATTCTCGTACCGAATTTCATTTTGGACTCTTCAAGTTTGTTTAGGGGTTGAAAAATTGTCCAGACCCAGATTTCGGCCAACTTTTCATATCGGTCGAGATCTCGGTTCGCTCAAGATCTCTCTCTCTTCAATTTTTTTTTGGAAGTCTCGATGGTTTTTTTTTTTTCTGAAAAAATTCATTTAAAAATAAAAAGGTTGTTTTAAAAAAAATAATAAAAAATATAAATATCGGCCGATATGGGCAAATATCGGCGGAGATATTGGCCCGGGCACATAACCGATTTTTTTTTTTTAAAAAAAAAAATCAGCTGAGATCTCGGCCATATCGACCGGATTTTTTTTTCTCTGACCAATACGATACGTATCGCCCGAGATTTAAACCCTTGGGTTTGTTCTGATCAAAATGGGCCTGACCAGAGCGAAATTGGCTGAAATGACTCATTTCCGCCATACCTCTCTGCTCTACATATTTTATCTGTTTTTTTTAGATATACATATAGAATCCAATCGTACTGTAACAACCCAACCCAATTTTTCGAGATTCTAGGGTCTTAGTAGCAGTAAGCCCCACGGTGGGCCTCGGTTTGCCCGATTTCGAGTTTGGCGACTCGAAGGGCATTTTGGTAATTTGAATTATTGAACATTCTGTTATAATTAAAAGTTTGAAAATCACATGTTTTCCCCCGCCGTTTGTCATTTGATTTCTTCGGGCTTTTTAAAATATTTTGGAAATTGGAGATTTTTATTTTATAAAATAAAAAAAAGGAATTTCACCCTAAACCTACCCCCCTCTTTTCCCGCAGCACTGTAGCAATTGCGGCTACAATGCTACACATCTCTCTTGCTCTCTCTTCCGTCTCTTTTCTCCTTCCCTCTTTTCTCCTCTCTTCCCTTTTTCTAACCCTAACCCTAAACTCCCTTCTCCCCCTTGGATGCCACTGCCGCCACTTCATTCTCTCCCCTATCTCGACCTCTCCTCTCTTTCTTCCCTTCCTCTGTCCGGCCGGATTCTCCGACTCCAGTCTGTAGCGATCCTTCCTCCACCTTCAGCCGTCGGATTTGATGCCGCCCGAAGTCGGATCCCTCAATCGTGGCCAATCTCAAGTACCCTCCTTTGATCTCCTCTCCTTTCCTTTCTCCTTTTTCCTTCTCTTCTTTTGTTTTCCCCCATTTTCCATTCTTTTCCCCCTTTTCTTGCTAGGCCACTGAGTCGACTCAGCTGACATTGGGTTGACTCAACTGGGTTCAACTCTAGACAACTCACATCCAACTCGGTGGTGGCCCAGTGGACCAGGCACGATTCGGCCAGTCAGGCCCAACCTTGGTCCAGCCCACTTTCGGCCCTACCCGATTTCAGGTTCGACTCAGTCGGCCCGATTTCAAGCCCGGCCCGTTTCTACCCAGTTTCGGGCCGACCCAATTTTGGACCCAGTTTTCAGTTTCAGGTCCACTTCAGTTTGGTTTGGACTCGACTCGCTTTCGGGCCCGTTTGTAGTCCAGACTCAGTTTGACCCGTTTTGTCCGGTTACTTATTTTTGTGCTCTCGTTTCAACAGATTAAACTTCCTTCAACCCAGCGGATCCATTTTCTCGCTTTGGATTTTAGTAACACGCACACAGGTGAGGGGACTCACCACCGATTTCAGCATGCACTTACGCATACTACTTCTCTATCAAATGTTCGAGTATGGAATGCGGTGAATGGGATTCCCTGGTATTATGAGACACTCGGCAAGGGAACTGTTGATACCATTATGTGGCAGGGACCCCATCCGGGTGTATTCGTACCCTTAGCTCATAGGAGTATATATGAGTTGTTTAATTGATCTCATGATGGATTGACGGCTTGATAATATGATTGGTTGAAATGTGTGATAACCTGCGATTGTTGCAATTGATGGTTAATCAACTTGGTGTAGGATCACTTGCGGTAGATAGTAGATGGTATTGCCTACTATGCTTGTTTGGAACATGTTTTGATTGATAACGTGTTTGGATGATACATGCTAGTATGTGATAGTTAGAGATGTATACACCTGATGAATGAATGTGATATTATTTTGTATAACCACATTTTATTGTTTAATGATGATTGGCTGATAACATGTTCGAGTGCCAATATGTTGGTCTACTAAAGATAGCTATGCACATATTTAATTATGATTCCTCATTATCGTTTTGTTAACATGCTTATAAACAACTGTGCATGCATGTAGCTTGTAATTGTGGGATGTCAGTGGGGCATATGTACTAGGCTACACTAAGATCTAGAGACTCTCCCTAGCCTATGAGGTAGTTGGGGTTGAGGGTTGTGTGAAGCCGTGCAGTGGAAGCGTGGTTGGGTTATGGATTACCCGGTGGTGGATCATAGGTGGATGTACTTCCTAATGTGGCTCAGTCTACTCTTTGTGGCCTTTTAATGCGCATGTGGGAGAGCATTGTCTGGCTTGGAGGGCGAGGTACCATGGAGTCTCAGTCGAGACAAGCAGTGAGGCAACCATGATGATCTAAAGGGAGTCCCAAGGTTGAGTATTGATTCACCCAAGGTAGACTTAGAGGTCATTATAGACACGGTACCCAAGTGCTTGATGGATGAAGTGATCCCCGAATGACCAAGTAGGCTGAGGAGGTGCTCGCCTGCTCATCGGTCGAGGGATGATGTGGTGAGGGATAGCTCCCGCTGGTACGGTTTGTAATTCCTAGATGACCGAGCAGGCTGAGGACGTGCTCTCCCGCTCATTGGTCGAGGGATGGTGTGATGAGATGTCCCAGGCTATGACACCTGTAAGGTGAGGACGCCTTGCGGTGTGAGGTAATGAGATATTCCAGGCTAATACACCTGTAGGGTGGAGGCAACCTGCGGTGTGGTGTGAGATGATCTTTCAATCTAGGACACTTATAGGGTGGGGACAGTCTGCGGTGTGGTGTGAGATGATGTTCCAGGCTATGACACCTGTAGGGTGGGTACAGTCTGAGGTATGATAGTCTAGGCTATGACACCTACAGGGTGGGTACAGTCTGAGGTATGGTAGTCCAGGCTATGACACCTGCAGAGTGGGTATAGTCTAAGGTAGATATTCCAGGCTATGACACCTGCAGGGTGGGTATAGTCTGAGGTATGGTAGTTCATCCTATTACACCTGTAGGGTAGGTACAATCTGAGGTATGGTAGTCCAGGCTATGACACCTGCATGGTGGGTACAGTCTAAGGTATGGTATTCCAGGTTATGACACCCGCAGGGTGGGTATAGTTTGAGGTATGATATTCTATGATAGGACACCTGTATGGTGGGGACAGCCTGTGGTGTGATGTGATATTGTATTTACCCGCGGTTATGACTTTGAGGTTCATTATTAAGACTTGTGTTGTCGGTGTTGACTCACCGAGAATTTATGGGTGCCTAACGAGTGAGTTCGGGTTGCTCACTCGGTTGAAGACATATAAAATTCCGTTTGGGGTGTTATACCGGTTGTGTGGAGACCGGCGAGAGGGGCCCAAGGTCACAGGTGTGACTACCGGGGGTCTGGTATTCAGTTGAGGAGACCACGGATGAGTCTGGTTGGCAGTCCGTCGAGGATTAGTGCGGTAGTTCCCCCCGTGTGATAGTCTGTTTGGGACTCTATTATCCCGGCTTATGGGTTAGTTGTGGTATGTGTATGGGTTGTCTTGTGAGGTTTATAGGACTGTAGTGGTTGGGCATGTAAGGGAGTTGCCTTAGAGTTGCATTGGGTTGGTTGGAGGATGTGCTGGAGGCCCGATTGATGTAAGGCCCGTGTGCTAGGGGTAGGGTACACTTTTGTATGGTGTGTATGTAGATATCGTAGACATTGATGTGTCCATATGATTATATGCGGTATATGCTTGATGGCATATGATGCATGTGTTACCCTCACTGGGCATGTAGAGCTTACCCCTTGCCTCACAGGTACTTCATAGAGGAAGGGTCAGCGGGACCCTTAGTCAGACATTAGGCATAGAGTTGCAGTTTTGTACTTTGTCATGGTTCCATTTTATAATTGAGGACTTGCTCATGTATTTGAGATATGTGTACTTTTCATTGAGTCGAATGAATATAATAATGGAATGAGGCTAATGTTCCCAATTATGATTAATATTTTATTGGTACTATTGGTTATTGGTTTAATTGTGGGTTGCATTTGGTTACTTTGAATTGCGAGAGCAGTGTCTCCCATTTAAAAAAAAAGATCACCCTTGAAATAGTAACAGATCGGTTTCGGGACTTTGCATCAGTTTAACGTACTCGTAGCGGGACGGGTCATTATAGATACAACTAAAATAGACATCATGAGCTATATTTAGAAAAAAAAATTAGAACTTAAAATTCAATTTAAAGCTATTTGATCTTAGTTGTCAAGATCATCACTTTCTTACTTCAAGGACATCTGGTGAGCTTGATATGGAAGAATGATGATTTTGTCCACTAAGATTAAATGGTCATAAATTGAGTTTTGAGTTGAAATTTAGCCAAGTTATAGTTAATAAAGTATATTTTCAATTAATGTGTCCTTTAATTTTGAATAAAATGAGAATTCAAATTAATATTTGATAATTACATCATTTTAAAATTGATATTACAAATATTATTTAAAATCTATTAAAGCTAGTATATTTTCAATTCATATATCTTTTAATTTTGAGGAACATGATAATTCTAATTAATATTTGATAATTACACTACTTTAAAATTGAGATTACAAACATTAGTTAAAATCTATTAAAGCTAGTATATTTTCAATTCATGTGTAATTTTGACTAAAATGATAATTCTAATTTATATTTGATAATTAAACTATTTTAAAATTGATATTATAAACATTAGTTAAAATCTATTAAAGCTAGATCCTAAAAAGTCATTAGAAACTGAGATTTTCATGTTCAAATTTCTAATAAAAAGGATAAAGGGGCATAACAAAGAAGAAAATGAAAGTTATTAGAAACTGAGATTTTTCATGTTCAAATTTAAAAAGATCACCTCAAATAGAAGAAAATCAAAGTTTCAGTTTCGTATTTAAAAAAAAAAAAAAAAATTGACCCAAAAATAAATCATTGGCGTCGCCCGGACTCGAACCGGAGACCTTCAGTGTGTTAGACTGACGTGATAACCAACTACACCACGACACCATGTGCATATGGAAGAAAATAATTATATATATTCAGAGAACCAGTTACACGACGTTCTTTTCGAAAAGAGAATTTAGAATGCCATATAAGTTTTGAGTTAGGTCTTTTCTATTGTATTAGGATATTCATGAATTTTTAAGATAAAAGTATCTAGTGAGATTGGGACTTCATATTATGTTCTGTAGACTAATTTTAATTTAAAAGATAACCTCTACTTACTCGATTTTAACTATCAAAATTTCTAGACATCTTTGGAGAAAAAAAAAAAACAAGGATGCCTAATAATGTTTGACCATTAAAATTGAACACTATAATTTTATTTTGTTAATTGAAATTTAGTAAAATTGTCGTGTTTTGAATGATTTTTAATCTCATCACTTAAATTTTCATTAAATTATATATATTTTTAAAATAAAGTATAATATTATGTAATTAAGTAACAAGTTGCATTGAACACGATCCTTATCCACAATAAGAGGTGGAGAATACTATCTTCTCCTTGAATAAGAGAATTTACATCACTTGTGAGCCCTTTTTTTAAGGAAAATAAATAAATAGGAGAATTCAGAAAATTCTAGGAGAAGTCTCCTCATTGCTCTTGGTCCAAACTTGGGGTTAAAAAACATTTTTTGTATCATAATGATTGTTACGGCCATTGAGCCGATCCGTTGTAGATTCACTCTCCTTTTTTCATAACGATGCGTAACGGCTTGTAATGCACTGTGATGGCCTATAACGGCCTGTAACGCCCGTGGCAAAGGGTATATCGGCACAACAATGTACGGCCGTTAACATGGTGTCGAATCGATCGTTACGTAATGCCCCGCAGAAGACCAATATGTTACTTATCGGCCAAATTTTTCACCTCAGGTCTCAACACAGCTGAAATCTTGAGCAGGTCTATCAATAAATCTTTTGGATACTGAATTTAAATTTTATTAAAAATTAAGACTCTAAAATATACCTTCTTAATCTGGAAAAATACATTCTTAATCTGGGAAACGTTTTCCTTTTTTTTTTTTTTTTCTCTCATATTAACGATCCACTAATAGATAAGTTGTGTAATGCATAAGGTAAAAATAAAATATATAAAAAATATGAAAGATCAAATAATTATAAATTACAAATTATAGAGGGAGAGATGCACGCTTAACAGTTGAGAATTTGTGGCCGAACGCCACCCATGACTGTTCTTTTATTAAGGTAAGAAAAAATCATCTAAAAAACTAAAAATCGAAAAATAGATTTAATGACATTAAAAGTTTGAATCATCTAAACATATTAGTATTGAAAATATAAAAATTCATATAAAATACTAAAAATAATAAAAATATTATAAAATTAGATTTGTTAAGTTGAAGGGTTTGGTTCAACCTTATCATGTTATTATCTAAAATAGAGAAATTATTTTAAATAGAAAAATACTTTATGATTAAATCTGATGAATGTAAAGGATTTGGCTCAATTTTTTTATATTAGTGTAAAATAATAAAAACATTTTGTGAAATTCTTTTTATTATGTCACTTAAAGTACATGCTTTTGACTAGTTATACTAATAAGGGTACATCCTACGCACTTGACATAAGGTCAAAAACAATGAAACTTTGCAGATGAATATCAAAAAGTTTTTTAATAAAACAGATAACCTACAAATTTTGAATAAAATAAATATGGAAATTAGAAGGAAGAGAATTTCTAAAATAAATTGCAGGGGAGAGGCAACTAAAATTTCTAAAATTGCATTTTCTATCGTCCTAACTTTTATCATTATCACCTCAATTTATAATTACTTGTAATTTTTGAGTCCTTGTACTAATTTTTTTTTTAAATGATTCATATATTAATAGATAAGAATCACGAGAGATGTAAATATAAAGAGTAAGCACAAAAAAATAAAAACAAACTACAAACACTGACAAAGAAAACATCCACAGGAGAAGTCAACATCGTGGCGAGAGCACACCCCGCAAGGTGTGTCAAGTGTGGCAAAGGTAGGGAATCCTCAGACGGTCTAGATACCTCCCCTTCCGGTGAAGATCCTGATTTTTCCAACGCGGATTTCGGCCAATCCACCAGTGCATCAACCTTCATCAAAGCTACAGGAAAAGATTTTCCATTGATACTCACCATCACCTTCTGCAGTAGGTAGTCATGGATCCCAAGCTCCAGCAAAAGGTGAAGTAATGAGCATCCTCCTTGTTTAGGTTCCGATAATGCATCTCCACCAGATTTACGATTCTCTGCCCAAATGCTTTGATGAGGTTTTGCGACCAACCTTCCAATGGATAGCTAAAGCATCTCACCCAGACATCTCTCTTGTGGCTAAACATATCTGGCTACCATTGTTCGATGATCCTGAACAAGTTCGACGCTATATCCAAACTTTTCCTCACCTCCAATTCATCTGCTAGGGTGACTAAAAAACTATTATCCCCAATTTGGTTGCTTTGAACAACAGAAAGATCTTCCTTCTCCAAGGCGAAAACCAACTGTGACTGGGAAGAGGCGCCAATTGGAGCCACCACCACTGCTCTTGATAGCTACTCATGGATCTTTTTCTCCTATTTTTCTTTCCAAATAATCTAAATCTCCAATGAGAGTTCAACCACAATCATGGCGAGGTAAGTGGAGGAGCACTTGGCAATCTGCTTGTATTCCACTTATCCTTAGGCTGTTTACACCTTGGTGACAAAACTAATCCTAAACACCATGATTGAAGATGAAATAGTCATTGGCTACAAAAATTGATTTGAATTGAAAAGGTTCCTAATGAGCATGACACCATAAAACTAACCAAATGGTTCCTAAATTGATTTTATTAGGAGATGCATGAACCAATTTTACTATCTTATTTTTCTAGATATTGTGAACTGTAACACCCCATCACGCTACAGGCGCATTATCTCTGAAAAAGTCTCAAAACTTAACCAAGAAACGGATATCAGGCATTTTTTTTTTCGAAACAGGGTAACTACCTCCTGCTCAACAATAAAAAAAGAACAGAGTCCAAAAATAATATCCAATGTAACAAATAACCAGACTATCCAAATATAAATCGTAAAATCATCCAACGAAACATCATACAATAAAGGGTCCTTACAAGCAGGAGTCTCCCAAACTAGAACATAACCTACAAATGAGATAACTAACTACTACTAGTCCTCTCCAAGCGCCTCCTTAAGGGAGCCCGCCTGGCCCCTCCACGATTGGGGTACCTAAAAGGTAAGGGGTGAGCTAACCAGCCCAGTGAAGAGATAATACTTATCACAAGTCAGCAACAGGAATAGACATCAGATGTACAAATACAAGAATATCTTAATAACAAAGGTGCTCATGTACATGAAGTCCAACTATACCACCAACTAATGATCCAACCAACCAAATCCAAGACATCGTCTCGATAGCCCACATTGGGTCCTCCAATAAACTCACCAGTACAAATGGAGACCACACAATACACAACTGCCTCAACCGCCGAAATGCAACGGGGAAACCGGCATCTCCTATAAAGGTCTTAACCGTCGGAGCATAACAGGGAAGCCAATGTCAAGGGCAGGCACCTCAACCGCCGGAATGAAACGGGAAAAACCCGCATCCCCTATGGGGGTCTCTACCGCCGGAGCGTAACGTGGAAGTCCTCCCAACAATCCAACTCATCTTATCATCATAAATGTATACACTTAAACAAATCCTCTCATGCATGCATATGGTATCATGATCAAGTATGACAACACAAACACATCCTGAGATAATACCAATATCAACTACATACTTCATCATGCAGTCAACAAACACATAAAAATTCTTAACAAATCCTTTCATGCGTGCACATGGTATTATGATACATGTATGCGTTGTCATACAACACAAACACATCCTGACATAATACCAATATCAACAACATATCCCATCATGCGATCAACAAGTACATAACAATTATTAAACACATGCCTCTATATCATACATGATTTCATTTGCATCTTGTGTTTAAACACGCAACGTATCATCAACATAATTCCAGTATCATATATAATATAAATTTGTTCAATTAGAATTTTCTACCATTGCATATAATTGTTAGGAGTGCACCGAACGGATCTCTTGCAACATGATCAATTCAATAGTTTACCCTTACCGAGTGGCTTGAATAACAGAGAATCTCATTCGAATCACTCACGTCTGGGAATATATACTTGTATATGCAAATGAATGCTAAAAATGTGATGAGTCCCCTCACTGTGTGTGGAGTCGAAAATCCGAAGCAGGTAATCGGCTTGATGGGTTGAAGGGAGTTCAATCTGTTGAGAAAAACAAGAGTGAATAAGTAAATAAGGTAAAACAGGCAAAAATGAGAACGGATTGAAAGCGGGCCTAAAATTGGGTTAGGCCCGAAACGGGTTGAAATGGGTTGTGCCAGAAAAGCGGGCCTAGAAAGGGACGGGCCTAAAAAGAAGGCTTAGAAAGGGTCGGGCTTAAAAAGGGCTGGGCCCAAAAGGATGGGCCTACTAGAATTGGTTGGGCCAACTAACTAGGCCAAGAGTGAACTGGGCCAAAACTGGGATGGGTCGAAGAGTTGGGCCAGGCCAGAATTGGCTGGGCCGAACCAAGTCTGGGCCAAACCGATCCTAGGCTTGGCTGGGCCAAGTCCAAGACTGGGTTAAACCCGAGCTGGGCCGAACTGGGCCAAGCTGGGTCAACCCGAGCTAGACTGAACTAGGCCAAGTTGGGTCAAACCCGAGTTGGGCTGAACCGAGCCCAGGAACTTGGTTAACCCAGGTGCCCAACTAAGTCCACTCAGTGACTCGGTCGAGCCGACTTCGATGCCCAACTGAGTCGGAAGAAGGGGAAAAAAAGGGATTCAGTGAAATCCAAGGAAAATCAGAAAAAATTCAGGAAAACCAAAGAGGATGAAGAGAAACTAGGAAAACTAGGTAAAATCGAGGGAAAACAAGGAAAGTCGACGAAAATCGATGAAAACGAAGGAAAATCAATGAAGGTCGAGGAGAGGCATGAAGAAATCGAAGAAAACTGCGAGAAATCATGGAAAGTAAGGGAAATCCAAAAGAGGAGGAGGGAGGGGGAGGGGGAAATACGAAAAGGGTATCTGGCTTGGGTTTAGATTTGGGGGGAACGACGACAGCAAGAAAAACGGTGACGGTAAAGCAGGAGGAGGTGACTCGGCTCAGCAGCTAGTTACACCATCGACAAAGAGAGAGAGAGGCGCAACAGCGAAGAGGATGAGGGAACCGAGAGAGAGAGAATGAAGGAGTGTCGCATGTGGGGAGGGTTGATGGGGCAGTCGCTGCTAATGGGGGGCGGGTTTAGGTTTTTGGAAGGAGTAGATAAGAGAGAAGGGAGGGATCGCAAGGGGGCAACGACACTGTAGCTGGAATGCTACAGTGTGCACTGAAAGGGTTTAAAGGTTTAGGGTTTTCGAGTTTTCAATATATATATATATATATATATATATATATATATATATATATATATATATGTTATTTTATTTTTTATTTTATTTTTTTGAAATAATAAAAAAAATATCAAAGTTTTTCCAAAACTTCTTTTCAAAAAAATAAAACATAATAAAATCCAAAATCCAAAATATTTCTCGAATGCTCAATGTCGAGCGAGAAAACGTGATTTTTTTAACACTTTTCATGACTGTGGACATAATAATTATGAATTTACCAAAATGTCCTTCAAGTTCTCGAAATTAGGCAAATTGGGGCCCACCACGGAGCTTACACTCTCTTCACTGCTACCACAGTCACGAAAACAACTCCGAGCTCCAGAATCTCCTCAAAAATAGAAAAAAACTCGAAACGGGTCATTACAACACTACCCCTTTAAAGAAATTCGTCCCCAAATTTTAAACCGAACTCATACCTCTAGTCTCAAACAAGGTTGGAAACTGCTTACGCATCGTTGTCTCATTCTCCCAAATAGAAGTTTCCTTGCCCTTGCGCTAGCAAACCACTAAAACGAAGTTGATAGTCTCGCAACGAAGCCTCTGCTCTCTTGGATCCTCGATCTGCACTGGCCCTTCTTCATAGGTAATTTCCTCGTCGAGCTACACATCATCCCAGCTAATCACATGCGACAGATTATGATGATGCTTCTGACGCATTGAAACATGGAAAAACATCGTGCACTCGGGCAAGACGCGGAGGAAGTGCAAGTTTGTAGGCCACTTCCCCATAACTCTCCAGTACCTCAAATGGACCAATAAATCGGGGTGATATCTTTCCTCTACCTCCAAACCTTTGAATCTCACGACGGGGTGAAATCCGAAGGAAAACACGGTCTCCAACAACAAAGTCAAGTGCCCTCCTCTGACGGTCATTATAACTCTTCTACCTACTCTGGGCAGTCAATAACCCTTGTCTGATCTGTCTCACCTGCTTAGTAATTTGCCTGACCATATCTTGTCCTGATTCACTAGTCTCTGCCCAACCTAAGGGTGGCCTGCACGGTCTGCCTTAAAAGGTCTCATGCGGTGCCATCTTGATACTAGATTAATAGTTGTTATTATAGACAAACTCAACCAAGTGTAAGTGACTCTCCCAACTACCGCCATGATCCAACACACAAGCTCGGAGCATATCCTCTAAGATCTAAATGGCTCACTCCAACCGACCATCTGTCTATGGATGGAAAGCTGAATTGAAACATAATTGTGTGCCCAACTCTTTTTACAAGCTCTGCCAAAATCGAGAGACAAACCTCAGGTCCCAGTCTGAAACAATTGACTTAGGTACATGTGGTCTAACTACCTCTGCCAAGTATAGTTGACTCAAAGTCTTAAGAGAAAATTTCGTCTTCATACTAATGAAACGGGCCGACTTAGTCAATCGATCCATTATGACCCACACTACATCATGACCCCAAGAAGACTTTGGCAAACCAGTCACGAAGTCCATTCTAATGTGATCCCATTTCCAATTGGGGACCGTAAGAGGTTGCAAATGGTCTACCTTGACCTGTAGACATGTCAAACAGTGAGTCACAAACTCGGCTACTTCTCTCTTCATATTTCTCCACCAAAACTGTTGATGCAAGTCACGGTACATCTTTGTGCGTCCTTAAGTCACAGTGAACCTGGAGTGATGAAAGTGTCGTAGTACCTCCTTGCGACATTGCTCGGCGAAAAGTCAAATCACCATCTCGTCCCATAGTCCATCAAAAAGATCCACTGCTGCTGGCCACCACATTCCTCAATGTGATGCACCTCTCATCAGCCTTTTGAGCTCTCAAAACTCTATCACAAATCTTTGACTGAACAACCATGTTGCAAGGTCTGAATGCCTTATATTCTCTGATCAGACTCGATAAGGTTGTCCTCATTCTGCGACTGAAGGCGTTCGCAACTACGTCCGCCTTACCGGAGTGGTAAAACTACATAAAGTCCACTCAGTGACTCGGTCGAGCCGACTCAGTTGCCCAATTGAGTCTGAAGAAAGGGGAAAAAAAAAGTGATTCAGTGAAATCCAAGGAAAATCAGGAAAAAATAGGGAAAACCAAAGAGGATGAAGGGAAGCTAGGAAAACCACGTAAAATCGAGGGAAAGCAAGGAAAGTCGACGAAATCGATGAAAATGAAGGAAAATCGATGAATGTTAAGGAGAGGCATGAAGAAATAGAGGAAAACGGCGAGAAATCACGAAAAAGTAAAGGAAATACAAAAGAGAAGGAGGGAGGGAGAGGGGGAAAGACGAAAAGGTTACCTGGCTTGGGTTTAGATTTGGGGGGAACGATGACGGCAAGCAAAACGCCAACGGTGTAGCAGGAGGAGGTGACTCGGATCGGTGGCTAGTTACACCACCGACGGAGAGAGAGAGAGAGAGCAGCAGCAACGAAGAGGATGAGGGAACCGAGAGAGAGAATGAAGGAGCGTCGCATGTGGGGAGGGTTGATGCGGCAGTCGTTACGAAGGGGGACGAGTTTAGGGTTTTTTGAAAGGAGGAGATAAGAGAGAAGGGAGGGATCGCAAAGGGTTTAAAGGTTTAGGGTCTTCGGGTTTTCTATATATATATATATATGTTACATTTTATTTTATTTTTTTAAAATAATTAAAAAAATATTACTTCCACCTATCCAATTGATTGAGACTTTCACCCAATTCCTATCCCTCTATTTTTTATAATGGTTCAAGAGAAATACAATCTCTTTAATCCACTTCACAATGATAATATGATTTTTCAAGTAAAAATCAAACTAAAAAGCACTTGCCTTAAAGCTTTACAAATGTAAATGTGCTCCTTGAATCACTCCCAATGTGAGCTCGTGCAATTCCGACGATCCGCCGTGTAAAGCAATCACAATCCTTGGGTGTCTAAGAAATTGGAGGTCCAATGTCTATCCTAGAAGTGTGCTTAATCCTTCTATTTGAATCTCAATATAAACCGATTGGATACTTGAATGATTTTGCAAATGAAATGCCAAGAGAGAATAAGTCACTTAATTTCTTTGATTCTAGATTGTATGGACTGGTAGATGCTGCTCTTTAATGCTCAAGAGATATGTCCCAAACTCTCAAAACAGTGATCAATTTATAGGCAAACATATAAAAAATCGGATCATAGAAACACACGATTGATCGTGAACTGGTGATTAATCGTCCGTGTTAGAATTACTTTTCAACAACCTGACTGTTGAGCATTTAATACAAAGTAATGGCACAAAAACAGTAATTACGATTGATCGGGCCACAAGACTGATTGTTTGTGTATCTTGGTGCAAGATTACGGGTTGGCGAATGTATCGGTCTGAGACTGACTGTTTTTTTCAGTGTCAAGTCTTATCCAGACCCAGGGCAACTGATCATGATGCCGATATGTTCCTACTCTGTACTCACGATTGGTCATGCTTTCAATGGCAAATGATTGCCGACACGATGTGTCATCCTGACAGACAATTCATATATCTAAGTTTATTTCTGATTTGGTATTAAACACAAGTTAGGCTTGATTAATTATCCTTATGAGATCTCTAAGCTTAGGTAAGGTCAACCTAAGGTCTAGGTTCCACCTAATGTCATCTATGGTCACTTACCATCTGTGATTGCCAAACACCGTTGATCCGTTGAGTCTTCAAACTTTAAACAACTCTTGAGATTTTGAGTCTTGAGCTTCTTTCTTCAGGGCAATGCTTCACCTAAGTCGCGAACTTGACAAATAGATGACTCGGCAAGCTGGGGCACTAACAGTTTCAACACCGGGAGTACAAGTTATGGTTTATTTAGTAAAACCCAGTGAAACTATATCTCAGATCTGAACCAGATTTTTGTTCGTGTTTCAGATCAGACCTGGGGCATCAAATCACCTTGTTTTTCTTCCAAATTCGTACAGTAGCTAGATCTATCAAATTGTAAACCAACAAAATAAATTTCGTTGAAAAATTCCTTTGGGGGCCCTAGATATGAATACTCTCGCGACAACGCGCAGAAAACGAGATTGTAGATATAAAAGTTCACATTGCAACATTTCTCACTAATCAAATTATACTTCTAAAATTAGAATTTAGGAATCTAAAATTGGTCATGATAAGATTATTTACGGGTCAAAATTTCATCTATCCATGGCCGCATTTGATGACTTAATATTCACAAAGAAAAAGATATCTAATCTCTCTAGGGTTTAATCTTAGTTTTCTTCTTCCTCCCTTCCTTCCTCCATCCTTCTCTCTCTTTGTCTATTCGAATCTCTTATAGGAAATTCTAGCAAATTTGTTTAAGTTTGAGAGAGACTAAGGAAGTAGACAAAGAAAAGAAAAGAATAAAATTTAGGAAAAAAGCATAAAGCTACATACCTTCGAGAGATAGTTTGATGGAGAGAGAGATCCAAGAGTGCTTGAGGGTGATCGACCAAAGCTTCTTGTGGGAGAGAGAGAGACTTTCTCGAATACAAAAGAAAGAAGGAGAGTTTCGACCAAGGGGTGTTGTTTATAATTGAAGGCTTCAATCGTGAGAGAGAAAAAAATGGAAAAGGTGAGTCGGCCAAGCTTCTTTGTTTGGGTCCACCCAATCAAGCGGGCCACTAAGTAGTTTATCTTAGGAAAATACCCAAGAGCAAAATCGTGTGAGGTCTTACAATTGCACCCAACGAAAGTTAAAGGAGAATTTGAAAGAGAATCAATCGAAGGAAAGGAAGTTTGGGTATTTTCCAACTAGATCTCCTAATTATCTTTGGATTTTCTAAAATTAACTCAAGATAAAAATAAAGACCCACCTACACTCCACACGCCTAATGCATTGGGGTTACACGATTTCGAGTGTTGCTACAATCCAAAATTTCTATTTAATTGAGGGATTTTACATGTACACCAAGTTGTTAATTTTATGCGAATTGTTTTTATCTAGACAAGGAATAAAATCTCAAATTAAAACTTTCTAAACATGCCAAGGCAAAAACGTGTGCAATGGGTTTTTCAAAGGCTAACTTCGATCATGGAAACAAAATATGAGTTTTTAATTTTATTTTGTTTTTATAAAATTCGTCCAAGGCATGGGCAATTTGGTCTTTTCACAAATTAGAATTTCAAGCTAATTTTCACACTTGAATTTTGAAATTAGAACCTAAGAATAGATTTGAGGAGATACGTCCAATGTTTAGAAGGTCATAATTCCTTCTTCTTTTTTCAAATAATAAAACCAAATTATTTTATATTTAATTTACCAATCTCCAATTTGAATTTCAATTTGCTCCAAAATCTATTTTAAAAACAGGGGTAAAATGATCTTTTCACAATCCAATGTTTTCAAACCACCTTTCACAGTTGAATTTTGAGAAATAAAACCAAGGTTGGTTTTAATAAAATTTATCCAAGGTTTGCAAAGTCATAAATTAGATTTCCAGACACTAAAACAACTTGAATTTGTCTAATTTATTTAATTGATTCCAAGTTTGAAATTTTATTTTCAAAACAACTTCCATTTAAAATTATTTCGTTTAAAAAATCAAGGGGAATAAAATACAAATTTCTATGTGAAGAGATGGAAGATATTTTCTAATTTTCTAGGTGTGTTTTCAAAAATTTATTTTTCTTAGAAATTTGCTATCTATCCTTTTAAATTAATATACCTGCTCTAATGATCCATTAAATTGGGTTGGGTCATTACAATCTTAATCTAGGATACCACCTGCATATCCAAATCCTAGAAACCACTCCCAATGATCGTGATTGCTCATACATCGGTGCATCATCATCATCAACGAGATCACATTGGCAGAAACTCTTCGGAAGCACATATACGAATTGCAAAGGCACAAAGGCAAGTGCTTCTCTTGTTTAATTAATATTCAAATCATCTTGTATAATGGATTAAAGCGTGTGCTTGAATCACTCCAAAAAATAAAGGGATAAGGAAGTACACGGGGTTGGTCGATCTTTTCAAAACTAGGATTTGAGTTGGGTGAAAGTCTCACTCTATTTGAGTAAGGTGTAATTCCTTCTCTATTCGTGAGGGTATAATTCCCCTCATAGTGAATTTGGTATATCCTAAGGTTGGGTAAGTCCATCAGTGGATATAGGAGAGATTCACTCTAAACCACTTTCTATCGTGTGTATTGGTCTTGCATGTGTGATTGTTTTCAATATTGTGCACCTTTGAATCACACACTTGATTAATCATTGTAATTCCGTTGCTTATACTATTGTTTAATCAAAAAAATTTTAAAGACCAATAAATTTTGGAGATTCCCTATTCAGCCCCCTCTAGGGTCAATCGTGTTCTAGCACCGGGACTTTCACTTATCCATCTCATTGTCACACCAACCTCCTCTAAGGAGTTGGGTCGTCACACTAGTGGATGTCCAAGTGGGGGAAGGTATATACATGTGTCCTTTTTGCCTTTAAGGTAGTCTTATCGAAATTCACCATGCCCATAAAGCACATACTTCCCATAATCACTCTCTAATTAACCCATCGTAGGTCCACATTAAATGAGTGATGCAAAGGGAATTGAAAATCCGTTACTAGAAGTATGCACGACTTAGAAGGGGGTGAATAGGTCGGTTTCAATTTTAGTTCCCTTTTAAAAATAAATCAGATTTAACAATATGTGCAGCGGAATAAAAGTGCGTGCAAGTGATAAACAAATGAATCAAACCATTAAAGCAAACCACACATGCACAACGATATATAGTGGTTCGGTTCACCTGAACCTACATCCACTGTTGGACTCACCCTCTCTAGGGTTATCCCAAATATACTATGTATGGGTCTCACACCCAAATAGTACAACCTAGCTTTTTATAGAGGTTCAACCCAATCGGTCTAATCCTCTACACCTATTTTTTTATAGTGGTTCGAACACACTATTTTAATCCACTTTACAATGTTTGAAACAAAACAAAGAAGAAATACTTGCCTTGGGCGTTGACCGTTTTCCTTTAAGCTCTTTTTTCTTTACTGAATCTGTGTGCTCCTTTCCATTAGTTTAGCTCCATCAAAATGACTATCAGCACAACAGTATAGGACAAGGGTATGACTGGTTTTATAGTCCTATATGAACGCCTTGCTCTTCATTAGGATTGGGGTATTGATTACCCAAACATTCACTAAGAAGAATGATGAAGAAATGTGTCTAGAAGGAAGGCCGAATGATCACTCACTGGTAATCCTATTCCTGAGTTTTTTTTGAGTGTATTCGGTACTCTGAACAAAAGCCTTACTGTTATTTTATAAACAGTTTTAAGGTCTGCAGTTAGTCACGCTTGCGAGGCCTCGTTGATTCTGATGAGGCCTCGCCAGCGGTAATTTGTTGGAAAGACAACACATATATGCTGCGTAATCTGACAGACAAAATCCATCCAGATAGCAGCCAGATAGCAATCAGATATCAGCCAGCTCATCTCCACCTTGCATGACTTGCAAAACATTTATCTTAGGCTTAAATCAAGGACTTGATGGGAATATTGCAAGGTGGATTACAAATCATGGAGGAGCCTTTCCATAATTGTTATGGACAACTCTCTAAAGATATTCAAATTCAAACTTTAAGAGAGGTGGCAACCCATGTGGTTAATTTGTTTACCATAATAAGCTTCCAATCAATTTACCATAATTACCCATCTCACCATGTGGATAATTTTATTTACCATAATAAGTTTCCAATAAACTTACCATAATTACCTCTCAATTAAACGGTCACAGATTTTAACTTTCTAAAACTGTAAGAGACTGAGTCAGCTTGACACAGGGTCAGCTGCACTCAGCTCTACACAACTGGCTGCGAGGCCTCGGCAGATTGCATGAGGCCTCGAGGCTGAAAGTCACTTATTATCTTATTTTTCCAATTGACTTCTAAGGTATTTGACTTAGCCTAAGGTCTCCTATGGTTCACTTACCTGTGTGCCAATACCGTATTCGGTGTAGACGCTTCAACTTCATAGTAGATCTTCTTAAACATCCAAGGCAAGTCCAACTGAGTCACGTAATTGACAATAAGGGTGACTCAGACGAAACCGGGCCACTTACAGGAATTGCATTTTCAATTAAATGGGGCATCATAGATGTCATAAACACATCGTGTTCATACAAACACATCAATGGCAAGCATAGAACATTCCTTAAGCTTTCATACATTCAATTTGACTTCTTTATTGGGTAGACTTCAGGATGTGGATCACACACCAACCTTGGGATATACAATTTGGTCTCATTTATACACATATCATATAGTCCTTGAAATTCATCTTCATTCTAGCCCATCCTTGGGTGGTTTATCAACATGGATCCCAATGCTCTCATCTCACATGGTCCAAACCCAAGTCTTGCCATTATTAATTATGTTAGCCCTACATAAGGGTCTCCAATAATCATTACAATTATCTATTTTCATAACAAGATCATAAACATGCTACATATCACACAATGGGGAAATTCATAACGATTCATTAGGGTTGCAACTCGGGTCGAGTTTTGACCCGACTCGCATGACCCGACCTGAGAAATCATACTGGTCGGGTCGGGTTGAGAAAAGAAAAATCCGAATGAAATTTGGGTCGGGTTGGACTGAGGTCTTTAAATTTCAACCTGACCCGACCCGACCCAGATTTCTTAACTAAGTATAAAAGCCTCTACCCAAAAACTCTAATCTCTCTATCTATCTCATTCTCTTTCTTTCTCATATATACAAAGGCAGAGGCAAAGGCAAGAAGACTGGGTAGCATGTCTTGAGTCTTTTGGAGAATGGGAAACCTTCCCTCAATGAAAGTGCAAATGAAATCCGAAGGAAAGTATCCATCTTTGCTCGTTTGGTGATGGGTAATGAGGTGATTTTCCTCAACATATCTCTCTCATTTTCTATTTTCCCTCTTCGCCATTTGTCTGTCCATTTCTTCCTTCCGCCATTTTTCTTTTCTCTTTCTCTGCTTCAACCTTTTATCTCCTCTACTGACGAATCTTTCCTTGTTTAGAGTTATTTGAAAATGGGGTACTCCTGTGGTGATTGTGAATTAGGTTGTGAAAGTAAAAGAAAGAAAGGGAAGAGTGGTGTATGGGAGGTCGCATCAGCATGTGTGAGTGGGGTGAGGGGAGAAACGTGGAATGAGAGATGGGTGGAAGATGTTAGTGAGAAAGAGAAAGGAAAGAGAGGTGACAAGACAGGTGATGGAGAAGGACGGGAGGCCAGCTAGATTTCAGATTGTGGACTATCTTTTTTACTGTTTCCTTTCTCTTCCACATGCTCATCTTCTCATTTCATCTGTTCACATCTCAGTACAGTGGACATCTGGACCAAGGGCTACAACGCGGGTTAGGTCGGCTCATGTCGTGTCGGGTATTACAAATTCGGGTCAGGTAGGGTCGGGTCGAGTAAATCGGGTTTTTAATTCAGGTCGGGTAGGGTCGGGTCGAGTAAATCAGGTTTTTAATTCTGGTCGGGTTGGGTCGGGTTGACTAAATCGGGTTTTTAATTCGGGTCGGGTTGGGTCGGGTTCAATATGTTGTGACATGGGTTAGGGTTGGGTTTATTAAAACCCGAACCGCCCGATCCGAATTGAGCCCTACGATTCATGCATTCTATATGGCATATCAGTCCAACTTATGATGCATTAAAGTTCATCAATAATTGTAATACCCTGCCCTAGATTAGGCGTAGTTTAGCTTAATTTAATCATGTTTAACTGGTTAATCTCAAAGATCACGGTTAGGGCTTTGAGGAAAGCCCAAGTGTGGCCCAATCCGAGCTCGTGAGCTCAGTGATCCAACTCGTTCAGCTGGAGGGGCATTTTAGTAATTTACCGCTTGTTGTGTTGCTTTTATAAATTATGTTATTATGTGATTATAATTGGTTGATAATGTTCTCCTTAATAAAGGATTTACATTTCTGATTTTAAAACGAATTTATTTTCAGAAAATGGTATCTAAAATTCGCCCGTCAAAACCCCGAAAGGGAGTATTAATTATTTTAAAGAGTTTTGGAAATGAAATAATTTTTGAAACTAGTATTTTGTAGTAGACCATTTTAAGTGTGGTCTAGTTATTTCATTTCACCCCAAAATGAGATTTCTAAATTGGTTATTTTAACATTTGTTTAATTAAGTAAATATTGGTAAATTATGATTTTTATTTAAATCAATGGTTTTTAGTAAGAGATAAATTCCAAAATTTTTATGGAGATTAAGGTTTTCAAAACCCAACCTATCTATAAGGTTGGATCAAGTTTTTGAGTTTTTAGAATCATACTTTCAGTTTAAAAATTGGTTTTTATTAAAACCAGGGGCTAAAATGCAAAACCAGAATTGTTGGAGGGCTGATCTGCAACCAAATAGAAAACCTACTGGTTCACTATTGCAAGTGTAAGCAGACGCTGCATGCAGTGGCTGTCCAGCCCAGTTTTTCCGGCCAATTTTCTATAAATTGGCCATCGGTTCAGCCTGATCAACTCTCATTTCCCTATCTCTCTCAGTCTCCCTCTCAGTTGTTTGAAATTAGCCAGACTCAGGCGACCCTTAGCCTCTGTTCTTACCAGTTTTTCTGTCACTGTAAGCTTGGAAGGGAAAAGTTTTCAAAAATCTGGATTTCAGCCCAGGAACCTCAGTGAAGGTATCCTTTGCATTCCTCTTTCAATTCCAACTAGTTTAGAATCAAGAAAATCGGATTTTGGCCCTGATTTGATTAAGAAAAACCAGTTTTAAATCTAAGGAAAAACCATGGGCTTCATGTACCCGTGAGGATTTACTATTAAAATTTGTTGGCCAAGTGAGCTTCAAGGCTCCAAACCATTCCCTATGGAAAGAGGAGTCCATCAGACCGGCTGGATGTGAAAACCGAGTCCGGGAAGCCCTCTGTTTTCGGATTCGTATTTCATTGTGTAACGGTCGTCACTGTCTGCTGGTGCAGACAGTGGAGGAAGACGACTCTCGGAAGGTCTGAGAGCCGATCTTTAGACGGTCCGAACCTTCGGACGGTCCGAGAGCTGACCCTCGGACGGTCCGAGCTTCACCCGAAGCCCAGTTACGCCCGAGGCAGGCCAGACCCCTTCGGACGAACCGAGCCGAGCTCGGAAGGACCAAATCCGCTCGGACGTTCCGAACCCAGACTTCGAATGTTCTGAGGACCCAGACCCACCGAGACTTATTTTCCTCTGTTTTTCAGTTCGGAAGGACTTCGGATGACCTGAGACCCGATCTTCGGACGATCCGAAGTCAGACCCATGTTCCGAGGTCAATGACTAAATTAAGTGTGGTTCGGATGATCCGAAGCCACTGTACCTGGTTCCGAGGCATGTTCCGAGGGACCCAGTATTTTAGTGTTAAAATGTTGTTGATGACTCTTGTTTGATGTATTAATGTGATTAATGATGTGTTATATTGATTAATACCCCTTGTTAATTAAAAGTGTACTAACCCCTTTTCTCTTATTACTTATAGTGTAAATACTATTGTATTCGCTTCCAGGCCGACCCTATTGGTCGGGCACTGAGTGATTCACTTTCAGGCCGACGCTATATAATCGGGCACTGAGTGACCCCGAGGCCTAACTCAAAATGTCAGATCTGGTCCTATCCAAAAGACAACCGAGAAGTGACCCAAGGATCTAGACCTAACTCAATAAGTCAATCTGGTCAATGCCCAGAAGACAATATGAGTTTTGGACTGAGCCCCTTTTTACTTTATTATTATATTGTGGATTATGATAATTTAAAAATGATAGAAACCAAGTAGGAGACTCAATTCCATGAGCTCTAGATATTTTTGAGAAAACGTATGATTTCCAAATACTGCTTGTGGGTATGTGTTTGTTATGTATATTGATTATGCACTTGTGTGTTGTTTGAACAGAGACCGCGTAAACCACACATCACGGTGAGGGAACTTAACTCTGAAGGATATGTAAACAGGTTTATTATAAGATGAGTATTGAGCAATG
The DNA here is from genome assembly GCA_013350335.1 of Chimonanthus salicifolius. Lineage (NCBI taxonomy): Eukaryota > Viridiplantae > Streptophyta > Magnoliopsida > Laurales > Calycanthaceae > Chimonanthus > Chimonanthus salicifolius. The sequence continues at coordinate 52,297,150 of CM023538.1, forward strand.
AGTGGTTTCAGATTTGATGAACCCACTCATGTACCTAAACTTGATGCATTATGGTAAGAGTGCTGATGATGATTGTGACATTATGATGTTGATCATATGAGTATGTAAGACTGCTTCCACGTACCTGGGCTATTGAACCAATATCGGCCATATGGGAGATGGTTTATGTCTATTGGACCATGGGCGGACCATGATGTCGTCAGTTGCTGACTTGAGGGTGTCAGTATCGGCTAAGTCAGAGCTGGAGATGTACTTGTAAGGATGTATTTTGACTGTGTCGGGACTTAATACTAGTCTCAGCGTAGTCGGCAGGCATTACATTGGATGATAGCAGTAATTGATGATGTTGATGCATTACATGAGATTATGCTTATTGTTATCAAGCATGTGATATTGAACTGTTGCTAACCTGTTATTTTACTTAAACTGCATTGTTATATTTCCTTCTTTATCAGGCTTAGGGTAGATAAGCTGTGATGATGGTTTGGGATTCCCCCTGAGGGGAATACCCTGATTTGTGCTTTCTGGTTCTTGGAACCTCTTGCCTTTGTAAAGTACCGGATGTGGTACTTAGTTTATGTAAACTTTTTGTATGGAGACTACGACGCTGCTGTAGTCATTTTGTTGTTACCTTGAGTGATGAATCAATGGATGGATTTTGTTTGATCATGTTATGTGTTGACGTTATTGTTATGTCTATTTTTATGGGGTAGACTTATGGTATGTGTTTGAATCCACGTGTTGGGATCATGTGTGACCTTTGGGCCTAACCGTTGATCTGGCCCAGTCGAAGCACTCGTGTTAGTTTATCTTTCAAAAAAAAAAAAATTAGTCGCGTTCCGGGCCCACCCTTCGGGTCGAGGCATGACAATAACTCAATAGGTTCCCTAAATTAACATATGAGCAAATAAACATTTATACAAGGTGTGTAGAGTTCTCACCTCGAAAGTTAAGAAGTTCTGGGTTGATCTTCGGGTCGTACCACGTCGGGTTCGGGGTTCGAAAGCTGTAATCATACAAAGAGAACATAATATACCACTTTTAGTTCATGTATTAGGCTTACACAAAGTTTAGAAGTAAAACCCTCAAATATAGATTCAAGATTTAACCTTAATATGGATTAATCTCTTCAATCCATGGGAAATCCCTAATCTTCTCCCATGATTCATCTCAAAATCAACACCATATCCTTTTTCTCCAATCATCTACCTCCCAAAGGGTTCCAAAACCTTTTTTCTAACAACATACATGTCCACCAAAGCCTTACTTCAAAAATCTCCATTTATTTCCATGGGTTCCTTTCCAAATAAGGCCTATTGGCCGTCATAAACTCCATTCTCATCAAATCCCATAAAATCCCATCATATAAGAAAAAAGGGAGAGAAAATGATCAATAATTTTACCTTTAGAGAAGAAGGAATCATGCAAGAGAAGCTCTAAGCGCGGGAAATCCGAATCTAACGCTTGTTACGGGTGAAAATGGATGGAGGGAGGGAAGAAGACGCTAGGGTTTGCTGGTAGGGAAGAGGTGTTGGCTGCTGGAAAGGGAAGAAGATGAAAAAAAACCTAATGTTCGTGAATGTGGGGTTTAATTACGGAACTTAAGTTCTGTCGTCGGTCGGACTAATGCACAGTGTTGGTCGAACCGTCACTGTTCGGAAAAATGCCTAAAACTCAAGTCTGTCGATCGGTCCGAAGTCACACTTCGGTCAAACCGATGAAAACAACGCTCTGTCGGTTGATCCGACCATAACGTCGGTCGAACTGACACACTTCATTAAATTTATTTTTAATTATTTTCCAACTCTTATTTGATAGTGATGGTCTCTGATTGCCACGTGTGCTCATACGAGACCCACATGGGACCCTCCAGCACTACTCACAAGTGTATCCCTTATTATGACATCATATATCGATAATTCTAAGAGTTGGATCATTACAAAAACTAGCAACCGGAATTTTAGTAAAAATGAATTTTTCAGAATATTTTAGAAATTCTATGTTAAATTTTAAGCTGCGACTTTAGATATTTTCCTATTTCCACTAATTTTTTTCGAATTTCGGATCATGTTTTGCATTAAAATTGCAAAAATACTCCATCAAAATGAATATTTTTTTAAAAAATTTGGTCACATTAGGTTTTCCATTTTTAAATATTCTCAACATTTTATATATTTATTCAAAAAAATATGAGCAAATGCATATTGTCCATTTATCATCGTGATGTTTAGTATCACTGATGTGCCCATATCACTGATATATATTAGCTGTCATTTTTTATACTCCTGAAAATATTCATTCTAAAGAGACATGTTCTTGAGACAATTTTAAATCACATACTATTTGAAAAAAATAAATGTAAGTCTACTTGTCCTATAAACTCAAAAATAATAATTATTAATGTGAAATTTAAAATAAAAAGTGTATCAAGTAGAACTCAAAATTAACTATTTATTTTATTCATTTAAACTAAATAAATTAAATATCTAAATGAAACTTTTCCTTCATAATTTGTAGTCAGTCCAACTTATAAGAATACTACATTTCAGCGTCAGGTCATTAAATATAACGAATCTTTAAAGTTAGAAGTTCCACATTCAAAGTGGTTTTTATGCCACCAAAGCCCCTTTCTTATTATAATTATTGTTCAAAAGTTTGGGTTATATTTGTCCGTCTACTCGGCTCCGATCCAGGCACATGTACGAATGGCGATTCAGGTATGAAGAAAGTACTGAAAATTGTGTTGCTGAAGTATTTTCTTAAGATTGGTTTATTCTTAAACTGTTATGGGTGACAGCAGCTTATCGATGGTGATTCAAATTCTACTTTCTTTACCTTTCTCAACTTGTTTTTCTTTTCAGGTGGTGGTGGTATTGGAGGAGCTGAAGCAACTTTGTTCTATGGTGCTGCCTATAACAGCCATGAATTTGGTCATCTACGTCAAAGCCATGCTCTCTGTACTCTTTCTAGGACGGCTGGGGAGCTTGGAGCTCGCAAGCGGTGCACTCGCCATCGGTTTCACCAACATCACCGGCTACTCGGTCTTATTCGGACTTGCCTCCGGGCTTGAACCAATCTGCAGCCAGGCTTTCGGTTCCAACAACTTCAACCTCGTCTCCCTCTCCTTGCAGAAAACTTTTTTATACTTAACTTATTGCTATCTTACCCATCAGCCTACTGTGGCTAAATCTTGAAAAGATCATGATCGCCATAGGCCAAGATCCCGATATGTCTGCAATTGCAGCAACTTTCTGCTTATACTCCCTACCCGATTTGCTCGTCAATGCGTTTCTACAGCCTCTAAGAGTCTACCTTCGTTCCCAGGGAGTGACGAGGCCGATGATGTACTGTTCAGTAATTTCGCTCTTCTTAGACGTGCCCTTGAACATCTTGCTGGTGTTTGTATTCAAGTTTGGCGTAGCGGGGGTTGCCGCCGCCGCAGTCTTGAGCAATCTTAATATGGTCATTTTCCTGGTTGGGTATCTCTACTTTTCTGGGGCCTGTGAGTGGACATGGAGGCGTTGGAATTTAACCGTTGTCTGTCAACTCCAGCAGCTGCTTGAGCTGGCATTGCCTAGCTGTTTTGCTGTGTGTCTGGAGTGGTGGTGGTATGAAATCATGACACTGCTTGCCGGCTACTTGCCTAATCCGAGGCTCGCCGTCGCCACAACAGCGGTTCTGATTCAGACAACGAACCTCATGTATACGCTATCGTTGTCACTGTCCTCATGCACTTCCACCAGGGTACGGCTTTTCCAACTCCATTTAATTCTAATAATAAAATAATATTATCAAAAGAAATTAAACATTGATAATTAATAATGAAGTTCACTTAGTGTTTATTTAATTTAATTTAAATTAATAATATTAATGATACTAATTTTTTCTAAATTCTTGAATCAATGACATTTTTTTATTTTATATAATTAGTGTTTTTTTTTTTTATAATTGTAGTTCCTTGTAATCTTAATCATAGTGATATGGAAACAACTTAATTTTAAAACTCATCTATATTAAATCTTAAGGATTGTCAATGGCTAAGGACCTGCCTAAAATGGGAGGTGAATCATGTTCAACACATAAGGCCACAAAGTCACTCCTCTTAATCTAATCCTATTAATGTTGAGCAATATCTCTTCCACGATTACACCTTTCAACGGCGAGTATGGTTTAGACATCTGGAACGGTTTTAGATTAAAGTTGCCAAAGGAAACTAAAGTGTTTAGAAGATATTGAGTCGCAAATAAACAAATGGCACGAAGTGCTCCACATCTGAATTTTGTCAAATCTAGGGTAGTGCTTGCATCGTCAAATGCTTGGCTCCTAGTAATATTTCATTTGTTAAAATGATTTATATTTAATATGAATTTCATAAAAAAATATTTTAATTTAGATAATTAAATAATATTTGTAATTTTTTTATTTTTATTCTCGTTATTTTATTAAAATAAATTCAGTTTTCCATTTAATCTGAACAGAGGCTCTTTAGTTTTTCATATTATTCAACATTACTAAAGAAATCGATACACTGATTATATTCAATTATTCATCAATTGTTGTGATATCTCACTTTTCAATTAAGTGCAAATACTTGTCAGCCGTTGAATGACATTCATCACAGGGATTTGCTACCATAAATGGCTCTTGAAAATCTGAATGGAGGACATCAATGCATTCTTTATAACCATCATATATAACATTTTCTCATCTGGATCATAGTTATGTTTTGGATGCTCATTAAATAATTTTTTTCTCTAAATTTCTACGAATCTCATCTAATTCAACAAAAAAAAAAAAAAAGATAGATTCATCAGCACTAAGCTGACCTTCATCATCAAATCAAGTTGTCAGCCCCCACCAATTTCATGTGATTCAATTTCCAACGCATCATGCTTTATTTCAGTAGTTTTAAAATACCTAACTTGTCCTTTCGTTTCAAATATGAAGATCCATATCTAGAAAGAGATTGTTAAGGTGTTTTAGATGCAACCTGAGTATAAGAGATTTTAATAAGTTCTACTTTGTTGTGGCCAATCTTTATTTAAAAGATTTGTTCACTGTCCTCTGTTGAAAATCCATCTCCACTGCCTTGCCTTCGTTAAATACGTTCACCCAAGATGATTTAGTTTCGCCTTTAAAGAATCTGGAACTTTCCTGTATACAAAAATATCTTCTACTTTTCCCACGTCAAATTCATGTCCAGAATCAATTCTTTGGTGTTAACATCTAGAAGAATTTTACTTACAGTAGATGTAGAAGATGTGGATCTGGATTTTCCATCTAACAACACTTCTTCAAAATTGGGTACAAAAAGATAATCCTTGTTCTAATCATGTGTTCGATCAAAGTTAGTACCTTAAGTTCATCTCGTCCTCCTGCTTATCATTGTTAAAATCAATAATTTGTATTCATTAAGGAGTATTACAACTATATATATAGACTCTAGCCGATCTTAGGGCTATTTTAGTTAAACTCAAACTCTAACCTAATCTAAACTAAATTCATCTCTTAATAGAGATTAACCCAAACTATGAATCCTAACCAAACACTAATTTTAATATATTCAACATTCCCCCTTAAACTCAAGTGGTTCACTGCTTGAGTTTACAATTATTGAACTAAAACAAAAAACTAATAACTAGATAAACCAACTGCTGGATGACGCCATCTAGTGAACAGTAGCAGATCAATGGTGAAGACGTGCTGACGAAGCCAAAAACTGAGCTAATGTGCCATGTGTAATACAAGTTATAAAGCCGAACTTACTCCAACACTCCCTCCTTCCACTTGTTGCCCAAAAGACCAATGCCAATGCTAATACCAATGCTAATGCCACCAATACTAATGCCACTTCCAAATCCAATTCCAAAGAACATAAAGTTTGACCCGTGCCAATAGGGACCGCAAAGTGTAAAGAGAACAAGAAACCAAATCATCCAAAATGTGGCTGCAAACGGAGGAGACACGGTATAAATGGTAGCAAAGGATATCAATGCAAAATCAAATTTACCAAAAAAGAGAGAGAAAAGGCAGAGAAAAATGACTGCAAATGCAAAACTGGACAGCAAATGTGATGGAGAGGTTGAGGAAGAGGATAGTTGCAAAGGACAAAGTCCAGCAACAAGAGGAAGGAATAGCGAGGACAAGGGGGAATCCAAATCACTGCAAATCGTGAAAGGTAGAAAACGGGCTGGTTGAAACAAAGATGGTGTTCTAGAATCTCTATCAAAGAGTCGTTGACCACAAAGGATCGTTTCAGCCTTTCACCGAGGGGTCGGTGCATAAGAGACTCTTGATCAGAGGCTTTATATATCAATCTGGCCGACCAGTCTTTTACCACGTCGATCGATATTGTCTCCACCGAGGAGTAGGTGAAATCGACTGGTCGAGCTTATAATAAACTTAATTCATATTTCCAAGTTCACTTCCAACTCACTGTTCATCGAGTGGTCAGTGCATACGAGACTCTCGATCAGAGGCTTTCCCAGAATGACAGTTCTATGATCCAGAACTTATGTCAATCCAGCCGACTAGTCTTTGACCACGATCGGTAGATCTTGTCTCCACCGAGGAGTCGGTGAGAACGATTGGTCAAGCTGATAGTAAACTTAATTCATATTTCCAAGTTTACTTCCAGCTCACTGTTCAACTTCCTCTCTTAGGCTTCTTATGGTTTTACCATTTGTTCAACTAAGTCTAGAGATAGTCCTTTTAAGGTGTGGGTACCACCTAAAGTCATCTATGGCCAAATACCTGTTGTGATTGCCACATACGATGAACTTCAATCCGGTGGAGCATGATCTTCACTGTTGATCACCTTGAATCTTCAAGTTTCTTAGCAAGTGCTTCTTCCCGAGTTATGGAATTGACAAACATAGGGACTCGGCAAGCTGGGGGACTAATAATCTTCCCCTTTGTCAATTTCATGACAAAACCTAGAAACTAACTCAGTTATAAACCCACCCTTATTACATCACATTTGACTACAAAAATATTACATAGATTACATGTACATATTCAAATGGACAACAAGACTATGATATTCATATTCATGTTCAGCTTGCTTCATTTTCATTATTCCTGTTCAAGCACATTAGTAAACACCACTAGAAAATCATTAGAGGAGTTAGTCCAAAACAAAAATATGCATTCTATGGACTAAACTAGATTAACATTCATTCTTTCCCACACACCAATGATTTCCTAGTCACCAACACTACCCAGTGTTGATAAGATTTTCTCCCCCACTCTTCTTGAGTTTGATCTCCCAAACTCCAAGTATAGACATTCTCCCCATGTCCATTGGCTTCTTCATATTTCTCCCCTTTATGGCTCTCTCTCTCTAGTGGTCCAAGCACTTACGCTTCACAATTACTTCACTTAATTGGTTATGATGTCTTGTAGCTTCTATTAATTTCTCCCACATTTTGTCAAAAAATTGACAAAGGTTTAGTAGACAGACAGAGATATGATTTCAAACACTCCCCCATGCTCCTTGCATTTAGTGCTTCAATGAGTTCATATCCAAACTCTTTAAATCTACCCATTTATCAATGCATTCTTATTACACATTCAAACATTGATCTTCCCCTCAATACAATAAATTTTTCAATGCATTATTGTTTTTCTTCTTCCTTCCCTTTAAAATTTGTGTTGTCTCAAATATGTTCTCCTATTGGGGTCAAGCTACCTTACCTAGCTTCAATTGAATCTTCTTCCCCCATACTCAAACCTTTAGTTCTTCCATGAATGTGGAGAGGTTTTGAAGGTTTTGAATTGATTCATTCATGAAAGTTGCAAAGGCATCAATATTTTTTTCCAACTTTTGATGTTTTTCAAAGGAGAAATAGAGTTATCTTATAAGAGCTCTATCAGATTCGACTTTTGTATCTTCCACACGCTCTGTTCTTTTCTCCTTTTTTACCTTACCAGTAGCAGTTCTCTCAGGTGTATCCTCATCACTGCTTGATTCTACTGGAGGAGTGAGATCCTTTTGACATTTCCCTTTACCACTCACTTCTTCTACATTGGCTCCAACTGGAAAGGTAAGCTTCTTAATGGTCACTCCACTAGGCCTTCTAGGTATGGGTGGTGGAGATTTCTTCTTGTGAGATTTCCTCGAGAGGGTCTTGACTCGACAACCTATAGTATTCAGGAGAGACGAAGATTTTCTTTGATACCACTGAGATTTGGGTTTCTTAGGCAATGTGACATGATCATTCTCAGAATTCGATGGCACATTGATGACTGGGGACTTGTTCCTTGTCATTCTCCACTATGCTTTTCTTTAGCTTAGAAACAACAAAATCACTTAGAGGGGAGAAGAATGGGCAAAGCTTACCCAACCAATGGGAATCACAAAAACGTGATTTTCGAGCTACCGGAGGCGGGAGAACCAGAAACCCTCTGGTTTTCCGGCAAGAAATCGATACGAGATATCTTGTTGTTGGATCTAGGGCACGGGAGAAGATGAGGAAATTGCTAGAGTCCAGCGGAAAGAGGAACGATGAATTTAAATTAATCTATCGTTTTTGTAGAAAGAGACCTTTTAACTTATTCTTTCCGACTCACCGACGGGTCGTGACCAATGACCAGTCTGTGTCGACATGTCGATATTTATCCATCTGTCTCTCCTTTCTATTTTTCCCCCTTTTAGACAGTGTTCTGATTTCCAACAATAACAACATGTCTGTTCCTCTGACTGGTCTATCCTTCGACCTGAATTTCAATTGAAGGATGATTGGGTGTTTTGTGTTTGTGTGTGTGCTAGCAATTTCATAGTTCATCAAGCTTTCCTTATACACCTTTCAATGCCAATTTAGATACATATATTCACACAAGTTCTGTGCTATTAGATGATTCAACATATCCTTCTGAAGGTAGGCAAAAAATCATGGATTACAGATCTCTTTCCTAAATCCAAACCAATCCAATTACTTTGGGCACATTTAGTTTACCTATTTCAACGTATTACCCAAGTGTGTGATGTCATGAGATGAGGCATCTCCAGGCTTTAGCAAAGACAAGGTGTGCTATGAACAAAACTTGTTCCACATAATGTGTAATATAACGGATATTGGAATGAGACACTAAGCACACAAATCATATATTCATTTTACATTTTGAATACATTAATTATGCATATGAAAATGAAGTATGATGCTATCCACACAGTTCTCATGCCTGTTATCATGTTATTACCTAAGCATGATAAACATTCTTACCATTCTTTCACGCATCCTCCAATGAGGTTTATTTCCTGAAAAGAGTTGGTACATAAATGGATTATTTGCTCATTTTGATCAACACTTTTGGTAGGTCACACTAAACAAAAAATCCATTTAAAGACATAGAGCATGTTTCATTCCACATGGGATTCATAAGTTTAGGAACTTGGAATGAAACTAGACTGCGTATGTGTACCATTCACACCCTATTCATGAGGTAATGCACAAACTACATTCATTTCCTAAAGATGCACAAATCACATGGTATATGAAATGAAATGAGACAAGTACTAGGGTGCAAACCTTCATGATCATACTGTTATCTTATACTCAATCAATCCAACAATCAAACAAGAACATGGATTGAATGTGAGATACACAAGCAATTCCAAAAGTATATCTCAAATGTGGTATTCACTTACATATTTGAACATAACATTGTGAGACTTTGAATTTAAGTCCACAATCCAGTGATGGCCTTTTATTAAATCTGGTTTTCATCTTGGGGTGCCTTCCCATTTAATGTTGTGAATTAAGACTTCCAGATTTTGTACCATGACATTGACCAAACATAAGAGGAAAACATTTTGGTATATGGCCACAAAGGATACTTGAAGGTCACTATCTTCATCAAGTTCATTTACTCTATCTTCTTCTTCTCTTAGAGGATTTAGCTTGGATTTTTTCAATGAATGAACTGTAGTCAATCACCTATTTTATCAGTACACAAACTTGTCACGATAGATGATGTCATCCATTGGGCTAGAAGAGGCAATTTTTCTGTGGATTCTTTCAGCCTCTTTCGTTGTTTCATATTTTTTAAATATTTTAGAAGCATATTATGAAACAACAATGATGAATGCTACAAGTGTTTGATTAAAGTGCATAGTCATTTCATCACTAGTCCAAGCGATTTGGTCTTTGGGATGAGTAGTCATGGAAGTTGAAGGTTTATCTAATACTTTTTCCATAAACATAGACCACTTTCTATTCACCTATTTCCAAACATATTCATTGATGAAAACATTTAAATTTTTCATTTCATTTTTCATCAAAAATGGAGGTTTGGAAATATCATGCCTTTTTCTCATAGCCATTGTTCTAGCATGGATCAACTCGAACGGTTAGATCCTTGTAAAAAGCCCGAGGCTCTGATACCAAATGAAAGTTCATTTCTCACGGTGCTAGAACAACACAATTGATCTTAGAGGGGGGTGAATAGGTAAATCCCAGTTTCCATGGTGTTTACAAACTTCTTGATTGTTTAATATTTAAGTGTAGCGGAATAACAACATTAATCAAGAGATTTGTTTAGTGTGACAAATTGTTTATTATTTCTTTAAACAATCGCACTAAGTTTCGAATCCTTTGCATATTGTTTGATTATCTATGATTGTGCACAGTGTATACATAAAGACAATCAAATGCAAAGTGATGTGTGTTGAGAAGAGTGCTTAGATACTAAATACAAACACACAAAAATCAAACACCATAAGACCAAGTTTATAGTGGTTCAATTAGCCAACGTACATCCATTGTTAGGACTCGTTCAACCTTGAGCTATCTCCAAATCCACTAAGTAGGGACTTACACCGTCACAATTAGAGTAGAAATTTCACCTCACTCAATCGGCTAGGAATTCCACCAACCACTGTGCAAGAAACGACGCTCTAGAGTTTTTTATAGTGGTTTCAGAGCCAATCATCCTTATTCCACTTTCGGGACAAAGGTTTTAAAACAAAATTAAAACCAAGACGCACTTGCCTTTGAAGTTCTTTCTCACTGATGTGTGCTTCTTGAAGATCTCACTCAATGTGTGCCAACGCTCCTCTTTGTAGTCGTCGTATAGCAATCACAATTCCAGGGTGATAAGGAAATTGGTTTCACCAGAATTTTCCTAGTTTATTTTCCTTTCTCTTCTCCCTCTCATAAACTCAATCCATATGATTGGTTGTATTTGACTCCCCAAGTGTAACCACGAGAAAGAAAGTGATCCTTCTGTTGGCCTTCGTTTAAGCTCACTGATAATGATGAGTGTCCAACTGATTTGCCAAAGGATGCCAACTGGTTGCATGAAGATTGGTTTATACAGAGAAGGCAACTAGTTGCAGCAGCAGTAATGTACCGACAAGTCGGGCGCACTGAGGGCGATGACTAGAAATGTTACCGTTCAACAACCTGACCGTTACACATTAATACACTTCCAACGGTTTAATTCTTTCTCGGTCGACATGTCGGTGTCGCCGATGGGTCAACAGTCATGGTACCGAGAGGTCGGTCCATACGATGGACGATGGTCTCGATCTGGGGTGAAACCATGCTAACAGTAGTTTCAAGTCTAGAAACTTTCTTACCCAGAACGACATGTCGCCCTTTACAGAGGGGTCAATCCTGGTACTCTTGATCGGTCTTAAACTACCTATATGCCTGTTTTCTCGAGAGCCCACCTGAGTTATAAGTTCAAAACTCATAAATTTCTATTGAAGAGTCGTTGACCACGAGGGGTCGTTTCAGCCTTTCACCGAGGGGTCGGTGCATAAAAGACTCTCGATCAGAGGCTTTTCCAAAATAACAGTTCTATGATCCAGAACCTATGTCAATCTGGCCGACCAGTCTTTAACCATGATGGGTCGATCCTGTCTCCACCGAGGAGTCAGTGAGAATGACTGGTTGACCTAATAGTGAACTTAATTCATGATTCCAAGTTCACTTCTAGCTCACTGTTCAACTTCCTCTTTTACGCTTCTTATGGTTTCACCATTTGTTCAACTAAGCTTAGAGATAGTCCTTTTAAGGTGTGGGTACCACCTAAAGTCATCTATAGCCAAATACCTACTGTGATTGCTATCTACAATGAGCTTCAATCCGGTGGAGCATGATATTCACTCTTGATCACCTTCAGTCTTCAAGCTTCTTTGCGAATGCTTCCTCCCGAGTCATAGAATTGGCAAACATAGGGACTCGGTAAGCCGGGGTACTAACATAATCAATTGGTAAAACGACCATGGTTGGATAGAACAATGAAAGAGCTCTTCATAGAGGCCAAGAACACTCAAAATGGAGTTCGGGAGCCCAAGATACGGATATTTTAGTAGAGTGTAGTTTTGCGAAAAACTGTCCTCACGACCCATAGTGAATGACGATTGATCGTGAGCACGACCGATCAATCATCTGTGTCAGTTTTCTATCCATTGGAAAACCATTAATGCGCAACGGTAACATTCCAACGGCTCTTTTGGACACACGATCGATTGCCGGTACCCGACTGATCACCCGTATTAGCTCGGGATTCATTTGTTAGCTTATATATACTTCAAACTCTTATGAGTGGGGTTGGACCTTTCAACTGGGAACATCTTAAGGCATCCTTAGTGATCCCAAACCTCTCCCAACCTCTCTCCATGCACTCACATAGGTAAATCAATTAGAAAATTCAATCAACCTCTTAGTTGTGATTAAGTGAGAGAGTGAAAACCATCTAGGATCAACTTACATATCCAAATCCTAAAACCTTCTCCCAGGCATTGAGATTGAGCATACACAAGGCACATCCTCGATATCACATTGGGAAGGACATTTTCAAGAAGACACATCAACAAGGTTGATCTATTAAAAGGCAAGTGCTTCTTCGGTTTGATTTTATTTTTTAAATCATCATCTTGTGAAATTGTTTAAAGCATAGTTCTTGAACCACTATAAAAAATAGAGGGATAAGAGTTATGTGAAATTCTCAACCAATTGGTTAAGTGGAAGATAAATTCTCAACCAATTGGTTAGGTGGAAGTTATAATCTAATAATGTGGGTGTAATTCTCCACTTAGTGAATTGGAGATAGCCCAAGGTTGAGTGAAGTCTCAGCAGTGGATGTAGCTTGCTTAACCGAACCACTATACATTGATCTTTTGGTGTGAGAGGTTATTGGGTGGTTGTTCTTAATTTGGTACATTTTTTATCACACACTTGATTAATCTAAATTAATCCGTTACAAATCATTTGATTAATGAAGATTATTTTAAAGACCATCAAAATTGGTGATTGCCCTATTCACCCCCCTCTAGGGACAATTTAGCGCCCCAAGGGACGTTCATAAACAATTGAAAATCATTCAAAGTATCCAATCGGTAAAGATTGTGATTTAGAAAGAAGGATTAAGCCAAAGCTTCTAGGATAGAAATTGGAACCCAATTTTCTAGAAGGTCCTCCCAAGGATTATGGTTGCTCTACATGACGGGTCTTCATCAACGTCAGGATTGTAAGAGCTCGCATTGGGTGGATCTATTCAAGAAGCGCAACTTCATTTGCAAAGGCTTCAAAGACAAATCATTCTTAGTTTAGATTTTTCTTTAAAATCTATATCATTGGGAAGTTGATTAAAGAGACTGAGTTTCTCTTGAACCACTATAAAAAAAAAAAAGTGAGATAGGAATTGGGTGAAAGTGTAAATCAATTGGTTAGGTAGAAGTCATATTATATTGTGTTGGTGTAATTTCAACGCTTAGTAAATTCGAGATAGCCCAAGATTTGGAGACTCTCATTAGTGGATGTAGGTTGTTTAACCGAACCACTATAAATCGTGTACATTGTCTCTTTGTGTGATTGCTTTTATTCTTGTACACTTTGAAATCACACACTTGATTAATTGTTTTTTTTAAATTCCACACTCAATTAATCAAGTAAATTTTAAAAGGACTCATACTTTGTGATTACCCTCTTCTAGGGTTAATTGGTTCTAAGCACTCAGGGAACTTTTAATTGGTATCAGAGCCTCGTGCTCATTTTATTGACTTAACCATCAAAGTGATCAAGTGCTAGAACATGTATATAGGAGAGAGCTATGCCATCTCTAAACCACCCTACTTCGATGGATCATACTTGCTTCTTGGAAAGCAAAGATGGAAAATTTTTCATCTCCATCGATGCATCCTTATGGGATTCTACGTATTCTGGATGGACACACCCGGCAATTGAGAAAATGGATACGACCACTACATCCATATCAGTTGAGCTAAAAGCTTACTCCTCATGGACTAGGGATGAAAAGGCCTCATGCACGATTAATGGTAAAGCTCTAAATGCATTGAATTGTGCACTCTCACCCAATGAACACAAAATGATAATGATGTGTGAGACTGCACAAAAGGCATTAGAAATTCTTGAGAGAACCCACAAAGGCACATCCATTGTGAAAGATTAAAGCTCCAATTATTGGAAGCTCAATTCGATGCTTTAAAAATGATGGAAGAAGAAACCTTCATGGATTTCTACTCTAGATTTAGTGACAGTCAACTCTATGTGGGCTCTTGGTGAAATAATTCAGGATGCCAAACTGTGCATAAAAATCCTAAGAAATCTTGCCAAGAGGTTTTCTTAATGCCCCAGCTTGACCGAGTCCCTGTTTGTCAATTACAGGACTCGGGTAGAAGCACTTTCCATGAAGCTTGAAGACTCAAGATGATCGAGGAAAAAGATCATGCTCCACCAAGCTCAGATCATTGTCATGGCAATCACAAAAACAGGTATATGGCCATATATGACCCTAGGTGGAACCCACACCGGATAGAGGACTACTAGGCTTAGTTGCATATATTGGTAATAAACATAAAATACCTAGAGAGGAAACTGAACTGTGAATTGGAAGTGAACTTGGAAACATGAATTATGTTCATTATCAACACGACCAGTCTATCTCACCGATCCCTCGGTATAGTCAGCATCAATTCATCGTGATCAAAGACTGGTTAAACAGATTGACATTGGTTCTGGAAATTAGAATTGTCATTCAGGAAATGCCTCTGACCAAGAGTCTCATATGCATCGACCCCTTGGTGATGAACTTGAACAATCCCTCGTGGTCGACGACTCATCGGTATAAAACTTATAAGTTCTGGACTGGGAACTTATAAGGGCTCTCGATGAAACAAACATATTGGCAATCAAAGACCGATCGAGAGATACAGGACCGACCCCTTGGCAAAGGGCAACACGTCGTTTTGAGTAAGAAGTTTCCTAAGGGAAACTACTGTCAAGCATGTTTTTGCACCAGAACGAGACTCTCGTATGGACCGACTCATTAGTACCATAAGTATCGACCCATCGGCGACAACGACGTGTCAGTCGGAAAGTAATTATGCCGTTGGTGGTACATTTAATGCGCAATGGTCGGGTGGTTTAACTGTAATAAATATGAACATCGACCCATCGGTGCCACCAACCTTTCGGTCTTGGACAGTCAATATGACCGTTAAATTTCTCTATAAATATGAGTGTTGGGTGATCATTTTACTATCTTCCTTGAGCTTAAAAGAGTTAAACACTTTGAGGAACGATCAACACTCTTGAGAGTAAGATCATAAACAACCAATCTTCGGATTGTGTTTGCAAGTGAGAAAGAAAGGAGGAGAGAGATCATAAACAAGCAATCTTCGGATTGAGTTTGCAAGTGAGAGTGTTATAAACTAGGAAAGCTTTGGTTAAGCCAAGTTTCGTTGTCGACCAAGTGCTATGACATGTGATAGGAAATTGGTGACTACAAACTTAGACTACGCATTTTCTGGCTATTGCACTAGTCTTTCTTGGAAAACCGTACATACCATGGAAATATAGTTTCCAAGTGCAAAATTTTTGTGTCAATATGTATAACATGGGCAATTATTTGCATAGTTGAATGTGTACGGTTTGATGCCTTGTTCTTGCATAGACTTGATCAAATGTGCTTAGGTTTGATATGTGATTTTAAATTTGATCAATTGCAAGATGATTTTATGGTATATGTAATGTTTATCATGATGTATATCATTTGTGTATACCATGTATCTTGTTGAAAAACTAATGGGGTGCTTTCAAAACAAAATCAAAATTTTTGAAAAAAAATCAGTGTCTGGTATGGCTACATATCGCTAGTGTGCGATGCTTCGGCAGAACGATCAATCGTCAAGTGATGATGCATCGATCGTAGGTAGATATGGACATAAGAAAAATTCCAATCTCAAGTCAAGGCGACAGATCGTTAGGAGACTTTGCATCGGCAAGACTATGTATCGTCTGTGTCAAGCAGCAGTTGCTTAAGTTAAACCCTTGCTTCTTTCGAATCCTATTCATTCCCTCCTCCTTTGATAATCCTTTTTTTTGCTAGTCCTCGAGCAAAACAAAAACTAAAAACTTTAAAAACAACAAAAATAGAAATCCTAAACGACACCAGTTTCGCTGGCACTCTCGATTGCATTTAGCATATGCAACAAGCCTTTAAACCCCTAGTTCACTACTAGTGGACGAGTTATAGTCTCGTGAGGGCTTCCAGTGATGATACCCACAAACATCAAATTTCAGCAAAAATATCCAAATTAAAATTTAAACATCATACAACTCCAAAATTCATTTTACAAAACTTATACCGGAGTGTAGTGTGTGATAGCCAAATATTAACATAGCCTTCTTTTTCAAAATACACATAAGTTTTGTAACCACCGGCTGAAAATGCACTTCGACTCCAAATCTCACAAAGTTATATCTCTCAGAAAGACTTTCGCTTAGAGATTGGGCAACATTTCTCTCAAAAGTATATGTGAGCGGAATAATTTACCAAATGCAAATATCTCACATATTTATCAATAAAGAACGGAATATAACAAAGAAACCATAGATCTCATGAATGGATGCCATTTTCTTGAGAACGTTGAAACAATACATCATAATTCTTCCTCATCTATTCTCCACTTTAAATACCATATTAACTGAGGATCAATAGGACTTCTTATAGGGCAAAACGTGGCTTAGGACCGGGTCATATCAAATAAGGATAACAAGACTCTAAAATAAATATTTTGAACAGAAAAAGTAAGAGATCTTCAATTATTCATAAATGGAATATTTTTTCCTCTATTTTTCTCTCAACACTTTCAAAGTATTATATTTTTTTGTCTAATTTTTTTTTTACATCCTTCTTTTCTGCTTTATGGATGTTCCAATTTTTTTTTTCTTTTTTTTTTTATGCTATTTTTTTCAAATGCCATATTTTTTAAACTACCATCCCAATAACATTCATCTTTAACCTTCTATAGGTCCTTAGAATAGGTCATAGATATTTCAATTTTGGCTCAAACTCCACAACCGGAGTTGGGTATGAATAACATGGTTAATCAAAAAAAAAAAATAGGCTAAATTTACATTCAATGCTCAAAATGGGAACTATCAAGATAACATATGACCAAAAATAGGTAGGCTTCAAATGCTCAAACGATTCAAAATAATGGCTTATATCACTTCCTAAGTTTCATATGACTATTAATACAGCTTCAAATAAATTCAGAAAAATATCTGGTGTAATAATCCAATTTTAATGACATTCTCAGTATATGACCAAAATAAAGAATAATGAGATCTAGCAACAAGTAAATTGCGCACATAAAAAGAAATAAGAATTTACTTATAACCCTCACAAAAATCGAATAGCTCAAAAGCTCACTGGGTCAAAAGTCTCCACTAATATTTGTCCAGTGATTACTTCACTCATGAACTTTTTCCAGCTAAATTAATATGGCTGTGTAAAAGTTTTCCAAGCATAAATTTTACAAAATCCAAATGGAAAAGTATGATATAAAACTTGTGATCCACATATTAATGTTGAAAAATCAATTTTTTTTTTTTCAAAATTTTCAAATTTTTTTTTTTTCAAAATGGACACAAAACTAACACAGTATAACCCCTCAATACCCCCAAACTTAAATTGGACATTGTCCTCAATGTTCCCTAATCTACATGTGTACTTGCAAATTAGACGAAAATATCAAAAAAAGAACAACTTGAGTTGAGAAATACCTGAGATGGCTCACTTTATGCAAAACCTGCAAAAACAAAGACACAAAAACACAAACGCAACAACAATGACTCTAGACTGACTCTCACACAAGTCGGACAAACTCAAACGAATTAAAAAAAATCCTAAATTAGACTGACTCAACAAAATTAAAATCTACAGATACACTAACACACCGACATACTGACTCGGACTCAACTGACAGACATACTAATCAACCCTGGTCCAATACATGTGGCTTTTCAACACTGACAGAGTGAGACTCAAATTTTTTCTTCCATTTACTAGTCTCCAAAAGTGGAGTGATTTCCAGCAGAGCATTCACTTCTTTAACCCCTTTTTCATTGAAATTAGTGTCAAAATTTGACAAGCATTCCTCAAATGGGTCATCACATGTAAAGTTCAAAAAGGACTCATGGATTGTACTCTCAATCATGTTTACCTCACATAGGTCATCTGTGTCTGGAGGCTGGTGGCCACAATTAAACACATTGAGCTCTAAAGTCATGTTACCAAAAAATAGTTTGAGCACTCCATTCCTGCAATTAATGATTGCATTGGAGGTAGCCAAGAAGGGTCGACCCAAAATTACTAGAATTTGCCCACTGGTGTTCATCACAGGTTGTGTATCAATGACTATAAAGTTCACTGGAAAATAAAACTTGTCAACCTTGATTAGAACGTTTTCTATTACACCTTTTGGAATTTTTACTGACCTATCGGCCAATTGAAGTGTAACATGTGTGGATTTCAATTCTCCTAGCCCCAATTGCTCGTACACAGAGTACGGCAACAAATTAACGCTCGCTCCTAAATCAAGTAAGGCCCGATCGATCGAATGGTCACCAAGGACACAAGAAATGGTAGGACTCCCAGGATCCTTATACTTGATAAGAGTTTTCTGTTGAATAATGGCTCTCACATGTTCAGCCAAAAATGCCTTCTTTGGAACATTCGTCCTCCTCTTTAGCATACAAAGATCTTTCAAGAATTTTGCATAAGAAGGTATTTGTTTAATAGCGTCGAGGAGAGGAATGTTTATGCGGACTTGCTTGAACACCTCTAACTCGTCGCTATGTGGTGTACCTTTCTTAATTGGAATCAATCTCTATGGGTAAGGAGCTTTTGGGATAAATCAGTCGTGACTGACTCTTTGGGTTCCTTCTCAAGGGGGCAATCAATGCCCTTTGATGGTTCAGATTGATCATGGCTTTGGTTATCCTGCTGTCTTTCTTCTGGCATCCTAACCTGATTATCAACTGTTTTCCCTGACCTAAGAGTGATGATAGATTTAACATCTCCATGATCCACGTTAGAAGTAGTTGAAGGCCCCATTTCGAACTGACCCTTAGGATTGGGAATGGGTTGACTGGGGAATTTGCCATTTTCCCTCTCTCCGATAGCACTTGCAAGTTGCCCTATTTGTGTTTCAAGTTTCAGTATGGCTTGAGAATTTGACTGCAAGAATTGCTGAGTGGACTGCATGAATTGTTGCAGTGTATCCTCCAGAGATGGTTTATGATGTTGTGGACCAGGTTGATAGGACTGACTCTGGGGTGGATGGAATGGCTGACCAGGTGAATGGAATGGTTGACTAGGTGTTTGAAACTGATGAGGTCCCTGATTCATGGGCTGGTTCTGACTTCATGAGAAATTAGGGTGATTCCGCCAATTGGGGTTATAGGTAGTAGAGAATGGACTCCCCTGCTGCTTCCCAAAATTATTTAGTGCGTTAGCCTGTTCGACTAGGCACTCTGGATTTGCATTTAGGGAATGACAAGTTTGTGTTGTGTGTCCTGGGTTAATGCACATGGCACACACCTCAGGCTGCACACCCATTGACGGACTCACCCTCTGAGTCATTGCTGAGGTCTCTACTTTTTTAGTCAAATTTGCAATTGCAACCTTAACCTCAAAATCATTATTAACTTCGTACAAACCTCCTCTTTGGAAGTTTGTCCTGAACTCTCTCTTTTGGAAAAGTCCCATCGCTGAGAATTCTCCGCCAAATTTTCCAAGAAATTCCATCCATCAACTTGACTTTGCTCCAAAAATGCCCCATTTTTCATATACTCGACCAAAGTACGACTAGATGTGGTTAAGCCATCATAAAAAAATTGAATGAGTCTCCAAGTTTCAAAACCATGATGGGGACATTTACTCAATAAATCCTTGAATCTTTCCCATGATTCCGAAAATTGTTCACCCTCTTTCTGAATAAAATTTGGAATTTCTATTTTGAGGGCGTTCGTTTTAGATATCGGGAAAATTTTATTCAAGAATTTATTTACCAATTGATCCCACGTGTTGATGGAATTTGCAGGGAGGGAGTTCAACCATGATCTCGCTTTTTCTTTGAGAGAAAAATGAAAAAGGCGAAGTTTAATAGATTCATCAGTGACATTTTGAAGTTTGATGGTGGCGCAAATCTCTAAAAATTCCTTAACGTGTAAGTAGGGATCCTCATGATCAAGGCCATGGAAAGCGGGGAGGAGATGTAAAAGGCCTGGTTTTAGCTCATAGGTGGCATTGGTGGCTGGGATGACTATGCTGGAGGGTGTGTTGGCTACGACCGATGAAAAATAATTTCGAAGAGTCTTCTCCTGTTCTTCGGCCATTTTGGGTGATGGTGGTGGTGATGGTGATGGACTGTCTATATCTATGATTGAGCCAGACTGAGCCCCGGACGCAACAATCGGTGGTATGAAAGACAGTGTAACTTGAACCAAACGATTGGTGGAGTCACGAGACCAATAATGTATACACAAACACGAACAAATACGCTCAAACAAATCCACACAAAATATGCCCTAAAACTATACTGACACACAACTCCTAGACTCTAGACTACCCTAAACGATGGTTCTAGATTGTTTTTAACATACAATGTATGAACCAATTTTTACTAATCTTTTTGGATTTTTTTTTTTTTGTGAATGCAAGCCTAAATTACCAATGTAAGATTCAAGTAAATATGAAGAAAATAATCAAACAATTTTAATCTAATGCATGAACTAAAACCCTAAATGCATGAGCAAATTAAAAATGCAATTTTTTTTTTATTTTTTATGCAAAATAAATGCAAGACAACCTAAGAAAATCTATATGAATGCATGAAAAATTGAAAATTTAAAGAAAGTGGTTTAGACACTTACCTTGGCCTGTAGTCGCTTTTGCAATTTTTTTTGTTTTTTAAGCGTGCAATTCAAAACTCCTGCAAAATCAACAAACAAAACCTAGGTGAAGACACCAAATCACATAAAAATATGCATGAAACTTAGATCTAGATGCAAAATTCCTAAATCTACAACTAGTGGAAAGATTAAACTAATAGAATTTTTTAATTTTATTTTTCCCCGGCAACGGAGCCAAAAACTTGTTGTGCAAATTTTAAATTTATAATTACTCGCAATCGCACGAATCGAACTGGAGTGTAGAGATATGCAAGTGCGAGGTCGAACCCACAGGGACTTGATTTAGAATGAACGGGAAAACAAATTAAAAAACCTAATATTTTAACCTTAACCTACTTAACAATTTTTCAAGAGAATGATTGAATTGAAATTGCAAAATTAATTAAAACAACTAAAAATGACGATTAAATCAAGTGAGAGAAATTACTAAGGTATCGGATTCCACCACCATTAAATCTATAATCTTCCAATTATTTATTTATTAATTCCCAATTTTAAGAGATTTAAATATTTAAGTTTATTAATATGGTGTTCAAAATTTAGATTATCCTTTCGCTTTTAAAGATATAATTCCTAAGCATTTAATGTATCCAATTTAAATTTAAAAGACAATTGATCAAAGTAAATAATCTAAGCATCCAATGTATCTAATTAAATTGAAAAACATTAAATCAAAGAAATCTTTCTTTTAATTAAAATGCCAAGCCCTTGATGAATCAAATATTAATATTAACTACCACAAATACATGATATTAGTGGTGAAAATAATAACATCTAATTAATCTAATGAAGCACATATCATAAATAATTGAACACACATAATTGGAATTAAATAAATAAATAAAAGAACATTATTTCATGAATGGGGTTTCATCCTCAACCTCAATACAGAAATTTAGCCGAACATTATAAAAGAATTAAACAAAAGAGATAGAAAAATAAAACCCGAGCCATGTCGAAGATCCCGAGCGAATGTCAAGATCCTTCTCTGCTGTCAGCCAAGCCTTCTTCTCAATGTCAAGTTCGTCTTTTGCAATGGAGAGGCCTCCAATTTAAAGAGTTTAGAGATAGTGAATTTAGCAAGCCTAGTGGGACCCATTAGCTTTAGCCGATTTTTCTTACTTGGCCGACTTCCTCTCTGTCGTTGCTGTATGGGAAACTTATGTTTTTATTGCATTCTTTTCTCAGCTCCTTTCAAGCAACTTCTATTTTTCTTGTTTGCTAAATCAGCCAACACCCATTCGATTCCTTAATCTTCTCTTCTATTTTTTATTCTCTTTCTTTTCTTTTATCTCTACAGTTGCTTGCTTGACTTCCTGTTTACAATTATTGCTGCCATCAATTGTTTCTGTCAACACTACCAACTTTCGTTGGCTGCAAGTAGTCTGCAACTGGCATGCTTTTGATCCCTTTCTTCACACTTGTATTCTTGAGTCTTCATGGGCTTCCAATTGGACTTCAGGCATGGACTTCTAGACTTTGAATATAGGCCCCACTTTCTGCATTTTTCACAATTTTTAATCATCATATCGTGTATTCTTCTGAATTCCCTGCAAAACTTAAAAATGTCATCAAACATATCAAATTTATACAAAACAAGGACTAACTAGTCCACTATCTAGGAGTAAAATTATCAATTTTCAGTGTTCATCACTTTTCTAAAAATCCTCTTCTATTGATGAACGGTTGTGCCCTAGCTCTGAAAACCAATCGTCCCACCAATCCTTAGCCGGAATAGGCCGGAAAAAGGTGTCTTCTACCTTCGGAGACCTCCCATCTCCCCAATTTGTGAGCTTTCACAATTCGGGTAAGGGTTTATTCCTCTTCATTTCGGTTTGAGCTTAGAAAAGTCAAGGGAAACCACTTGAAATTGGGTAGGACCAAGAACCCTTCAAGCTATGAGACCCTTGACATAGAGGAAGAACCCATTGCTACCTTTCCACCTCCCAAGAAAGCCAAAACTCGTGGAGGAAAGAAAACCTTTAGAGATTCTCGGCCCTCAATACTTGCTCTAGAGGAGACACCACTAGCCGAGACACCTTTAAAGGCTCCTCTCTTCATCAAGTTTGGCCCTCTAAAGCGTATTGCTTCTAAGAATACCCCTAAGCTCACTCCTAAAAGACATGGATCAATTTTTAGTAAGGAGCCACCTTCGCCTGTTCGACCGCAAGTGAAGGAGATAGTGGGAAAATGAAAGGCGGTTAGAGAGCCTAGTCCTCAGGAAGAATCAAGTAGTGATGAAGAAGAGGTACGGGTACCTCCATTTTTGGGAGAAGGAAGTGGTGTAGGAAGAGAAGAAGAAGAAGATGATGAAGAAGGAGAAGAAAATGATGAAAATGAAGAAGAAGAAGAAGATAATGGTGATGAAAGTGATCATGGAGTGGGATAAGGAACTCAAGGCTATGCTGAAGAGCCTGAGGAATTGGAAGAAGAAATAGGAAAAGAAGAGGATTATGATCAAAGGAAAATCAAACCTTGGAAAATTTAAAGAGAGAAACAAACCACTATCTTCCATTGCTTAATGAATTTCCAAGGACATGGTGTTTGTTCATTCATTGTTTTTCTATTGGTATATATGTTTTGATGAATAAACTTGTTACATATTTTGATGCTTTTGTACTTATATTGGAAACTTTTGTACATCATATGTGTTTTGTTTGAATTTCTGTTTTTGAGCTACATTGGTATATCACTGAAATTCAAAATGTTTTTCAGATTGTGTTGCACATCTGAAAATGTTGTTCACTGATAAGTCTTTCATGGAAAACTTCTTGTATGAGTGATTACCTCCTCAAGTCGATGCATGACTGTTGTGTTTCAAAATTCATATAAGTTTTGAATATGCATGTGCCCATTTCACTCCATTTGAAGTCCAACAATTGGGACTTGTTGAAGGACACTAAAATAGGTAAATCAGTGCTTCAATGCCCTTTGTCAACTTATCGACAAAAAGGGGGAGAAAATTAGAAGCTTGATTCATAGCTTCAACTGTGAGGGAGAAACACTACAGCTTAGAATAAGCTTGGAGTACACACTAAAGGGGAGAAAAGATTAAAGATCTTAGGGAGAGAAGATCTAATCTTTCATGGGATTTAGTCCATGAGTTATGGAGGAGCACATTGTGCTTTATGGACTAACATTTGAGGGAGAAATCTATGCTACCACCATTGCTTGTATTGTTTGTGTGTACAAGTTTTTTGTATAGGATCACAATGGAGATGCAAGATGAGCTAAATGAAGGAGCTAACGTATAGAGTACTAGGGTATTTTCATTTGAATATGTATTGTAATGGGAGAATTTTTTTTATTCAAATGATGTATAATGGATTGGGTTAAGTCATCGAGTCTGTAATTCATAACTTCTAGGTGTTTTTGTCATGAAATTGATAAGTGGGGAGATTGTTATTGCCCCAGCTTGAAAAGTCACCTATTTGTCAATTACATGACTTAGGTGAAGCCTTGACTCGGAAGTATGAAGAAATGAATAAGACTTTAGGAGTTATGAGATTGAACCAAGAGCATTGAAGATGGAAGATCAAGAGAAGATTCATCATCACAAGAGTATGGCAATCGCATCAAAGGTATATTGGCCATAGATGACATTAGGTGGAACCCCAACACCAAAGGATGACCTTGCCTAGGATTAGATATCATATCTGGATAATCAACTAAGGCAAGTGTGTGTTTGGAACCAAACTAAGAACCAAAAGAAATAATTCTCAAATAGTTGAATTTACTGTCAGGATGACACATTGTGTCAGGCGATCAACCGCTAGTGACAGAAGACGAACAATCGTGGTTCTACGATGCATCGTCTGAAAAATCAAAGGTTCGGGTTGGAATGGACTGTGAAACACAATTGGTCTCAAGATAATACATTGTCCATACAATAGTGGGATACCATGACGATACAATCGTATGGGGTAATATATCACTGGGACATGGCCGATACATTAGGCAACACGATCAATCGGCCGGACCAATCATGGTGCATCCTTGAACAGTTTTGTTAGTGCCCCGGTTTTTTGAGTCGCTTGTTTATCAATTCCATGTCTCGAGAAAAACATTTGCTACAAGATTTGAAGACTCAAGAGTGACCCAAAGAATGAAGATCAAGTCCACGACTCCAAGATCATCGGTGTATTGCAATCACATAGGTAAAATGGCCACAAATGACCTTAGATGGAACCCACACCCATAAGTGGACCGTGCCTAGGATTAGTTGAACATATTGGTAAAATCATTTCAAGCCTAAGCAAACCCTAGACAATCACAGAACTAGAGGAGACAAAACATTGGAAATTTGGTAAACTGTCATTGACTAGTTGACCGAATTGACTAAGGTTCTGGAATGAACACACTTTCATTTGGGGTTTCTCTCGGGTAGAGTATCTCGTTCGACCGACACATCGATGTGGACAGGCCGACCCATAGGTGGCTACGACCCGTCTACCAGGATCAAGTTTGAGTTCTGGAACTTAGAACTCTGGGTACTCTCAAAATCGACCCATCGATGGCATAGACCCATCGAGAGTACCAAGACCGACCCATTGGTGTACCGTCATGTCGACCTAGGTTTGAATAGTTTCTGGATTTGAAACTCTGCCAGCATGGCTTTGCCCCAGGTTGAGAAAGTTGACAAGAACAATATATCCATAATAAGATCGTCGATTCGTCGGTGTACTCGACCCATCAATGACACCTGTTTCTAGTACCGTTGGAGTGTAATAAATAAACAATGGTCGGGTGGTTGAACTGTAACACTTAAGTTCACTAACCCATCGTTAAGATCGACCAGTCAGAACTGAACAGTTCGAAGAAACTAATTTGCCTTCCCTATAAATACAACACTAATGGCAACTGTTTAGTGATCCTTGCATTGAATATTTTTTAGCCTCATCTACCACACTCATTAGTGAATTCAATAGGCTCAAGGAAGAATCCTTTTCTCTCTTGTACACGCATTGGTGAATCATTCAAATCAACCAATCTTGATAGATTGAGTTTGAAAGAAAGAAAGAGAGGCAAAGGCAAATCATCTAGGATAGACATTGGTGACCCCAATTTCCTAGAGGCTTCCCATAGCTTATGATTTCTCTACACTTGGTGCATCTTAGGCACGCTTGCAATATCACTATTGGGAAGGAGATTCGAGAAGCACACATCTCTACATTGGAAAGCTTGAAAAACAAGTGCTTCTCCTTGGTTTGTTTATTTTGTTTTATAAATCAAACTTGTGAAGTGGATTAAAGAGGGTGTACTCTTGAACCACTATAAAAAATAGAGGGTTTACTCTAGGATAGGTGATGGGTGAAATTCACAGCCAATTGGATAGGTGGAATTCCTATTCTATTTAGTGTGGGTGTAATTCCCCACTTAGTGAATTTGGGATAGCCCGAGGTTGGGTGAGTCCATCAGTGGATGTAGGAGGGTTTACTTCGAACCACTAAAAACATGATGTTGTAGTGTTAGAGTTGTTTACTTGGATTGTCATTTGAGCACACACAGCACATCTTAATTAATTTGACTTATCCGCTGTAAATTATTTAATTAATCAAGTAATTTTAAAAAGACTAACGAATTTGTAGATTGCCCTATTCACCCCCCTCTAGGGTCAATCTTGTTCTAGCTCAAGGGATTTTCAAGTTTCTTCGGAAAATTCTGCACAGTCAAAATGTCATGACTTGTGAGGTCCTTTCACTCTATCAAATGATTTAATCAACTGGCCACACCACCATGGTTGGATAGATCACTGAAAGATATTTTCATAGAGCCCAGGAACACTCAAATTGGAGTTCGGGACCCAAGATATCGCCGTTTTAGTAGAGAGTTGTTTTACTGAACACTGTCAGCATGACTAGTCACGAGCTGGCGATCAATCGCCCGGGGAAAGACAGTTCTTGTAATACCTTGACCTAGCCCAAAGCCCAGAGCTATACATCGAGCGTGGTCGATGTATAGGGTGGTGGTGGTAGGCGATACATCGAGCAGGGTCAATGGGTCGGTAGATAGACACATCGACAAGGGTCTATGTATCGGGCAGTGTGGTGGCTTGTTTAAGTCTCACATCGGAATGGAGAGGGTTTATAAGCCCTTAAAGCCCCCTGATAAGGTAAGACACTTTTTGGGCCAGCTAGTTGGGCCTAGCCCAAAGACAAATCCATGAGGGCCCCACCCATTTGTGGACCCAAAGCAAACAATATCTTACCAAACCGAGTTGTTTTAAAAAGGCGACGTCTCTGAGGGGCGGGTCGTTACAGTTCTAGCCGAAAATGCTATTTCTATGGCTTTCTCTTAGGACGATATTCATTGAATGTATCTTTATGGCAATCGATCATCCTGTACAGGGACAATCAGTTGTCCGTATCCAGAAAGTATCTATTAGAAACTGCACTCAAACCTCAACTGGTAACATTCAAACAGCTCTTTTGATGGCCACGACCGATCGTGGATGGCGACCAATCGCCCGTAACAGCTCAGGATTCTCTTGTTTGCCTATATATGCTTCAAACTCTTATGAGTGGAGTTGGACACTTCAACTTGGAACATCTTAAAGTATCCCTAGTGATCCCAAACCTCTCCCAACCTCTCTCTACGCACTCTACATAGGTGAATCAATTATAGAATCCAATCAACACCTTGATTGTGATTAAGTGAGAGACAGTAAGCCTTCTAGGATTGAAATTGGAATTCAATTTTCTAGAAGCCCTCCCATAGATTGTGATTTCTCTACACACGGCGCATCTTCGTCTTCATACGACATCACATTGGAAGGATCTACATGAATCAAACCATCTACTCAAAATAGCTCAACAACGCAAGTGCTTCTTAGTGTCTTGTGAAGTGGATTAAGGCAAGGAAGCCGGAACCACTATAAAAAATAGAGGGATAAGACGTAGACTAGGATTGGTCGAACCTTTCAAAATGTTAAGGGAGTTGGGTGAAATTCCCAACCAATTGGTTAGTTGGAAGTCCTAATCTATTAGTGAGGGTGTAATCCCCACCTAATGAATTGGGATAGCCCTAGAGAGGGTGAGTCCGACAATGGATGTAGGTTGTTTAACCGAACCACTATATATTATGTGTTGTGGGTGATTTGGTCTTATGCTTGTGTGATTGATCTTTTAATTTGGCACACTCTTGTTTCACATACTTGATTAATTTGTTTATTTCGCTGCATTAATTTTAATTAATCAAGTATTTTGCTAAGACCTTTAAAAATTAGGCATTGTCCTATTCGCCCCCCACTCTAGGGACAATCTTGCATCGTGTTCTAGCACCCCGGGAACTTACAAATGTTGTTTTTTTTGAGGCAAGAAACGAGTGCCTGTTAGTTCCCCAGTTCACTGAGTCACCTTTTTATCAATTTTTTGACTCAGGAGAAGCATTGTCATGGAAGATTGAAGACAATGAATCTAGACTCGTGTAATGAAGATTGAATCAAGTGCCTCAAGAATGGAAGATCAAGTGCAGATTCATCATCACCATGTGTGTGGAAATCACACAATGGTAATTGGCCATAGATGACTTTAGGGTGGACCCAAAACACCTAGGTTGACCTGGACTAGACTTAGACAACATCTTGGTAAGTCATAAATCAAGTGTAGTGGTCTTTGAGAACCAACAGAACTAGATGGAATCAAAATGTCAAAACAGTTTAACTATCATGCTAACACATCGCTCTAGCAATCCATCGCCATTGGGCAGGGATGATATATCGTGGTATTGTGATCCATCGTCTAGACAATCAAAGGTTTTGGTTGGAAATGGATTGTCAAATATTGTTCACCTCAGGACGATACAATCGTGTCGACGACCCATAGTGAGGACCATTTCACGATCTATCGGCGCACGACCCATCGTCTAGGACAGTGCAGATACATTGAGACTACGATACATCAGCATGTCACATTTAAGGTTCTGGTTTGAGGAACTCTGCCAAACTATAACTGCCCTAGGACGATCAATCGGGTGAACGACCCATCGTCGGGTACAGAAGCAATCCATTGTGATCACGACCAATCGGGTGAGGATTTTTTATGTTCAGATTAGAACACATACTATCAATATCAGCTAGCCCTAGGACGATACTATCGTAGTGCATGATACATCGGCACAGGATCACACAATCAATCGTGAGGCACGATGAATCGTGGGTGACCGTTTTCTAACCGTTGGGACTGCATCAAATGCATAACGGTCACATTTTCAACGGGACAATTTTAATGTCACGATCGATCGTGGTGGCGATCAATCGCCGTGTCAGTTCAAGATTTTGACTGCCTATTTAAACTCCAAACCTTGATGAGTTTGGTTGGACATTTTTTGAGAGAGCTTTGAATAGGAAAATCTAAGGCATCTCCAACGATCCCAACTCCTCTCCATGCACTTCACATAGGTGAATCATTTCAGAATCCAACTATCTTGATTGAGATTGAGAGAGAGAAAAAAAAAGTCTAGGATAACATTGCCATGTCTTAAATCCTAGAAACCATCCCATAGATTGTGAATGCTCATACTCGGCACATCTTCGTCATCGAACGACTTCACATTGGGAAGTAGATCTTCAAGAAGCGCAACATCTACGTCAGGTGAGCTTTCAAATGGAAAGTGCTTCTTATTATTTTGATTTATTTTTAAACCATCTTGGATAGTGGATTAAAGCATGGTGCTTGAACCACTATAAGAAATAGAGGAATAAGGAAGTAAACCGTGGTACGTCGAACTTTTCAAAATCTTAGGTGATTGGGTGAAATTCCCAATCAATTGGATAGGTGGAAGTCCTATTCTATTCGTGATGGAATAATTCCCCACATAATAAATTGGGATAGCCCTATAGAGGGTGAGTCCAACAGTGGATGCAGGTGAGATTTACTTCGAACCACTATACATATTGCGTTGTAGGTGTTTGGTCTTGTATTTGTGTGATTGATCTCTAATTGGTGTATTCTCGTATCACACAACACATTTATCTTGATTAATTTGTTAATTTCGCTACAAACATTTTAATTGATCAAGAAATTTGTGAAGACCACAAAAAAATTGGTGATTGCCCTATTCACCCCCTTTAGGATCAATCTTGACTCATATTCTAGCATACTGGGAACTTTCATGTCCCACATTGGTTGTGAAGGGAGAGATTTAGAAACGTATAAAGGATTTGGATCATTCCACCTATTGGACTGGATACCCAGTTCTAGCAAGTGGTATCAGAGCCATATCCCAAGGCCAAAGCATGTGGACTCAAGGGATCCTCTAGCCGGACAGGATGGCCGACGACATTCTATTAGTTGGAAAGCCTTGTCCCATGTGGGTGGGTGGGTGGGGGGGGGGAGAGAGGGAACTTTCAGGTAACAAAGGAGTCCCACATTGGTTGTGAAGGGGGAGACTTAGGGACTTATAAAGGACTTCGGTAAGTCCATCTATTGGCCTAGCATTTTGGCCTGGATACCAAGTCTTCATAGATCTAAACTTGGCTCAATGGAAATGAGAAATCCAATTTTAAGAATTTCAAGAATCTCCAAAAATCTCCAGATATCTTTCGTCTCCATTCACCAATTGATAATTCACTCGAAAATAAAAAAAAACTGAATTATTATTAGAAAAATAAGCGTTAACCTTGTTTAACTTTGGAAAGAATATTAAGGTTCAAAATCTCAATGGGAAGTCAAATACCATGGCAAATTCACAGTAAAGTATAAATTTTAATGAAAACTTGAACTAAAATGCATTGACAAATAAATTAAATTCAATGCAAAATTTAAACTAAAATCAAAGGAACTAGAAGAGAGATAACTTACTTGTATAAAACAATTGGAAAACCAAAAACGGTAATGCAAAAGTCTTATAAAATTGGAGAGCAAAATTGACATTTTTAACTTCTAATTGGGGAAGGAACTTGCCCAACACCCCGCTTCTAATTTGTCTTCATATTCTTCAATTAAATCTTCATTCTCTATCGTAATGACCTCATCAAAGATAAATTAAACGATGCCAATTTTCAAACGAAGTCAAACAATTGAGTACAACTAAATTTGAGCATTTGTCAAATCTTTTACAATCTTCGATTTGATTTCTCAAATCTGAAAATATTAAATCATTATTAGTAATTAGTTAGCTAGTTTGTTAGTTACTTTTTCAGTTTTTGTCACAGCTGGCACAGTTGTAACTACTTTCTCTTCTCTGTTGTATTGCTTAGCTCAGCTATTTATAGCTGAAGCATCTCATGTAATTGAGATAAGTTTTCAATAAGAAAATACATTTTCTTCTTCCTTGTTCTTAATATGGTATCAGAGCATTATTGCTTGTCGCTGCTCATTCCCTTCTAGATTTGAAGTTGTTTGATCTTTTCTTCGATCTGTTCTTCTGGTTTCATCTGCATCCCTGAGTGTTTCTTCTCTTTGGTTTCCATGGAGTCGACTGGTTATGGAGTTTCGAGATCGTCCGCCACTGATGAACCTTCGAGTCCGTATTTTCTTCATCATTCAGATAGTCCAGGTCTTATTCTGGTGTCGCAGGATTTGACTGGAGACAACTACGCCTCCTGGAGCCGAAGCAATGCTGATCGCCTTGTCGATGAAGAACAATCTGGGCTTCATTGATGGATCTATTGCCAGACCTAAAGGTAATGATCTTAATCTCCTTAACTCTTGGATTAGGAACAATAACGTCGATCATCTCTTGGATACTTAATTTTGTTTCCTAAGAGATCTCTGCGAGTGTGATTTATGCTGAATCTACTCATGAGATTTGGATTGATCTCTAAGATCGATTTCAGCAAAGAAATGGACCTAGGATTTTTCAGTTAAGGTGTGAGTTAATGAACTTAGTCCAAGATCAGAGTTCTGTCAGCATTTATTTCACTAAGCTGAAGACTATATGGGAGGAGTTAAGTAACTATAGGCCTATATGTTCGTGTGGAAAATGTACTTGTGGTGGAGTCAAAAATCTGAATTCACACTACCAGATGGAATGCATCATGTCCTTTCTTATGGGGCTACACGATTCCTTTTCTCAAGTCCCTGGCCAATTACTTTTTATGGATCCCTTTCCACCTATAAATAAGGTGTTTGCTTTAGTGTCTCAAGAGGAACACTAGCGAGAAATTGGAGTTCATAGTAATACTAGTTCTGATTCAGCCAACAGTGTGGCTTCGGTTGTTAGGAATGATAATAACAGTAGAAGGAATAATAGTAGGAGTCAGAACTCTACTGGTTATTCTGGTGGTTGCAGAGGTCAAAGAAAGGATAGGCCACTTTGTACACATTGCAATCTTCATGGTCACACTGTTGAGAGATGTTATAAGCTACATGGCTATCCACCTGGTTTTAAACCAAAGCAGAGAGATAATTTTTCACAGTCTAATAAGGTGGCTATTAGTCAAGTTTCTAGTCAGTCTACTTGTAATTCAGAGGTCAAGGCAGATCAACAAAGCAATGTTGGGAGTTTCTTGCAGAATCTCAACAGTGATCAATGTCAGCAACTGATGTCTTTACTTTCAAGACAAATGACAGCCACTGTTAAGACCACTAATGAGGAGGTTCCCTCTACTGCTTACACTACAGGTATCTGTTTCTCAGTATCTCTAAATCCTGTATTTTCTTCCACTCAATATTGGATAACTGATTCGGGAGCTACTCGACACATATGTTCGAATGCTACCAGCTTTATTTCTATGAAGTCCATTCAGAATTCATTTGTCACCTAACCAAACCACACTCGTATACCAGTCAGTTACAGTGGAGAAGTTAGGCTGAGTTCCTTGCTTGTTCTCAAAGATTATTATTTGTACCACAATTCAAGTTCAACTTGATTTCTGTGGGTGCTCTTACAAAAGATTCCCACCTTACAGCTAGTTTTCTTTCTGGTTGCTCATGATTCAGGATGTTACCAGCAATAAGATGATTGGCAAGGGTGAGAAGATTGAAGGCCTATATGTTCTGGATGCTGGAACTTTACTTTCTTGTTCTATAGTGTACATAAACAATTTGTCTGCTCATACATGGCACAATAGACTTGGCCATTTGTCCTTTAGGCAGTTGGATACTTTGAAAGACCGTTTAAACTGTGGTACTTCGAAGTTTAATAAGGCTCCTTGTTATGTTTGTCCTTTAGCTAAACAAAGAAGATTATCCTTTGTTTCTAATAATCATATGTCTCAATCTCCATTTGATTTGGTGCACTGTGATATTTGGGGGCCCTATCATATCTCATCTTATGCTGGCTATAGGTACTTTGTTACCTTAGTTGATGATTGTACACGGTTCACAGGGATATTTTTGCTTAAGCAAAAATCTGATATCAGCAATA
Source organism: Chimonanthus salicifolius (assembly GCA_013350335.1). Taxonomy (NCBI): domain Eukaryota; kingdom Viridiplantae; phylum Streptophyta; class Magnoliopsida; order Laurales; family Calycanthaceae; genus Chimonanthus; species Chimonanthus salicifolius. Next base: position 52,330,692 of record CM023538.1, read on the forward strand.
TTATTCCCAAGTTTTTCAATATGGTGGCAACTCAGTTCAATGCTAATATCAAGATTTTTAGATCTGATAATGCGCGGGTGTTAGCGTTTCTTGAATTTTTAAATGAAAAAAGAGTTCTTCATCAATTGTCTTGTGTGGACACACCACAACAAAATGCAATTGTCAAAAGAAAACATCAACATTTACTCAATGTTGCCAGGGCTTTATTCTTTCAGTCCAGAGTGCCTATTCAATTTTGAACTTTATGCATTCTTACAGCCACATATATCATCAATAGAACTCCTTCACTTATATTACATCAAAAGGCTCCTTATGAAGCTCTTCATCAAAATGCAGTTGATTACTCATTTTTCAGAGTATTTGGATGTCTTGCCTTTGCTTCCACTCTTAAGGCTCATTGTACCAAGTTCCAACCAAGGTGTAGGATATGTATTTTTCTGGGATATCCTCCTGGTGTAAAAGGCTACAAGCTCTATGACATTCAATCTAAACAGGTTTTTATCTCAAGGGATGTAGTTTTTCATGAGGATATATTTCCATTCCATTCAGTTGTAGCTCCTGATACACTCATTGATCCCTTTCCCTGACCTTGTATTACCTATGTCTGCTCTTGATATTACTATCTAGCATAAAGATCCACCCACATCTATTTTACCAGATTCATCAATTGTTCCAGAAAATGAAGCCTCTGTTGTACCAGAGTTGGCTTCTTCTGATGTTATTCCTCTTAGGAAGTCTTCACGAGTTTCTAAAACTCCTTCCTATCTTCATGATTTTCATTGCAGTTTATTGATGCATCATGAATTGCCTTCCTGCAATACCTGATATCCTCTATCCAAGTATTTGTCCCATGATTCCTTATCTCCATCTCACAAGGAATTTGTCCTAACAGTTTCTTCTCATTATAAGCCACAATATTACCACCAAGCTGTCAAATTCCCACAATGGAAGAAGCTATGCAAGCAGAGTTAGATGCCATGGATTCAATAAGAAAATACATTTTCTTCTTCCTTGTTCTTAATAAAAAACCATTATGATTTCGGTGCACTAACTTTCTATTAAAAGATGTATGACTTGCATAGAAAGGTTAAGTTTTCTATAAACATGTGTACAATCAGTATATTCAAAGGAAACGTAACAATTTCCCAATGAATGAGAAGATAATGATCATAAATAGCGACCTTAACAGAAAAATTATTTATATAACTAATCGTTCACATTCACAGCCTTCCCTTCTTGTTGTTTTCACATAAATAACTACTCACTTTAGTTCAAATGTGATTGTTACCATTTTTGCCATGCAGTTAATTCATATGATGTAAAATTATCATCATCAAGAAGTTTAGAGTCAGTATCTTTAGCTCTCCACATTCATTTGATTTTATCATATATTATATACTAATGTCTTTATTTATTCATTTCTACATATTTTCAACGGTCTCCCTCTTCATTAAACGAAAAGATAGAATTTATCTATCTGACATCCAAATGGAGTTTCATTTTTGTTATACAATCAGGTTGGAAACGAGCTGGGAGCAGGGGATCAAAATAGAGCAAAGTTGGCAGCAATGGTAGCACCAGGATGTGCATTTGTGGTCGGATTCTTTCATGTGGCATGATGCACTGCATTTAGAAATCGATGGCCTGGTCTATTTACAGAAGATGAATCAGTGAAAATTCTAGCAGCGGCGGTGATGCCAATAGTGGGGCTCTGCGAACTAGGGAACGGTCCACAAATGACAGGGTGCGGGATCCTGCTAGGGACGGCTCGCCCCACCGTTGCCGCTAGAATTAACTTGGTTGGCTTCTACATAATCGGCACGTCCATCGCCGTTTCGCTCACATTTTGGCTCAAGGTGGGATATGAGGGGCTATGGTATGGGCTGTTATCAGCTCAGATTGCTTGCGCTCTATCGGTTTTGTTCATGATAATGATGAGAACTGATTGGGAAGCGGAGGCCCAACGTGCTAGAAAGGTTGCTAGTGTTGACTTGAGTGTTTTCAAGGCCAGTAGCGTGTTTGATGAGGAAGAGAGAGAGCCTTTAACTGAGAGTTGACATTTGAAGTCGTCTCCCACGTTAAGGAGTCTAATGAAGAAGAAAAAAGGGGATGTTGTAAGGAAACATTCTTTTTTTTTAAGTTACGTGTGGAAAACCGTGGGATACCTAGCGTAAAATCCCCACAGATGAGTTCACTACCCCTAGGGCACACCAAGGTTAGGCCATAGGGGCTCAAACCCGCAACCTCTCGCTCCTGAAGAGGGAGATAACCAGTTGAACTATACTCATGTGGGTAAGGAAACATTTTCTAGAATATTTTTGGGGTTTTAATGATTTGTGTGTAATTTGTCTTAAGGTCAACTTCAACTCAATTGAATCAATTTGAATTATGGGCAAGTTAGTGAAATACGTTTAAAAGATGGACTTGATTTGGATAAGATTAAGATTTACATAACTTGAACTATCTAAATTGTCATACGTCGCTCTTCCAACACCTAAACGGAGCATGACTTTCTATAGAAATCTAATATTAATTGTTCATCTAAACGGGTCTAACATCTCAAATTTGTGGCTAGAAATTTTTCTCAAATTTCTCAATGGCTAGGACTTATTATCCAAGTCTCACAAATCCAAAATCAAATCAAATCACAACGTATATCAAAGTGCACATAAATCTTCTTGAACAAATAAATCTAATTTTCTTCTAAGTAAGATTCTTGTCTTCTAATTTTGTTCTTGATTTTCATCGATGCCCAAGTCCACTGGATTCTCTACAATGTAAAAGGTTTGAGCTCTAAGCCCACTGAAGAAAACAATAGCACATACAAAAATTCACATGATGCATATGTCTTCACGTTCCATATCTTTCAAAATAAATAAAACAAAGTGAAAGTTCCCTTGTGTTAGAACCCAATTATCCCTAGAGCGGGGGTGAATAGGATAATTTCCATATTAGAGGCCTTCTCAAACTTTCTTGACTAGTGTGGAATTAACAATATTAATGAAGTGAGGTGTGTATGAACAAGATATAGCACAAATAACAAATTTCACACAACAAGCTCTAACACCATGAACACAAGATGTATAGTGGTTCGGTTTAAACAAACCTACATCCACTGATGAACTTGTAACGCCCCTCCCTCTAACCACCATCATCATAGTAGAATTATATGAATATTTGAGTGGAGAGGGAGGCAAGCATCACAATGCAAGCGAAGTCTGAGTCCGAAGACTCGACCTTTGACTGGCCCAACTAATGTGTGTATAATGTTTTGCACACACTCTCATAGTCCTTGCGGAAATTTAAAACATTTTATACATTGCATGAACAATCAACACATCTCATAGCAAGATAAGGAAATTCCCAAGATAATCATACATGAGTCAAATACAAAACGAGAGTATGAAAGTTCAAAGTCATAATATATTACATTCCCCAAAAGAATATCCTTAATACATCACATTGTTCTGGAAGTTCCCAAAATGCATAAATAAACTAAACTCTCCAAGCTCCTCCTTGCGTCCAACTCGCTCATATTCAACCACCACTTGATCTGATTTCATCTACGTACTTCAACCTGCATACACAATCTAGGGGGGGAGTTTATGGGCTTAGTCAATGCGACCAGTAGGGATTTCAATCACATAACATGCACTACGGTATGTCATACTTAGACATTATAAATACTTGTACTTTGAAAATCAAACACTTACATATTGTACTTTGAAAATCAAACACTTACATATTGTATACCTTATATGTAAACCTTAACGTACTTCTTGAAACTCATTTACATATAATATCAAAGCTACATACTCATCTGATACTTCTTTTCATACTAGAAATCTCATAATTCAAATCATGAATAATACTTTTCTCAAAACCTTTCTCATATCTTAGTTCTATCATAATAGTACAAGTATTTCAATACTTTTCTTCAAAATACTTATCATACTAATAATCTCATATTCAACTTATTATGGAAAGCTTATATTTGAAAACATAATACATATTTCATTATATGGTATCATACTCATACCTAACTTATCTCATAATTTCATTATCATAATGACTGTCAACCCAATCCTTATAATGAAATCATATTCACTTGTCTTTTCAAAATACCATATGCCAATCATGTAAATGCTCATCAATGTGCAGTGTATTATGCCATGGGTGCCATGATTCATACATGCCCTCATCATGCCCCATGCATAGGTCTTTCAACATTTCATTTAGAACAACCGGGGCATTTCATCATCCCATATACTCATTTCATATTCATCTGAAGGGGTGTCAAAATAAATATCACCATAAAACTCAACCGGTTCCACCAGTGAAACATTATTTCTTGGACATATATACACGACATCAAGGCCTGTCCGGGACAATTTAGCACTTTGATTAGTCAATCATAAGGCGACACCGAAGCCCAGTCCGGACATTCGACACTTTGGTTCTTTGACGATAACCCCATAACAATAATCATGACCCTAAGGTCCATTTAGACAAACTGGTCCTTGGTTATCATTTCATGTATTTCCATCCCATGTTTCATATGTTGAGCACTAAAATCTTACATTTTTACCCCTAATTATTAGACCAGTTAGCTCTCAATTTTGTGCATATTAGAGCATTTAATACAATTTCTTCGTTTTGTAGATTAAACATGGAGAATACATGAAATCAAGCTAAGTCAGTGGATAATTGCTACTTTTGAGCCTAAAATAGAAGATCTGGAATTTTAGTAATTAATTTGGGCCACTTTTAGGTCTTTCATTGTAAATTGGTTAGTCTAGATCTGGTTTTAAGAGTCTAAACTTAATCAATATTTTAGATTTTAAAGTGATGGAGTTAATTATTTAATTCTCGGAGAGAGAACATGCAATTCAAGCGCCAAAGACTGAAAATCAAGATCAAATGGGCCACAGAGATCCACTTCAATTAGGTCCAAGCTAAGCTCCACAAGCCAACATTGGGCCAGACCACAGGCAGTCCATGCGCATATTACAAGATGGCCCAGACCAATGAGCACTCCAAAGTCCAACAAAGGCCCAAGTCTTCAAGCTCAAGTCAAAGATCCACTGGAGGCCCATTGCTCATTTATAGGTCTAAAACCCAAGTCCATAAACCATTCACACGCCTAAGCTTTGTCCATTTCCTTATCAATCCACACCATCCAATCCTCTCTCTATGCAATCTCGACCATCCATTAGCCAAATCTTGCAATCGTAACCATTCATTCCATACATCTCATCTATACCATTCTTTTCATATCATTAAACTTAGGAAACCCTAGATCCACCTGTCAAATCCAAACCATTCATGCATCATGATTAGATCTAGGTCATCCAAACCATTCATCATGTTGATTAACCTTAGGATCATGATCATCCATACATTATCTCATCATCTATCCAATTAGAACATGCATCCATTAGTCAAGCCATTAGATTTTAGGACATTTCATCACAATCATCTATCTCATACATACATATTAGGGTAAACCCTAGAGCCTCCATGCTAATGCCATCTCATAAATTACTTTGCATTTAATCTAGGCCATTAATCATATCATCTATCCATCTCAACCTTTAAATCATAACGCTCCATTAGGTACCTCATCATTCCTATATTTTATTTCATCCAAATAACCTTAGAGCCATTAGATCTTAACCCAAAGTAATCATAGCCATCCATTCATTTAAAACCCTAGGATTAAGAATAATGCCAAAATCCCATCTAGGTTCATGCCACATCACCTACACCTCATCACCCAATCCCAAGCAATCCAAATTCAGTGTGAAGCAAGAAATTGAGAAAAAAAAAATGGGATTTAGAAGACAAGTTTTGACACAGCTTTGGTATTTTGACCATAAGTTTCAATCCGATATCTGATTGCGTTTATTCTTATTGAGTTGGAAAGAAAACTTGAAGGGCTACAACTTTGTAGTTTACAAAATTTCATGATTCGGACGCTTACTAGGTAAAAATGAAGCTGCAAAATTGTTCATGCCCAATTTTTTCTCCAAATTCCTATCTTCTTTCATTCTCTGCTTAGCCACCAAACCAAGCCACCCCAAAATTCGTGGATGCCTTGTAACCCTAGCCTTTTCAACTTAAAATCTCCTCCATCCACTTCTAAATAAGATATAATCTAAGCCATCAATTCACAACTTAACCCAGATTTAATCTCAACCGTCCATTCCAAATCCTATAAATAGAGTATTGAAGCACACCCATAATTCGAATTTGGCATTAGAGTCTAAAGCTTGGGCGTTGAGGGAAGGAAATGAAAAGCAGAGGAAGGAAAGACAATGTGGAGTGTCGACTTCCACAATGGGTTTTGGGTCAGTGATTTGAATTCTTCTTTTATTTTCTTATTCCATTTTTCCAATGTTATTTAAATTTTAATTCTTTATTTTATGAATAAAATTGAGACAGCGCTTTTAGATTCATAGTTTTCCACTTAATGTGCATTAATTATGATGGTATGATTTTATTTTTAATTCCTTTATGAATGTATGTCTTAATTTAATCGTAGATTTTTCATCTTAAACAACAATTTTTGGGAAAGTTTAGAACCCTAATTTTCGGTTCTAAAACTCTTTTAAGAGTAGGTGAAGAATTTAGAATTGGAATTTTATAATATATTCTTTCTAAGCCCAATCTTTAATTTGATCTTTTCTTGATTAATGAGATTCATATTTTTCTTAATTAAATTAATCATAAATGAAGGACTTGAATTCAATGTTCATTAATAAATGCGAGCTCTATGGTCTAGGTTTTAATTTTATTTTTAAAATATTGATAATGATGCCTCCATAAACTCCAGTCCATTTTCTAATGTAAGATATGTAGATATTTTGATTCTTTATTCTTATTTATAAATCCGATTCAAAATATGGAATTAGGTTGGGATTGAAATTGAATATCTTAATTAAATCTAGGTTAGGTTTAGGTTATTTCTATATTTCTAAGTTAATTCCACTAATGAAAGTTTTAATTAAATTTATTCCTAGGTTTTATTTGCCTATGTTCTGTAATATTTTTCTGGATATATTTTTCGTAATTCCCTTGGGTTCGACGTCGCACTCAATCGCTATACTATTTTATGGTTCGTGTGCTTGTGAGATTATAAATGTAAAATTTGCACATCAACAAATTCTTGTCACCGTTGCTGGAGAATTAAAATAAAAATATTGCAAAATATTTGCTATGAGTATTTCTTTGGAATATTTTTTTTTTATTAAAGCTTGTACATTCAATTCCAATTTTTCTTAAAAAAAAATCTCACAATTTCAAACTTTATGCCAAGAGATTCAAAATACATAAAAAAGGAAATGTCAGTCGACTAGGTGCCCTAAAATCTTGATTTTTGACTTTCTTGGAATTCCTTTTGAAATTGAAGCATTCTTTTGTGGATATTGATTATGAATTTAGAATGACTTCCTTTTAACTTTAGAATTTCAATTAGGGTTATTTATTTTTAATTTCTCCACTAGTTGTAGAATTTTAGGAATTTGCATTTAGTTGGGTTCATGCATTTTTAAGATTCAGAATCTTCACCTAGGTTTGGGTGTTTTATTTTATAAGAATTTAAATCGCGAGTTAAGATTTCTAGAAATACGCTACATAGGCCAAGGTAAGTGCCTAATCACCTTATTTTACTTTTAACTTTTCATGCATTCATATAGAATTGATTAGGTTGTCTTGCATTTATTTTGCATAAAAATAAATAAAAAATATTGCATATTTAATTTTGTCATTCAGTTAGGTTGTTGGTTTCATGCATTAGCTTAGATGTTTAGTTATTGTTTGCATATTTTCTTTGAGTATTGCATTGCTAGATTTAGGATTGCATTCACAAAAAAATAGAAAATAAAAAAAGATTAGTAAATAAAAAATGGTTCATGCACTTCCCATGTAAAATCAATTTAGAAGCCATTGGCTAGATTTTAGTGTTTCATGCTCATTAGGAACCTTTTCAATCTAAATTAATTTTTGTAACCAATGAATAGTTTATCTTTAAGAATGGTGTGTAAGGCTAGTTCTGTCACCAAGACATGCGGTTGAGCATCGTCTAAGGATAAGCTGGGACGAGATGCCGTCTGTGCTCCCCCACTTACCTGGGAACTTACTTGGCCATCTTGTGGTTAAATTCTCATTGGAGACTTAGATTATTTGGAGAGAAAAGTAAGAGCAAGTCTAGAGACAATGTTTGGGTCCTATTAGGAGCCATGCCTAATTCTTCAGTGAATTTTGTCATGTCGAAATTAGCACATCCCTTCCTTTCATAGTGAGTTAGATATTTGGAGTTTCATATCGGAATCATTTATTCCGATTCAAGGATCTCAAGTCTAAAACCATTATTTCCAGTATGATAGTCCAAGGTGGTGCTGAGTTTCACTTTCACTATGAGTCCACTGGACCACTTAGTTGCCAGTCTCATCATTTTATTATTCGCATTAATAATTAGATTTGATAATTCGCAGAATAATTAGATTTGATAATTCTTTTATAAGTTACTATATATCTGATGTTTATATAAATTGAACATCGAACTTTTATATTTGCGACAATGAACACTTATCAACTATATTGAATAGTACAAATGTCTACCATCAATTAAGAGTAGGATGTTCAACACTTCAACTACTAAGGATCCACACCATTTTGATGAGGGCGCTCATTACTCGGCCTTAGCCCCTTCCTTTCACTTGATTCACAAATTCATGGTTCATCCAAATTCAATACTTCCTCTGATAAAAAATACTTGTTCTATTTTAGAATTTTTTATTTTTTAAGGATCAATTTTGTGTGGAGCACGTCAAAATTCTATTAATAGATTCTCTGAATCAATGCAAACCTAATAAAAAAAAAAAGAGGTCGGGGCAATATCTCATTGTATAGTTACTAGTCAATAATTTTCTCCTAACTATACTACAATGCATGATTCTAGACGATGAGAGTCAAAGGTGAAAATAATTACAGAATGCCGTATATTGACAAATCAAAGCTTATAAAAAAAATGTCATTTTCCCATCACGTTGAAATATAATTTGAAGCTCATCGAAAAGGTTAAATATTTGATTTAATGTGAAAATAAAGGAATATGACAAGTAATTTAGGACAATTTCAAAATACATATAGGACAAATATTTTGTGAGAAATATAAGTTTGCCCAGGTAATAGAACACACCAAGGCTAAGGGAAGTAGTGAGAATGTTATTGACTATATCAACTACCCCCCATTAGCCATAGGCCCATATTATTTGACACTTCCAAGTTAGAAACAAGTGACTATTGAAGCGTAATCAGATTCATATTTTTCGTATGATCATACAGATTTCGACGTATTTTTCGTATGATCATCACAACGTGGCATTGGCAGATTTCCACGTATTAAAAAAAAAACAAATGTTTCTCACAAAAACCGTAAAATTCAAGCCTATATGATCCGAATTAAAATAAGAAGAAAACCATTAGACCCCAGTGTGATTACATCGGTATCTCAAAATCCCTTTGTTTTTGTGATCTAGGGAACAAAAAATGGCTTCAATTAAAATTTTGCTCAACTCTAACATATTTTGAGCTTTTCCTATGAAAAACCAATTGTCTCTGAACCCCATTTGTAATGAATCTAAAAGGAAACAGATAAACGAAACCGAAGGACAAAAGGGAGATACCAGCTTCCTACAAAGAGTTAAAGCGAGAGTTCTCTTTGCTTGCCTTAGAAAGGATTCTACTTTAAAATTTTGAAAAAATACTCAAGTGAGTTGGTCTGATTTAAATCGACTTGATAAGACGTTGAATCAAGCAAGTCTACAAGTTTTATCAAGTTTTTCTAAGCTGAGTAAAATTACTCATCCGAATTATTTGATATGATAAGATTTTAAGCTGAGTCCGAATTTCGAGTTTTTGAATCATGGTAAGGATTGTTAAATGAGTGGGTCGACCAAGCTAATTCAACTGAATCTGGTTGTCATTTTCCTGTTGGATTTTCCATGAAAGTAAAATGATCATCATAGGGTAAGCTTTCATTTGGGAATGCTCTCACATTAGTTACCACTTACCATAGGTGGAGGATTTTAACACTTGATTTTTTTTTTCAACTTTTGCTCTCAACATTGAATAGACCAATTTCGCAAGGGTGGTGTGAAAATGACAAATAAACTCAAAATGTTTCATGAATAATATTTGTGAACTTCAAAGTTCTTCAATCATGTTGAAGCCTGAAGAGGATAAAACTTCTAGAATAACCACAATAGCATAACATAGATGAGCTGAGATGCCTCCTGACTCGTGTTTTTTCTCATGATACATGGTAAAAATGGATTCCATCCATGCCACCCAAAACAAAGGTCATGGCTGCCATCATATTCATAGAGGATCAGAAATAATTCCTCTGCAAAGAACCAAAGGATTACAAATTTGCAAGTAGAAAATATTGAGAGAAGGGAGGTTAATGATAGCATGAATTAAGGTGGTAAGAAAGAATGTAATGGAATATGCAATGGGACAAAGACCTTGATGATGATGATAATGAAACAAAATTTCTAACATCTCACCTGAGGATGGACAATTTACATAGGTTTCCAATCCTGAATAATATAATGATGGGCTGGAGTTACTAATGATGTTTGGGCCCATATGCTGGCTCCAGCCCTGAGAATTAAGACTAATTATAAACCAGCAAGGCTTGGATGAGCTACAACCCAACCTTCCATTGACAACCCTAATTACAAAAAAAAAAAAAGTTGAATTAGCTCAAGAACAAGGTCAATACCAAAAAGAAGAAAATCGCCAATGGCAAAAGCAGTACAACAGAGATCTGTTGGATTTGAGTTCAGTTTTGAATGCACTAAAACCTATCATAGCAGGCCAGATTCTTCAAGCTTTTGGGCAACTGTCGATGGGCCAGGTCGGCCATGCATAGCATGTGTCAAGTCCCAATCAATCATGAACCAGTCATTGGGCTGTCGGGCTCTCAGGCCGAATGGTCATCCCTAAATTACAAGCAAGCGACATCTTAAGCCAGAAATAAATGATTCTTGTTTTCAGGTAAACCATCTATGTTTGGGACAGTCGTTGATACAATCTTCCATCCCTTTTTCTGTGAGTTACGTAGGATCTCAAATAGGAAGATTAAGCCCCATGCATCCCCATTCACATCAGGATCATCATATACAACTGTAACGATCAGTTATAATGAGCTCATAAATTACCTTACAAAATATATAGTTCATCTCATAAACCCTAAACTGTCCGAAAGCCATTATCATGCGTACCTTTGAGAGAGAGCAGGAGAGATTTGTAACATGATGCACTCTCAAACATTTATATTCAATCCACCCAAACTATAGACCCCTTTGTGGACGTGCATAGCCCAAAATCAGATTAATCCAACAAGCCTGGCCTCCAAAAGATTTAAACTTTTACGAAAGAGAAAAAAAAATGCAGAAGATGAAGGGTTCAAACCAGAGAGGAAGTGTTGTTGGGCTGGTGATCTCCAACACAAGATTTTTCACAAATCACTAATCAGATGCAAGATAATTGTTTTCAATGTCTCTGATTTCTAATTTGATCCCCATATTTATAGATGATTTAAATTTCTTAGATTTCTCCATGAATGCTGGTGAAACAGCTCTCCAATTCAATCAGGTGGACCTTTTGAGGAACATTCAAGGTAAGAGCTGTTGGCTCGTCACAGTTGACCCCTAGCACTTTATTAATTTAATTGATTTTAATTAAAACAATATTCCACCTTAGCCATTGAATTGGAAGTGTTGTCTATCCTCATTCTAGTTGTCCATTTGATGGCGTGAGACTGCCAACTAGGATTAGGATTAGGATTTTATCCATCAGTGTGACTCAGCTTATTCACCATGAACATGGGGCAATGACTCGGGCAATTTAGATTCAGGATGATACATGCTAGGTGCTTTATGGCTGTAGCAATATCTATACTGAAGGCTATCAAATATTGCCTAAAATGGTTCGGTTACAGTTGCAACACAAACATATGCAATGCCAAAATGCACTTGGTCCAAACTATTGTTTTTTGAATAATACTGGTCCAGCAATTTGTCAGGATTAAGATGCATGAAACACATTAAGTGTATTCTTTGTGGTGGGAGACAATCATTCACTATTGCTGAAATTTGCTACGATACTGACCAGACGCCAATCTCATTGAGGAATGGATCACATAGTAAGATGTCTTCCACTGGTTTCAAGACTGCAACAGCACCGCAGCAAAGGTTGTGGTCACGCGATCGGTACAAGATGTGGAGAACATCTGCTTTTCCTTCATTTCTAAATAAATAACATGGGAGGCACTTTGCCATTGAGTTGAGTTTCCTTAAAGTAGGGTGTCTAAATACTCAGCAATTGTGGTGTATTTGACATGAGGATACAGTTCTGTTCCATCCATGCCTGATGGCTCGATGTCAAAGTAGGTATGGTCTCCCTTAATGAAAGCCGAATATATGAAGATCATGTCCATGTTGCTTGGATATGGAGTTTCTGAAATGTGAAACAGAATGGTCATGAGGAAAAGTAGAATAAAACTTGAAGAAATGAAGCCTAAAACAACACTGAATCATTTAGTTAAAAAAAGAATCAGTGATGATATGGAGCTAAGCTGCAAGAAATACATGCAGTAAGCCCTCTAGTAACAACTACTTCAGAAATAATAAGTTCTAACAAAGACTAACATTTTGAGGAACCAACTTTGTTTCATGTAACAACAAATCATCTTCAGTGTCTACAGTATAAAAATTAAAAAGAAAATGACAAAAGCTTAGCCAGGTAACTCAACTCAATTGGATTGAGTCAAGTATTTCTGAAGAATACTGCCAAAACGTCAAGGGAATTCAGCGGAGCTTCTCAACAGATTGCATCCGAGTACAATGAGACTTTTAAGTTTTAAAACCTATATACAGTGATAAATCTCCTTTCCAAAAAATACAGTGATCAATCTAGTTTTTGGACCTTTTGTTGTTGGAAGAAGGCTGAGATGATGGTAATAAATGCACTTTTTGCCAACTGTGTGTATGCAGACTGTGGACGACCTGTTGCACCTCTACTTGTACACCTCCATTCACTCCATTCTAGGACTTGCCGAGGTTCATGTCGATGGGTCAATTGGGAAACACTGCGCTATAATAGGGTGCCTACCAAAATCATCTTTAACTACATCACTAAATCCATGCTTTTTAATTTTAATTGGGATCATTAAAAAATCTTACTTTAGGCAGGGTTTCAATGTTTCAATCAATAACGAGATCATCTCAGATGGGATAAAATTGGTTTGAGATTCAATTCGGAGGGAAGGGGGTGGGGTGGTGGTGATGAGACCTAGGTGGCCTACTTGGCCTGGTGCTTATTTGTACACTGATGCCTAGCAGATCCTATGGGTATGTGCGGCCGAGGCAGAATCCAAACATAGGACCTTCTTGTGTACTAACAGAATTCTGGACCATCTCAAAAGATGGGGCCCACCATCAAACACTTCATATGAGATGGATGGATACAGAATACTGGGATCTAGATGCCTATCATGTCTGTGTTGGAACTTGTGGCTCAATTCCACTGAAATTAGGAGTCTATTTTGTAGGACTCTTAATTACATGGGACTCCTAATTACATTAGGAAACTTCTAAGTGATGGAGTCCTAATCAGATTAGGACTATGGACATGGCAGGTTTTCCACTTTATATACGGTGGGTATTCTCCATAGAGAGCCCCACTGTTCAGCCGAGTGCCTTCCGAGGCCACAAGGGGCCTCTTGCAGCAGAGGTGTGGAGAGGGAGATAGAGAGAGAGGGAAGATACTAAAAAAGATCTTAGGATCCAATTATTGTATCTGTATTCTTTTTATCTATAATGAAATTTACACTCTCCCGTGGACGTAGGTCAAGGTTGGGCCGAATCACGTATATCTCGTGTGTTCTTTCTTTTTGTGTGATTGAATCTGTATTTTCTGTATGTGGGTATTGGGTCTATTCCCTAACAGTCTGGAGTCCATACCATCCCAAAATAAGATTGTAGAGTCACATTTTCAAGCCCAAATACCAATGTTATGGATTTGATCACATAGATGGGTGTTCAGATGGATGTCAAACAACTTTTGTAAGGTGTTTGGAGGATTTAAAATGTAGAAGTTAGACCCACTATCTAACACACCATTTGGATGTATGTGGGGAGAACCCATTCTGTGATACCCCTCATGTTGGCCACATGACATGTCTAATTAGGTCCATACCATTTTATTGATTAATATGTGGCCTTGAAATTGCACAAATGCATCTATTTGTCTTCTCAACCACACAACAAATGGCTCCTCTTCTTAATTTATCGCCAATGCAACATCATCTTTAACACATCTTATTTCTCCACCAGAGAAATCACAATCAGGAAACGAAGTCTCCTTCTAGTGCTCTCCCCGCCAATACTAAAGGTGAGAATACCACAAGACGTAATAAAAAAATGTGTGATGTGTATGATGCCAAACCGGAGTCCCAGTGTTACGATTAATGTAAATCTTGAGCACGAGAGAAGCCTGACGCCAGAACAGGGTTTGTGATTTGGATGTCTATTTGCTGCCTTTTTATGAGTTTTCCTTATTTAATGGGAGTTCACTACAAATGGAGACGCTTCATTTGAAACTCTACCGTGGGCAGTAAGGAAGAGATTTGCAAAAACTGGGTCAGAAATTCAAGGAAACGAAGATGAGAGGTGGCCCAATATCAAATAACCTCTCTCCCTATAAACTCTTTTGACTCATCTCAGATGATAGATCCATGTCCATCAAAAGGAAAAAGTGAGGCTCCAATGGATGTAGCAGAAGTGTGGAACTGAAAACAAGAAACTGAAGAGGGTTGTGGCTCAGAGATTAAAAGGACAATGGTACGATGCAAGAAAGATGCTGGGATTCTTGAAAGGATTGGTGGGGTAGTGGAAGATCATTGATGACCAAGATTTTGAAAATGGTCAAGTTTTCCATTTCATCATCTTGTTATCACACATACAGGTAGATTCTACACCCCTGATGTAATATAGTTGAGTAGCATGTCAAACAGTCACCTTTTGTCCAATCCAAATACTCCATGGCTGCTGTTTGGATGGAGGGAAGGGGAGGTAACAACATTCAAGGGGCAGCAATGGCATTGAGAGAATCACCTTCTACCAAAAATGAGCAATGCAATTTCTATGACGATTTTTAAGCTACTTCAATGGCCAAAATCTTCTCTTCTTTTTTTTTAGGACACCAAAATCTTTTTTGAATTGGACCCACCCACCCAATCTAAGCAGCCCCAATGACATGAAATACAAAGTTTCTCATATATGGAATAGAAATAACTAATATGGAGCAATTAACGAAGAAAGAGGTTAACAATAAAGACTCTTTATTAATGTATAGAATCTCTATCATGATTATTGTTATTAGAGGGCCCCCTAGATGGAAAAAAAGGCTCTAATAATGTAATCAAACAGTATCCTAAATAAAAATAATCAAATACCCTATCTTTGTAAACTTTAAACATGCACAAGCTCCAAACTGCTAATCAATTGAACTCGACATGGATAGAGCATTCCTCAAAGTTGCTATATGGACAATTGCAACCTAGATCACAAATTGTGGGGAATGGGGTGATCAAGATAACCCTGGTATTCAAAATGGCCTAACTGGATAGACCAAGTTCCAAGTAAAATCACAATTGTATTGAATAACACTGTAATTGCTCCATACCTCGTATTATCTTAAGGACTTCTTCCTCTGGTACATAAACTTTCTCAAGCTTCTTCCCAATCTTCATCTCCCAAATCTCAACCAGTTCATTCATAGAGTACACATTGCCTGGGGGCCTCAGGTACAGTACCTTGTTCAGAGTCCTAGGATCATCCACAGTACTGATTGTAAAGGCAGCAACGTCACAGTTCTTCACAAATACAACTGCAAATAATGAGCAGAATAGGGTCATAACTTCTTTTCTTTGAGCAGCAAGAGAAAAAACTTTTATTAAAATCAAAACAGAACCATGACAAAGTACACGAGGCCCAAGAGAATTAGGCCCAAGAAAAGAAGCAAGATAAAAAACAGACAAACAAAAACAAAAACGAGAACAAAAATCTCCGCTGTGATAATATAAACTATCCTCCTGGAAGCTGAAAGGTGCCACAAGTCGAAACCACCGACACCATTCTTTGCAAAGAAATCTGCCACTCCCCATTGACTGAACGGCTGACATGCACAGAGGACACCTCCAGGCCCGAGACCAATTCATTAATCTCAACCAGAATGATTAACCTACAAAGGGGACGTTTTGATCCCCTGGCCCATTTGATAACATTGGAAGAATCAATTTCAATCACTAATTTGTTTCCCCCAAAGCCCACTCATAAAGTCAAGGCTCTCCCAATATTAAGAAGTTCTGCTTCGTTAGAGTCCTTAGTTTCCACTAATTCCGTAAATACAACACGGGTGGATCCCGAATGATCCCTAAGGATGCCCCCTATCCCGGCCGGACCAGGTTTACCCCTTGAGGCCCCATTCACATTAAATTTCAGAGTTCCACTTGTAGGAGGGGACCACTCAACCCATTTCTTCCGATTCCGAGAATTAGATTTCATACAACCTGTTGTGGGACCCACTACACAACACTGTTGACTATGTGGAACACACCTCTGGACATAGTTGACCAAAATCATTCCAGTTTGGAAAGTTGACTTAGAGAATGTTGCAAGCTATGTAATTTAGTATAATTAATTATTCTTTTATTTCTTTCCTTTTTAGCCATCGTAATTGGCTCCTTATAATCTATTTATACGTATACTCTCATTCGATTATAGAGACAAAAGAATACATTCAAAGAGAGAGATTGCTCTTTTCCAATCTTTTCTCCTATTTTCATATTATTTTTCTTTTCTCCAATATTACTTTCAACATGGTATCGCCAAAACGGTTCTCTGGATGCTTTAGGAAGATTTTTCCTTGGTTCGTTTTACTGTTCCTCACCGGATTCCGACATCATCTTCGGCTTTGGGCTTTTTGAGGACTCCTGTAGCAGATAATCCCTCCTTTCTTTGCAAATCTGAGATTTTTTTACTACCGCTCTCACGGATCTGACATTTTTTTTAGATCTTGACTGCGTCTCCCTACAACAGTTTCTTCTCTGCCGTCGATCTGTTTTTCCGGCGAAGCACTTGTAGACAGGGGCCTCCCTACCTTTGCCGTTTTTGACAGGCCTTTTCATCCATAAGGTTGGATCCCTGCTTTCGACCTTCCGTCTTTGGCTTTTGGGCCTATTCTCTTCCAACGGAACTCTCGCTCAAGAAAACCCTTTTTTTAGTTTTCCGCTCCGATCATCTGTCTCCTTGCACTATTGGTTTTCACCCCTGCCCTTGCTGCCATTGGACCTGGTTGCACAACATTCCACCTTTGGTGGGGCCTCCTCGTCTGCCCTCTTCTCTTTGCTGCCTGGGATGTTAGTTGTCCCTATTTTTTGGGGTTTCCCTTTGGACCTGCGAGGAACAAGCTCTGCAGCACCTGGGTATTGGACAACTACAGTCGCCCCTACCTCTCTCTTGCATCTGCACGACTTTGGCTTCAGCAATTCCTCTCCGAGTTAGGCCTTGCCCCTGCCGATCAATTAATCATGTTTGTGACAATCAGGCTGCCACTGACATAGCCTCAAACCCTATCTTTCGCGAACAAATAAAGCATATTGAAATTGATTGTCATTTCCTTCGAAAACACATTTCTAAAGGTCAGGTCTTCACTCCTTATTTCAAATCCAAAGACCAACTTGCAGATATGGTTACCAAGGCCATGTCTCGTACTCAACTCGATCATGCCTTATGCAAGTTGGACTTTACACTATATCTTCGCACCAGCTTGAGGAGGAGTGTTGTGGAACCCACTACACAACACTGTTGACTATGTGGAACACACCTCTAGACATAGTTGACCAAAATCATCCCAGTTTGGAAAGTTGACTTAGAGAATGTCGCAAGCTATGTAATTTAGTGTAATTAATTATTCTTTTATTTCTTTCCTTTTTAGCCATCGTAATTGGCTCTGTGTAATCTATTTATACATGTATTCTCCTTCAACTATAGAGACAATAGAATACATTTAAAGTGAGAGATTGCTCTCTTCCAATCTTTTCTCCTCCTTTCATTATTATTTTTCTTTTCTCCAATATTACTTTCAACACAACCCTCCCAAGATTGCATAAGATCCACGGCTTTAAGATCCTTAAATTCCTTGTTGGAACAAAGCCAAACACACAGTCTTCATTTCGCTTTTTGGAAGAGCTTGCTAAACTCCGATGTCTTCCCTTCAAAGATCCGAGAATTCCTCTCCTTCCAGATAGTCCACAAGACCGCCGATGGGATCGTGATCCAAATCAGTCTCCTCCTGGGATTAAGACTAGGAAGAAACCAAGACCCCGCGACACCATCCCAAGAGGGGAAACACACCCAAGAAACTCCCATAAGATTCAAGAAACAGCTCCAAAGCCTCCAAGTCATAGGGCAAGTGACTAAGAAGTGATCAATAGTTTCGTCAACCATCCGTCAAAGGGGGCAGATAGTGTCCACATCCGAACTCAGCAAACCTCTTCTCCTAAGGTCCATCCTAGTCAGAATTTTCCTCTTCGCGCAACACCATACAAATAGCTTGGCTCTAGGTGGAGCGAGACTTCTCCAAATTAGAGACTGAGATACTAATGAACCATTAACATTCTGAGTTGCCACCTCAATCATAGACTTAAACCAAAAAAATCCCCGATGGATCACCCATCCACACCAGCTCATCATCAACCTCTAGATCAAAAGGTAGCTCCCCCAGTTGAGCTTTGAGTTCGTTCAAGCTGTCAACCTCAAACGTCCTTAGATCTCTCTTAAAATCTAGATGCCAAGAAATATCTTGATCTCCCACACGGTAAACATCTTGCACCAAGGCTTGTTTATTCCTAGCTGCTCTGAACAATCTTGGTAACCCCTCTCTCAAGGGTCCATCCTCCAGCCACAAATCCTCCCAAAAAGGTCTGATTGCCCTTCCCATTAAAAATGAAGTCTTCCCCTAAAGAGATTTCCAACCTTCGTTCTACCCTGACACACCCTCCACCATGCTTTAAGAATCCCTGAACCCGTCTTGTCCACTTCCTTCCCAAAACTCCACCTATTTGCATCCGAAGTACCATTTTTAGAGGTCAGAACTTGGACCCACAACGCGTTCGTTTCTTTTCCAAAGTGTCACCCCCATTTACATAATAAGACCTCATTTCTCAAACGTATAGGGACTAAACTTAAGCCGCCTTTGGATTTGGCTTTGGTAACATCCGACCACGCTACTAAGTGAACTTTTTCCCTTATCCTCCCAATTTTCCCAAAGGAACCTCTGAAATAGCTTTTCCATCTTAATGATCACACCTTTCGGAATTTCAAACTACGTGGGGAGATTGATCAATACTGACTTAAGAAGAGTCAGTCTGCCACCCAAGGATAGGTACTTCTTACCCCACCCAGCCAACCTTCTCTCTATCCTTTCTACTACCAGGGCCCAAAAATTCTTTAGCCTGGGATTCCCTCCAACTGGAAGACCTAAATACGTAAAGGGCAACTTCCCTACCCCGCAACCTACATCAACGGCCCATTCCTTAACCCTCAATCTCTCCAATTCAACCCCTATAAGAGTGCTTTTACCCAACTTGATCCGAAGACCGGAGACAAGCTCAAAACATCTGAGAATCGCACGGTATCCTAACACCTCTGAACTACTGGATCGTAGAAAAATAAAAGTGTCGTCCGCAAATTGAAGGTGGGTGACTACCGGCCCCTTTGGACACACCTCAAATCCCCTCACAATACCCAAATCCTTGGCTTACAATACCAGCCTATTTAGGCTTTCTCCAACCATAATGAAATAAAGGCGAAAGCGGATCCCCTTGTCTCAGTTCCCTACTTTCACCAAGACCGAGTACCTTGTGTCCTCCACACATGCTTGTATCCACCTCCGCCATCTACTTTTCAAAAGCCATCCTCTCAAACAGATAACCCACGAAAGACTCGTCCACACAATCATATGCCTTTTCCATATCAATCTTAAAAAGCAACCCCCGTTTCCTCTCATTTCTCCTCATATGAATCAATTCATTTGCAATTAGGACACCATCCAATATTTGTCTATTCTCAATAAAAGCCCCTTGTGAGTCACCAATTACCTCTGGCAGTGCTTTCTTTAGCCTTTTAGCTAGCACGTTAGCTAGCAATTCGTAGATACTACCAACGAGGCTACTTGGACAATAACGTGACAATTCGGATGGGCCCTCCCTCTTCGGAATGATGGTAGTAAAGGAATTTTTCAGGCTTTTATTGATAATGTCATCTTGATGAAATTCCTTAAAGAACCTAAGAACATCAGGGTGCACAGTCTCCCAGCAAGCCTTAAATAATGCAGAATTAAAACCATCGGGCCTAGGAGCCTTATCACCTTCTAAACTCTCCAAGGCATCCCTAATCTCTTATGAGGAAAACTCTCTCTCAAGCCAAACCGCCACCCCCCCCCCCCCCCCCCAAAAAACTAATCCTTGTGAATTCTATCCCATCCATAGTGGGTAGTTGGAACCTCGAATCAATATTAGAGGCTAAACTAAGGTTAGAGAAAGGAGAGCCAACACTCCTAGGTAGCGAGAGGGGAAGAGAAATTAGAAAAATAAAAGATAGCACCCAACACACTAGCCAAAGAGAAGAAGGTTGACCCCAAAAGGATACACCCAGGTCGGGAAAGAAAGAAGAAGGAAGGAAGAGAAAGTATCTGGGCCTCAAAGGAAAGAGATTGCATGCCATCTACCGACACCAAGGAGGGAGAGTGACTCCGCTGAAGAGACGCTTAGCTGGCTGCAACCAAATTCTTAGAAGACGAGGATAGGCTTCTTAGAGCTCTAATGTCAAAAACAAAAGAACCGCCATACACTGAATGAAGAAAGAGCAAGATTCAACATCGAAGCATTTGAGAAGGGGGCCTATGAACCAAAGTAATCAGCTCTAGAAGAGTAAGCACCCGACAACGAAACAGTGGATCTCCAACAATGTCTAATATCGGTCCTCCAAAATCCCCAAACCTCTGCATAAGCATAGGGCACTAAAAGAAGGCGAAAGAGGCCCGCCACCACTTGAACCGACCAAAGAAGCAAACAAGCCATGAGGTTTCCACACACAACAATCTAACAAAACAGAAGAAAAGAAGGGAAAAGGAGTACTCAGATCCACTGGCTGCGACGAAAGACTAGAAGTGGGAGGCGAAAGAGGCCGATCCAACAAAAAAAAGGAGGGAGGCGAAGGTTCAGAAGCCGGCTGAAAAATAGCTAAGAAGAACCACACTATAGCTTCCCGAATGCTAGCCTTATCAGTTAGGCACCCACCTTCCACCACCACTAATCTGATATTGTTCACAGCTCTTCTATTAGGAGCACAAGAATGAAAGAATTTGGTGTTCTTATCCCTCTCTTTCAACCACAAGGCCCGTGACTTTTGCCTCCACTCTCCTTCCTCCAACCTTAAACAGTCCCAGAGGGTTGCTTTAGAATCTTTTTTGGAAGCTAGTTCACCTTCATCAAGATCTCAATCTTCTTCTAGCCTGGACCAAAGCTCAAGCTCCTGGAGAGCTATTTCTTTTCTTTTCTTAGCAGCTCCCCCATTTGAAGCAGCCCATTCATTTATTTTCAATTTCAGCATATGGAGCTTTTTGGAGAGAACAAAGCCTGCCCAACCTTGGGTATTACACCTTTCCGACCATACTTTCACATGTTCCATGGATTTTGGATCTAACAACCACGCATTGCTAAACCGAAAAGGCTTCAGTCCCCAGTCAATCTGATGCGGTGCATCCCTGCCTTTTTCTTTACTTGCTATTTTTTGTTTTAGTTAGTTTTATTTTAAGCAAGAGTTGCCTTTTTCTTTACTTGCTATTTTTTTGTTTTAGTTAGTTTTATTTTAAGCAAGGGTAGTGTTGTAATTTTGCTTTATTTTATTTTAAGTGATTCTTTATATAAGGCTTTGTAGCCCTTTGGACAAAGACAGTTTTTACAATGAAATAAAATCAAGATTGAGAATTTCTCTGCAAATCCTCTGCCGTGATTATCTTGAAGCGAATCCGAGAGTTTGGCGTGAAGTTGTCTCCCTTCCAGGTACTTGATCCTCTTCCTCTTCCTCTTCTCTTCTTCTTCTCTCTCTTCTTCTCTTCTCCTACTCATCGTATACCCTTTAACTCCATCCAGATCTATTGCACCCCTTATCTTAGCCTCCTTTTGCCCTTTCACTGTTTTAAACCTCTTCATCCAACCCTAACAGTCCACCAGCTGCCCTCAAACCTTTGGACCCTTTTCAAGCCTCATACAGCCTTTACCACCTGTCCCAACCTCCATACAGCCCTAAACTACAGCTATCATGTTTTCCCATAGCCTTTCTTAACCTCCTTTACACCTGTCCTGTTCTTCCAGTCCCTATCTTAGCCTTTTCAACCTGTTTTCCCCTCTCTCTTACTGCTGTCCCACAAAACTGGGCATTTTCTTAACCTCATTAACCTCTTACACTGCTGTTAAAATCAAATTTAATCTTTATTTGATGTTGGTTTTATGTGTTTGTGTGATTTGATAATCCTTTTGGTTTTGAGAGCCTTCTACTTTGAGCTATGACATGGTTTGGATTGTGACTTTATTACTTACATTGAATCCTCTGAATTTTATTGATTATTTGTGGTAGATTTTATTATTCTAATTGTTATTATTAATTTTAATTTTAATTTCAGCCTCATTTAGTTTCTTATTATTGCATAAATCGCATTTAGGCATTTAGGGTCACCTTTTGTCTTGTCCTGCGTCACAATCTCTTCCGTATCATACAAAACCAGACAGTAGTCTGATATTGGGCAGAAAAGTTTCACCTGACTAGCACTGGTGAAAGAGTCTCCCAATCCGCCGAGATAAGGAATCTATCAAGCGTTGACAGCTAGACCATGTATATCGCCTGCCGATAAGAGGAAAATCATTCAGCTCACATCTTTCAATGAAATTAGAGAAAGCTTCCATTGCCCTTGTATATCCCCTTCCACCCTTCCTTTCCAATGCGAATCTGATGACATTAAAGTCTCCTCCCAAGCATCACTTAGCAAATGCCCAAGCTTTGATATCTTCTAACTCATTCCAGAAATTCTCCCTATCCCCCTCTGCATTCGGACCATACACATTTGTTATACTACCTTCAGCTCCCTCATCCACATTAATGATGGACGGGTTCCATATGATGAGCAGTCCCCTAGAACGCTCCTCCGCTAGTTTGCAAAAGCTCTCATTGTCTCTAACACCCCAAATTTCCTTTAACAACAGGTTATCAATTATTCTCTTTTTGTTTCCTGAAGGAGTAAGATATCCACCGTGTTCTTCCTTATAAACTGACGGATAGCACCTCTCTTCTCCTAGAGTCCAAGACCCCTAATATTCCAAGTCATTATCTTGATTGGGAAACCTGACCACTCTGGACTCTCCTTCTTGGCAGCCAATCCCTTCTATAGTAAACCTTAAACAAACCATAGCTTCCCCTGTTGATTATTGCATCTCTTCCATCTAGAACTCCTTGACGAAATGGAAGAGGAACGATCCACATCCTCCATCTGTTCAAAGTTCTTCAAAGCTTGAGAATCGTTGTTGAAATTAATTCCCAATTGCCTTCCCACTTACAGAATTTCTTTTCCATCTTTTTCTGAATAACCTCTTTTCATCAAGATTTCCATGTCCCGATCTGTATCTTTCAATAAAAAAATTATTTTCTTTGTTTTTTTCTCCTTTCTCTTTTCACTATTTCCTAGAACATCTTTCACCTTAGAGCCTTTTTGCAGACCAGAGCTGAGATCTTCAGCCTGATCTCCCAAACTGTCCTCTTCCAACTACTACTCACTACCCTTCTTTTCTGTAGTCTTTTTGCAGTTAATACCAGCCACAGAGGCAACGAGGGTTGCAGAATGATTTCTTGAGTGGATGTTGGGAAAGCCCTGAGTAAAAGTTGAGTATGTTGCGCTCCCTTCTCCTTCGATGGATTTTATAGATCGCTAAAGTCTTGTCTTTCGAACCAAAAGGATAAGTGCAATAAGGTCCATGGTTGGGCTGAAACTGCAAGGCCCATGCAGGAAGGCCATAGCCCAAAGGAAAAGACAATTGAGTCACGTTCAACTCAGGTCCACGCCCAAGTAAATAAGCATGGCCCACGTTTACTACTTTAACTTCTCCTTCACCTACCCCGCACGATTCTCGATCATGCACGCCACATCTGCTTTGAATTAGGGGCAACGGAATTGCCGCACGAAGCTTCCCTCCTAACATTCTTACCCTCCCCATTGCGGGCTCTGATTCCTCAACTAATGCACATGTTTCCACCTCAGGTAGCTCCCTTTTCGCATGTTTACCACGTGGCGATCTTGGTAGGGAATCCTCAGACGGTCTGGATACCTCCCCTTCCGGTGAAGATCCTGATTTTTCCGATGCAGATTCCAGCCAATCCACCAGTGCATCAACCTCCATCAAAGCTACAGGAAAAGATTTTCCATTGATACTCACCATCACCATCTACGGTAGGTAGTCATTGATCCCAACCATGGTTGTTAAAATCTTACGATACACAATTCATACGATATGATAAGAGAAACGATTCGTATCTGTCAACAAATCTTACGATTCGTATAAATAATAGACTTATAAGGTTATTAGAAGTGTAAAAGCATGAAACATTTCGTTTTAATGGTTTTTAAGACTTGAGTTGATGAACAGTTAAGACCTTTCAATTTTTTGAGGGTTTTTTTAGTTCATTATTGACTTTTCATAGTATAATTGGATTATATACTGGTCTTATACCTTTGTGAGTTAGAGCATTGAAATTTGAGCTCCAATAAACTAATTATATAGAATTCACTTAATATTGAAAGAAAGTTGGAGAATTGCTCATGTTACTACATTTTAGATATATTTTACGTTATTTTATATATTAAATATTTTTTAGGGAAAATACTTATGAATCTTACGATTCTACGATTTACGATACACGATTTGCGATTCAAGATATATTAACGATTTCCGATACGATTCGATTTTCACAACATTGATCCCAACCTCCAGCAAAAGGTGAAGTAATGAGCATCCTCCTTGTTTAGGTTCCGATGATGGATCTCTACCAGATTTTCGATTCTCTGCCCAAATGCTTTGATGAGGTTTTGCGACCAACCTTCCAATGGATAGCCAAAGCATCTCACCCAAACATCTCTCTTGTGGCTAACATATCTAGCTGCCATTGTTCGATGATCCTGAACAGGTTCGACGCTAGATCCAAACATTTCCTCACCTCCAATTCATCTGCTAGGGTGACTAAAAAATGATTATCCCCAATTTGGTTGCTTTGAACAACCGAAAGACCTTCCTTCTCCAAGGCTGAAACCAACTGTGACCGAGAAGAGGCGCCAATTGGAGCCACCACCACTGCTCTTGATAGCCACTCATGGATCTCTATCTGCTCCTCTGCATTCAACATAAGCTCAATAGTCTTCTCAGAGGGGTTGGACTACCAGTACCATTGGAAATTTGGACCTACTTCAGCCCAGAGTTTTGGAAGACATCTACCCACCTACTATGGATCCCAAGCAAAACCCATTTCTTCACTTTGACTGAAGGTCCCACCTTAGAGTTGGTCTCTCTGGTAACTGTGAGGTCATCCTTCTAGATCTGCCTTCTCTGGAGCAACGCCGGATTCCTTTGTGACTTTGTGAAATCTTCCTTCTGGATCTCCCTTCTCTGGAACAACGTCAGATTCACTTGTAACTTCCTTCCAGCCAAACGCCCATTAAACGCCATCGTCGCCCTGACTCCCTCTCATCATTCTAACAAAGGCAAAGATCCTCCCAGCTGCATCCTTCTTCCTTGGGACGAAGATATCTGTGGCGGTCCCCATTGCCTGAAAATATCTTGAAGCCAACTCCGAGTGGTGACATCCGGCCAATCCGGCAAATTAGCTACGAAGAGGGTAACAAATGGCTCATCTCCACTACCTAGCCTCTTCCTCCCCTTCTGTTGTTGCCATCCCTCCTCGCCAAACTCCTCACACTCCCCACTCCTGTCTCGCCTCTCACCTGTGAAGCCCAAATCTCCTGCAAAATCTCTCCTCTCACTCTTGGTATGGTCTCTCTCATTCTCTCTCTCGCTCACTCATCTCTCCCTATTGTTACTAACCCCATAATAGGGTCATAACTGAAAACAGGAAACCACAAACAAACAGTGCGCCAATGCAATGTCAACAGTTCCTTTCATAGAAGATGAAGAAGAAGAAGAAGACGGCGATGATATAAGCCTACAGGCACCAATCTCCCTCTTTTAAAACCAGTAAAAGGTTACTTTTAAGAATCAACAATTCAACAACAGACCTTTAGTGTTCCCATCTCCAAAGATCCTCACTTTGTCCCTTGGAGGTGTCTTAAGCCCTGGTTGCACAAGTGATGGAAGTAAATACTCTGCAAAAAAATTGTTGGAGACAAAGGTGTATGGAATGCCTTCATTCACTATCATGTGCCGGATTTCAGCTTTGTTTGAATAGAAGTTGTAGTCAAGATTGGAAATCTGAACTTTGTCAGGATCTTGTCCAAATTCTGATGGAATGAACCTCTACATTTATTTAGAGAAACTATATCAGGTCCAATAAATAAAGTTGCCCAACAAAATTGCATAAATCATTTCTTTCAGTACTTCATTAACTATCTTGATGTGAATCAAAGTTCTCCAATAAAAACAATGAAGATTTATTTTCCCATATATAAAAGGAAACTTAGCCCACTAGCCTTAATTGTCCAAAAATAAGATGAGCCAATGTTACACATATTACTTTAATAAAACTGACACCTGATATTATATACTCAATGGATGACAATATGAGTGCAAGTTCTCAATGACCTCAATCAACATGTTAGCAAGCAGAACAAAGCCCCAGCCTTTTCAAAAGTTTATTTGTAATTGTTAAATAACTTATTGACTATGACTATATAGTTAATGTTTTACTGTATCATTACTATTTTACTTTTACTGTTTACTTTAAGTGGTTATTAGTGATAGAGTTTGATGGGATTAGGTTAGATGTAGATTAGCATAACTAATTCTATTGTATTCCAACAGCCTATAAATACAGGATTTCCTCCCATGTCCATGCCCATAGAAATGCTACAGATCTAACGGCATAAACAGAAATTGCCCTATGAACCACCCAACGAATGTAGTAACCAAGAAAATCCTTGCTTTGAACTGAGGGAGAAGAGAATTCTCTAAGGACGAGTCACTGAAAAAGAATCACAGCGAAGAAATCATGGACCGTCCGTTCTAGTTGATACCATGTTAGAATGAAAATAAGAAAAAGAAAGAAAATAATGGAAGAAAATGGAAGAAAAGAGAGATCCTTCTCTGTGTTGCATTGCTTGTCTTTCTAACAAAGGAGGATAAATGTATATAAAGAGTACAAGGAGCCAATCAAAGGCGAGGAAAAAGGAAAGAAAAATCATTTACAGTCAATGATATCTAACAATATCTAAAAGTCAGCCGATATGTATAAAATGTGATACACCATATCCTACAACATGTTGAGGGGAGTGTGGTTTGGTTACTTCATGGATTATACCATGGTTTCCACAAAATTTCACAAACTCATTAGAGGCATATTTTCCACCTCTATCGGATCTTAGTACTATCTTTTTCCAAGTTGAATTTCAAACTCAGTTTTATAAATAATAATTTTTTCTAATGCTTCATCTTTACTTCTAAGCAAATAGACCTTGATTTTTTTTAGAAAAGTCATCTATGAAGGTGATAACATTTTTCACAAATATCTTTATGAATCAACTCTAATAAATTGGAGCATCTTTCAACTTACTTGAAAGGATTTCTATGGAACTTTTATTGAAAACACACTTTACATTTTCCATCGTGCTCCTTGGGGGCATTAGGAATTAAACCCAAAGAACTTATAAGCTTGACAGATTTAAAATTAACATTTCTTAACCTACCATGCCACACATCCACAGACTCATCAAGTAAGCAAAATAAGCATTATTTCTATTCATAACATTCAACTTAAATAGTATATCACAAGCATAACAATTGCCCACAAAACTCCTATTTTTGGAGAGTACACATTTGCCCCCTCCAAATACAGTCTTAAACCCATTATTGTCAAGCATTGAACCACTAATTAGGTTCTTCCTCAAATCAGGGACATGGAGCACACGTCCACAAGAGTGTGGGTCTCATTGGAAGTGAGTTTCAAGCTAACAATGCCTTTGCCAATAACCTTGGCCTTCAAGAAGTTTCCCGTGAATATATCATTATCATCTTGTATGAATTCATAGGAGGTAAACCCACATGGCTAGAAAAAAAAGACGAGTAAGACCAATATCCAATCCACCATTCTTTAGCATTGCTTGCTAAGAATGTTTAGGCCAGTACTGTAACGGATTCTTCTGCCACGTGTACTTTTGCCTTATTTCCGTCAATCTAGAGGCGACAACTAGTCCAAACAAAGGATCCTAGCTTTCCACACACATAACAACTCAACATTTTCCTCTCATTCCTATCATTAATAATAGTTTTTTTTCTTAGGAGGTTTTCAGCTTGGTCTTCTTAAAATACGGTTTAAAGGGCTTACGAATCTTGTTTTCAACTAAAGTTGCATTTGCCAACTCAAGAGACTCATTGGCGGCCTTTTCTCAATTTCAATTTTCCTCAATATAGATACGGAGGGTCAAATCATCAAAAGTCATGTTCTTCATACTGTGTTTGAAGGAACTACAATACTCCTTTGAAAAAAGCAAAGAAAAATAACCACCACTGGGAATGTGTGATCAACAACCATTCCCTCCATAGACACCTCTTAAGACAACTTTACAACTCATGAACTTGGTCTAGAGCAGGTTTATTGTCTATCATTGAAAAATCAATATAGTGGTAAATACTCTTTTAAGCGTTCGTCCTCGGTCTTGAATTTCTTATCCAAATGATACTACAGTCCTTGTTTGTCTTGAACAGACTATATAATTCATAGTTATCAAATTGGTCATGGAATTCAACATGTAAGTACAACATAAATAATCCTATTTATTCCACAACTCCTTAAAAATTGATGCTACCAGTTCATTATCATCTAATAGTGGTTTTCAATCACACTTGAAAAGTGGAGTGTGGTTAAGTAGAATTGCAGTTTCTGCTACCATCTTTTAAAATTGGTCCTGTAAAAAATCTCCACATTTTACGTTTTGAGACCCTTGGGCCAAATGATTTGCCATTTTCAGAAGTGAAAGTTTCAAACAGAAATATTGTTTTCAAATTGTTAAATAAAATTGAAAAAGAAAAAAGAAGCAAAATGCAAAGTAGCAACAGAAAATAACTAAATAAGAATTCAAGACAGAGCATGTTATTGGTGAACATTATCTTGAAGACAGAATTCCATTCTCCTAACAAACCTAATTAGTAGATGCACAAGGTTGTTGGCTCACTGGCCCTGTGACTCTTCAACTTTCCTTAATGATCTAGGCTGCTTGTAGTGCAATCCAGCAAGCCTCACTGGTCAAAAAACTTTTAATAATTTTCTAAGAAATAAAGGTTTATAAAGTACTTCCCAAAGTTTTTTTTCTCACTTTTCATGTTCGACGACACTCCCCCAAAACAAATCAAAACACCTCCACTTAAAGTAGAATTTTTCAAATTCCTAAAGACCCAAATCCGACTAATCATCTTCTAAGAGAGAGAGAGAGACCGAGACCTTGATACCCCCAGCTTCTTTGATAGCATGAATTAGAAGCTTCTGGGCAAGGACCTGCTTTGAGGAAACGGCGCAGATTACGACGTCCACTTGCTTAACGGCTATGATCATGCTCTCAACATCTTCCAGAGATCCCTATACACATGCCAACGTATATATACATATTATTATTATTTTAACTATACAATAATAGAAAAAGGGAAATTTTCAGAGAAAGACACTGTTCTTGTCTCTCTTTTGAGATAAAGAGGGAGGCGAAGAAGAAAAAGAAGATGGCTTGCCTTGAGAAGATGGACGCCGGCACTAGAAAAGGAATGGAGGAGAAGGGACTTATGAGGATCTGAGAAAGCAGCATCTCGGACGAGAGCAAATGTGGGATGGCCAGCTTTAAGACTGGCGTTGACGAGTTGATGCCCTAGATTTCCAGTGGCTCCAATTATCAAGATTCTGCTCTTCTCCGCTGCCATTTTCCTTGGAAAATTTTGCAGGCAGACCAAAGCCACAAGCAACGAGCGGCAATTTTCAGTTTTTCTCTCTCTGGATGCAGAGGAGTTGCTCGGCCGAAGACAAAAGTATTGAAATGGGTCGACCCGACTCGTAAACCCGATTCATATCCATTAAAAAATAGAAATGCACAGCTAGTTCGATAAAAACTCTTTAAAAAAAAAACGTGGATTAGAATTTAAAAATGAAATGAATGCAAAAGTTCAAATTTAATAGTCAACTAAGATTTAAAAATAATATTCTTGACTTAAAAATTCAACTATATTAAAGAAATTTATAGATGTCAAATTTGAAATTTATATTGATTTTTAAAAGACGAGTGTCATTGATTGAAATTCATAATTAGAGAATCAAATATGGAAGTCTTATTAAGAAAGATCATTCTTAAAAAAAATCTAACAAATTCAATAATACAATTCAAGTTAGACTTACATAATCTAAAGTCATTTGACCCATTTCTTATAAATATAACTTTCGAATTTTTACATAACCTTCTTATTTAATCTAAATTTGACCTAAAAGGAATGTTTGAATTTTACATCTTGACTTAATTTAATTAATGAGTTGAACGAGACTGAACCATCTTATTAAATAAATTCTGTTTAAATCTATTATATTATATAAAAAAAAGGTTAAATAAAAATGGGTTTAGAGGTTAGGTATTTATATAAATTGTATTTAAATCTATTGTGTTATATAGAAAGGATTAAGATAAAATTGGTTTAGGGGTTAGGGTACAGTACAAATCACAATCAATGTAGTGTTCGAGGTTCCACCTAAGAAAAATTGTGAACCGCAATCCTTCTTTTGAATTGGATTGAAGAACTTAGGTGCATTTTGAGAATTGATTTTCACTATAAATCCAAATTTCTTAATGATTATGAAGAATCTTAACAATAAAAGGAACTTTACTGGTCAATTCCATTCTATTTCGATCAAATATTTCATTTCCAATTAAAAAATAGAATAGAATGCTTATATTTTGGTATCAAGTTCTATTTTAGGTCACTTTGGATTTTTCTGACCTGTTTTTATTATTTTGGCCTGTTTTCTATACATATTAAAAGTAAACTTAATAAGCTACAAGTAAACTAAGTTTTCGCCAAAAACTTAATTTCAAGGTACTTAACTTTAGCGATCAAAATGATTAGAAAGAACTTATGTGTATCTATTTAAGATCTTATTTCAAATTTCAATATGAATATGCATTTAGTTCCCAAATATTTATGTTAAATCTTTATATTTAAGAAATGCCATTTTAATTGGTTGATATCTGCAAGTCTTCAATTAAGAAAATAGCAAAATAGGATCTAACTCAAGGTATGATTTGCTTTAAAGAATTCGAAGTGAGTAGTCACCCGAAAAATCAAAAGGTTCCTTGGATCCTTCTCCATTCCAATGTCAATTGACAATTCAGAGCAGTTGTATGGACAAATGAAAGCTCAATTGAAAAATAACAACATATTCTAGATTTCTCTCCAAAAAAAAAAAAATAGGCCCAAATCTCACAGGAAAATTGCCACATTGTAAAATTGGCCGGTCGGAAATAAGTTTATCAGTAAAAATAAACGGCTTTTGAATTTGGTTTTACCCGAATTGAACTAAGATCTCGTAAATAGATTTTAACCAATTGGAAATCAAAAACCGAAATTTGATTTCAGATTTCGTTGGCTGGAATCTAGAATGGATATTTTAGATCTGAAAAGAAATCAATACAACAGAATTCCGTCCAAAGTTTACAAGGAAAATTTAAATTAATTCAACTTAAACTAAACCAGATTCAAAGAAAAAATAAACAAGACTCACCACAAATGGAGAGACCCAAAAGCACTCTTACTTTCACAATTTTCGAACTCAATTTGATGTACATCTCTTCGGGCATATAATCCCTCTTAATTATAGTGTTCGTAATACAAAAGTTAACAAAAATAAACTTTCCTCGTCACTTTCTAAAACATGATTACAAAACTAGTCATAACTTCATCTATACATGTCAGAATTGTGCAAATTTGGGTCAATTAGAAAGATAATTGAATAAGATTTCCAATTAATTCAATTTTGTAAAAATTTGATATCGTTTAGTGCATCAAAACTGTCTATGAAGTTACACCACATTTTTTACCAAATCTTTGAGTGACATGTGTACTATCTAAATATAAAAATACAAAATACAAAACAAGAAAGAAGGAAGGTGTGCGCAAAGCTTGTTAAAGAGAATGATTTTCTTCTATTTCTTGTTTCCTTAGATCCACAAAAGTAGAGATAGAAATCTCTTATATGGAGATGCAGATGGTTAGTGATGAACACTGAGAAACTATCTTTTTACCCTTTAATATTAGATTAATTAGTCTTTATTTTGTAAATATTAGATATGTTTAATGTTGTTTTTTAGTTTCGCAGTGTATTTTGAGAAAATACAAGATATGAGAGTTCAAATGATGAAATTTGTTGTCTGTGGGTTTAAAATGCTAATTTTTGGATTTTTTATTAAATATTTTACCACAATTTAGGGTTTATTTGTAAACTGATTAATTCAAATCTATTTATAAGAGTTTGGATTAATTTAATACATTTTTAGAGATAAATGTAAGTGGTAAAATTATTTATTAAAATTCTTTATATGGAGGCCCGTTTGCAAAAGCCTATGAAGAAGCCCATGATCCAGGCCCAGTAAAATCTGAATTTTGCATAGAGATGGTGATAGTTGGAGCAGCATTTGAGAAATTTGTAAAACTTCATCATAATATCAAAGTTTATTGATTGAGAATCAATCGTACATTCACCCATCATTAAACTTAATATTCGACATACCCGAACAACATAACCGCAAGATTTGAATCGATTAATCTTGAAACACTGATCAATCTTAATGCGAAAATCATTAACGTAATAATTATAAGACATACCTGGATCCATTGATGAAGAAGAGTGAGATCTGGTATTCCCTTTAATATGTCAATACTTCCTGAAGTCCAAAAACATGAGAAAATATCCACCTTGGAGTTTCTGCCTCTTGCCTCCTTAATGTCCTCTTCCAATTTTGTGAATAGTATTTTTAGACACTAGGGTTGGTTTTAGTTGATGGATAATTATGGAGAGAGACTCTTTTATAGGTAGAGGGAGGATCCCTAAAGGCAATTAAAACTTTCCATTACTACTTCCTATCAAAATAGGAAACTAACCCCCTTTAGAACTCTCCTAAAATATACATTCCTTATTTAAACACAGTTTCCCTGATTTAATATCCTCTATGTGGAGCCCTAAATTTAATGTAGGTCATGTTTAGTTTTACATTTTCCCATTTGGTCTACATTTATACTTCATGGGATTTAAAATAGGTATATCATAAGGTATACACGTAAACTGTATTTAACAACATAATGCGGTCAACATCATAATGCTAATACTAAACAAACTACAAGTACGAGCAATGGCGATTGCACATCATCTTATCCCGACATGATCCCTTCCATTATTATAACACAAGTGACCTACCTAGCATAGCCCTTAAATGAGAGATTATTCATAATGGTCCACATATGTGTCATAACTTAATGAATATTCATGTTAGTGTTAAAATAAATACACATAATGTATATACATAACAATAATAAAAAACGCATATATGAGTACTCAAATGTCAAATAGTGCACATTTATTCATAATACAGTCCAAAATACATAATTACATCATAATATATTACGTTCAAGACCCATTCTATTGGCATATTTCTTAAAGGTCTTTATAGGTAATCCCTTCATCAACGGATTTGCCATCGTAAGTAAAGTACTAATGTGCTCAATAGACATCGTCTGTTTCTGAACTTCTTCTTTCACGACAAAGTACTTTAATTCCATGTGTTTCGATCCATTTGAATACTTGTCGTTCTTAGAGAAGAATATTATTGTAGAATTATCATAGTAAATTCTCAACGGCTTGGCAATGCTGTCGACAATTTCAAGTCTTGAGATAAAGTTTCACAGCCACATTTCTTGAACAGTGGCCTCATAGCACGCCACAAATTTTGCTTCCATGGTTGATGTTGTAGTAATAAATTGTTTGGCACTTTTCTATGATATTGCTCTTCTAGCCATAAGGAACAAATAACCAAACATTGACTTTCTGCTATCAATGCAACCTCCAAAATCCGAATCTGAGTAGCCAATGATCTCGATATTCTCGGACTTCTTAAATGTAAGCATGAAGTCTTTAGTACCCTGTAAATACCTCATTACTTTCTTTGCAGCTTTCCGGTGATCTATTCCAGGGTTGCTTTGGTATCTCCCCACCATACTAATAGCAAAACTAATATTGGGTCTGGTGCAGGTCTAGGCATACATCAGGCTACCTACAGCTGAGACATAAGGAATTCCCTCCATTTGTTTTTTTCAAGTTCATTATTCAAACATTGATTTAAGCTAAATTTATCTCCCTTTTGAATAGGGGCATCTTGATAGGAACAATTTTGCATACCGAATCTTTGTAATATTTTTTCTATATAGCCTTTCTGAGACAGCCCTAACATGCCATGTGTTCTGTCACGGGATATCTCTATTCCAACCACGTATATTGTCTCTCCCATATCTTCATTTCAAAATTATTGGAGAGATACTTCTTAGTTTCAAACATCATACCAAGATCATTAGTGGCAAGCAAAATATCATCAACATATAATATTAGAAGGATAAACGTACTCCCACTGACCTTCATGTATATTTACCGATCAACGGTGTTTTCCTTAAAACCGAATGAGGTAATGGTATCATTGAACTTAAGGTACCATTGCCTGGAGGTTTGCTTAAGGCCATAAATTGATTTCTTTAATTTGCATGTCATATGTTCCTTACCCTCTATGGAGAATCATTTAAGTTGTTCTATATACACTTCTTCATCTAAACTACCATTCAAAAATCCGGTTTTAACATCCATTTGGTGAAGCTCCAAATCATAATGAGCCAAGAAAGCTATAATGATTCTAAAAGAGTCCTTTTTGGGTACAGGAGAGAATGTCTCTTTATAATCAACTGCATCTGTCTGAGTAAACCCTTTGGAAACAAGTCTTACTTTATATTGTTCGATATTCCCCTTAGAGTCTCGTTTGGTCTTAAAGACCCACTTACATCCAACTTTCTTACATCCCTGAGACAATTCTAGTAGATCGCAAACTTTATTCTGGGCCATGGACTTTAGCTCAGTTTTCATGGCATCTTACCACTTACTACAATCATCACATTCTATGGCTTCTTCATAAGTGACCGGATCCTTAATAGCCCTAAATCATATTCCGATTTTTGTAGATATACCACATAGTCATCCGAAATAGCAGGTTTCCTTTGTCTTTGAGACCTTTTTAATGCTATTTCTTGTGGTTGTTCCACATTCGGTTCATTATTGGTAATGGTTTTGTCATGGAGTGATTCATCATTCAGGTGTTGTTCATCAGGTTGTTTAGTAACATTAGGGACAATAATTTTTGAAGTTAGGGGTATAGGGATTTATACCCTTACTTCTTGTACACCGACGTTTCTCATTATATCACTCCTACTAACCTCACCATTTTCAATAAATCTAGCGTTACCGGTCTCCACAATTCTCATACTATGGTTCGGACAATAGAACCTATACCCTTCAGACTTTTCAGTGTAACCTATGAAGTAACCACTGATTGTGCGTTCATCAAGTTTTTTTTCATATAAATTATAAATTCTTGCTTCTGCAGGATAACCCCATACATGCAGGTGTCTCAAACTAGGTTTTCTTCCCGTCTATAGTTCAAAAGGAGTCTTAGGAACTGACTTACTAGGAATCCGATTAAGCAAGTACATTGCGGTTCTTAATGCATACATCCACAACATAATGGGTACAATGCTATTACATAACATACTCCTAACCATGTCTATAAGTGTACGGTTACGTCTTTCAGCAACACCATTCTGCTAAGGCGTACGAGGCATCGTGTATTGTGCAATTATACTGCGACTTTCAAGTAGTCTAACAAAAGGCCCCTGATGTTGACCAGTTTCATCATACCTACCATAATATTCACCACCTCTATCTGACGTTATTACTTTCACCTTTCTATCTAGTTGCCTTTCAACTCCAGTGATAAATATCTCTATGGTGTTAACTGCTTGAAATTTATCATACAACATATAAATATAACCATAACGCGAAAAATCATTAATAAAGGTGATAAAATAGGTCTCCACACCAAAAGATGGAACATCAGATGGACCACAAATATCAGTATGGATCAAGTCAAGTAGCCCTTTAGATCTTGTGGTTCCTTTCTTAGTGGGTTTGGTCTGTTTTTCCTTAATGCATTCTACACACACACACCTAAATCAGTAAAATCAAAATTCGGGAGAATCCCATCTTGTACCAATCTTTGAATTTTTTCGCGGGATATATATGTCTCAAACGTTTATGACACAAAATAGAGGAATTTTCATTAATCAATCCACGTTTAATACCAACATTATGATGCAGGGTTAGGACAGAATTAACAAAGGAATCATCAAGCTGTAAACAGTAAAGCCTATCAATTAATAATCCAGGCCCAATAAAAGAAGGATCATTAAACAAACTGAATGGATTATATCCAAATTTGCAATAATAACTATTAACATCAAGTTTGGAAATTGAAATAAGGTTTCTGCCAATATAAGGAACATAAAGACAATCAAATAAATCTATGTGATGGCCAGTGTCGAGGAAAAGACAGTAAGACCCGATAGCTTCAACTGGCACATTTTGTCGGTTTTCCATATAAATGAAGGTTTTATTTGGATCGATGGTCTGGGTCGTAAGATATCCCTTCATCGTATTAGAAACATGAGTTATACCCCTAAAATCAAGCCACCAAGTGTTAAAGGAAACTAATGAGATTAGATTCGAAACATATAGAAATGGAATAGTTACCTTTCTTTTGAAACCACGATCTCCTTTTATCGCAGTCTTTCTGGAAGTGCCCTTGTTTCTTACAGAAGCGACACCTCACACTACCTGTTCCTTGACTTTGAGTCCCTGAAGACGTATTGGGCTCAAATTGTTTCTTTCCGGCATTTTTAAATTTCTTGGGCTTCCATCCTCTTTTCTTATTGGGTTCTTGATGTGTTAGATGGAGTGAGTGATGTCCCATTTGCTTAGGTCTTCCCTCCTCTTGAATCAACATACTTGATAGTTCATTTACTTGCCATTTATCTTTCATAGTATTGTAATTTATTTGAAATGACCCATACTGAGGAGGCAGATAATTCAGAATGAATTGGACAAGAAAAGTATCATCAACACTCATCCTTATATTCTTCAGCTGAGCAGCAATATTTGTCATCTCTGTTATGTGCTCATACATGCCACGGCTTCCATCGAACTTAATGGTGGTCAGCCTGACAATAATTGTCCTTGCTAAGGACTTGTCTGCTGTTTTGAATTTATTTTCAATATTTTGGAGGTGTTCCTTAGCACTTTCAGTTTTGGGTAGCAAAGTCTTGATATTATTTGCCACCGTCATGAGTATGAACATAAGGCTGAGTCTATTTAACCTGATACATGCTTCATAGGACTTTTTTTCAGAAGTCGTACTTGTACCTGTAATAATAGGCTTATTAGAAATTAATGCTTTGTCAAGATCAAGTATACCGAGGTGAAACTCAACTTATTCTTTCCATTCATAGAAATTAAGTCCAGTCAACATTGGAACAACAGAAGCTTGCGAATGCAGTCTAACAGAGAGCGATGCTGCAAAAATTATATAATTTTATGCTTATTTACATTACATTATGAGTTAAACTTAATTGAAACACACAAACAGTCAACATTAGTAAACAATATTACCGGATCTACCTTTGGATAATCTTATGACATACTATTTCATTATGGTGATTCCCAGGCACCGATAGAACTGACCAACAAAATACAAGTGATCAAATACCGCCGTCACCTTTGGGTATCCATATAAATACCAACCACAAGTACCTACCAATCATCTTATCCCAATCCGTTAACCACTCGGAACGGTGCACCTTTGGGCCAACCTAATATCTCTGTAATTAGGGATCGCGATTAACAAAGTCATTATTATCCAACAACCACAGTTATATAACCTGATGTCCAAATACATTCCGATTGGGTCACTTTAGTGACTAATCAAATCGTATTATAATATGGTATTTGGTCAAGAATAATGGATTTTCTCATTATTGGTTTCCCACAAACATAAGAGGAAAAACCTCTAGATTTGAAGTCCATAAGATCATAATCTTAAAATCCACAAAATTTTAAGCTTCATAATTTTAAGAACCATAATCTATACAATTTTAAATCCATAATTTTAAAATCTATAAACTTTAAATCTATAAAGGGTTGTCTCCTTCCTTGAGATCCGAAAATTTTATTTCTTTAATTATTCTTTATTTCAAGCAATAATTGATTATAGGAACCAGGCTTTTGATGCCATATGTAAAACTTCATCATAATTTCAGAGTTTATTTATTGAGAATCAATCGTACATTCATCCATCATTAAACTTAATGTTCGACATACCCGAACAACATAACCATAAGATCTGAATCGATTAATCTTGAAATACTGATCAATCTTAATGCGAAAATCATTAACGTAATAATTATAAGATATACCTGGATCCATTGATGAAGAAGAGTGAGATTTGATCTTCTCTTTAATATGTCAATTCTTTCTGAAGTCCAAAAACATGAGAAAACACCCACATTGGAGTTTCTGCCTCTTACCTCCTTAATGCCCTCTCCCAATTTCTTAAATAGTATTTTTAGACACTAGGGTTGGCTTAAGTTGATTGATAATTATGGAGAGAGACCCTTTTATAGGCAGAGGGAAGACCCCTAAGGCAATTATAACTTTCCATTCCTATTTTCCATCAAAATAGGAAACTAACCCCCTTTAGAACTCTCCTAAAATAGACATTCCTTATTTAAACACATTTTTCTTGATTTAATATCCTCTAAGTGGAGCCCCAAATTTAATGTGGATTATATTTAGTTTTACAAAATTCACTAGTTTCACCTACACATGAGATTGTCAAAATAATGGGTACAACTTTGCCAATGAAAGCAACATTTTTTTATTAATAATGGTGGGTTGGATTAGCTTTTCCATGATCTGTAAAATTGCTTTATTTTAAATTGAGAAAGCAATATGAGGATTTGAGGCAAAGACTTGGATGTGTCATTCAAACGACCCACCTATGCTTAATAAATGGTTCCCACAAGTCATAATATCATTAAGCAAAAGAAGAAGAAAAACATGGAAGTCCTTAGCCAGCAAGAACTGGGGGTGGTACATTTTTGGAAAACAAATAACCGACAAGATACAGAGGAACCCAGCCAAGGACAACATCATCTTGGGTTGTTTTATCACACAATTGTTTATGCATTTAGAGCCACGTCTGCTGCTAGTGGTGAAGAGAAAGAAAGAAAATAGAAGGGGGACGATAACCGAAGGTGATGCTGATGAAAAATATAAAATACTGATGTGCTGAAAAAAAATAAGAATATTAGAAGAAAGGGAAAGATGTGTGTGTGACTGAAAAATATAAAGCAAGAAAAGCATCTATTTCAACGTTGATTTCAGCAAGTTCAAGAGAGAGGGATTTGGCCAAATCTCTGTAGAGATAAACAAAGCACGACATGGCCGGCTAAGTCAGAGATAAGGAAGAAGGTGCTGGCTGATTTGGTTCAGAATAAAGGAAAGGTGATGTGGCTGAAGATAAGAAGATAGAAAAGATTAAAGAAAAAAAAAATCAGCAACAGATCCGACAGAGAGCAGAGGAAAATCTAGAGGGCTGGCCGAACCTATTTTTCATCGATTTGCATACACGTTGGACTTTATTATCAGATTGGAAGGTTAGGATTATAGCTGAGTAAAAGAAATAAAGAAGAAAAGGGAAGATATGCCAGCCTGAACCGTGTGACTCAGCCGAGAAATCTGTAGGAAAAAGGATATAGAAAGGCCAGCTTTGTGAATGAAAACAAAGAAGAAAGACTGGAGAAAGAATAAAAAGAGAACGGAAAAAATAAGGAAGGTTACCAGCGAAAGTTTGAGAGATGATGGGTTATAGAAAGTCAGGAAAGAACGAAAGAAAAGTGGATTTGTTGCTTTGAACTGTGTAATGGAGAAAAAAAGAGGAAGAGTCGGCCAGTAAATATATTGATTTGGCCAACATTTTGTGGGTCCCATTCTTTGTTAAATTGAACCTCTCCACTCTATAAATTGAAGCCGTCTCTGTATAATGGAATTTGAGCTTGAGCAAGGCATCAAAGGGCTTGAAACTGGGACGGCTGAAGAGATAGGTACAAAAAATTATTTGAGTTCTTGTAAGTCTTTTATTTATTTTTTTAAGTTTCAAACTATTATAATTTTTAAATTCTAATTTTTGAATGAAATTCATGGTAGCTTTATTAGATGTATAATCTTCCATTTATTTGATATTATATGATGATGGTTTTAATTTTATTTTAATCCTTTTTATTAATGTTATGAAAAAAATTATTTTAACAATTTTTAAAGGAAAAGTAGAACCAATGTTAGGATCGGTGGAACTTGATTGACCCACCTTAGATACTTGTCTCGATTCCATTGTAAACTATGTAAATAATTCATTTTTATTATTTTATTCTCTTATTTATTTATAAAAATCCT
Source organism: Chimonanthus salicifolius (assembly GCA_013350335.1). Taxonomy (NCBI): domain Eukaryota; kingdom Viridiplantae; phylum Streptophyta; class Magnoliopsida; order Laurales; family Calycanthaceae; genus Chimonanthus; species Chimonanthus salicifolius. The sequence continues at coordinate 52,371,716 of CM023538.1, forward strand.
TGGATCGATTTAACTAGGTTAGAAATATTTTATATGTTTCTTAACTTTGCATTTTAAATTTGATTGAGGTTACTTAAATTCACTCCACCATTTTAATTAAAGCTATAAATCATTGATTTGTACTATAAAATTAGATCTCGTATTTTATTTAAATTCCAAAGTTAGTTATTTAAAGATTGGTTTTCTAAATCTAAAATTTTGCTAAATTAAGATTATAACTACATGTTTTAGAAAATTTATCATGCTTAGTTTAAATCCCAAAATTTTATTTTCTTAGATCATATTATTTTAATGGTTCCATTTTTATTTCCATACATATATTTTGTTGATTTCCCTTAGGTTCGACCTCGCACTAATTCACTACACTATTAATTGATTCGTGCGATTGCGAGTTAAATTTAAAACACAAGAGTTAGTCCCAACTAGTCAAAGATATATTTTGATGATGACTAAACCATTGACTTGTGGTACTAATGGTTGTTGTGGAGTTTTTGTTTAAGACGGCCAATACAGTTTGTCTCCACACATCAAACTTACCAAAAAGACCAAGAGCAGAGTCAAGAACAAATCTGAATGACTGCTACTCTTGGAGAATGAGTCGGTGAAAGACCAAGCTAAATGAAGATCAAATGGCTCATGAGCTAAGTTTGATAAGTGAGTGCAAGATCAAGCCTCAAAGAACAAATCAAATGGGTTATCAAGACTATGAAGATTTGGAGAGCAGATGTAATGACCTGTCTTGCTAGCACAATATTGTCCGCTTTGGGTCTACACACATGGGCCCACATGGCTTTGCATTGGCGAGCCAACCCAATGTTGCTCCCAAAAGGCCTCGTGCTAGAAGAAGGAAAGCTACCACTTGTATACCAGAGAATTTTCAATGTAACTAGAAATGTGTGACTTTTTCTCCATAGGCACGCTCCACACTATAGACCTCCCCTGGGGCGGAGTATTATAGTAGAAGCAAGCACAAATCTGAAGAATTGTTGGTTGTTTCTCTCATTCACAAGCTTATGCAATATCGAGCTATCAAGGTCACATCCAAAAGGCTTGTGAAGAAGAAGATGGAAAGAAAGACCTATGCAACACTAGCAAAAGATTTTCTTTTTACAACAAAAAGGCCTAGTGTAAGATCAACCACATTCCAACCAAAAGGCCAAATCTGACGAAGCACTTGCATCATGGAGCAGATGAAGAAAACTAATGACTGTTGCTACTCATCTACAAGTTGTTTTATCTTTTTTGCTTTGAATAGGTTTTTTAGTTAAGTGTTTAGGAAACTAATAAAGTTACTCATATGCTTGAACACTTGGCTCAGCTCATACCTTAGACAAACCTATAAGATCATGGACCAACATTAATAGATTAAATCGATTATAAGATTGATGACAATAGTTATAAAACATTAAATATCATATAAAACTATGTAAGACCATCAAAATGGTTGGAACTCTAAACTATTGAAATATTATAGAGTTGTGTAAGACCATTAATGTGCCAACAGTCCAAACCACTGAATATCTTAGAGTGTGTAAGACGACTTCTCGTGTCAGCCTGTAACATGGTTTTAATCTAACCATTGCATTTCACAAAGATTATGTAAGCCCATTGTTACTTATTTGGCTTTAGTCTATACATTGCATATCATAGACTCAATATAAGATCAAACACAATTGGAATCAGTTCAAACCATTGAATATTTTGAACTAAGTGTAAGACCAATTTCACTCACTAACACATACATTGGCATCAGTTCAGACCATTGAATATCATGAACTGAGTGTAAAATCAATGTTAAATGTTTGGCTTCAGTCTAACTATTGAACATCTTATAGATTGAGTGTAAGACCAAACAATGGAAGCAATTCAGCCATTAAATTACATGAACGGTGTAAGACCATAGTTAGGCTTTAGCTCCATAACTTTGAATATCTGGAGAGATGAGTAAGACCATTAAGAATTGTTGAAATGACCAAACTACCAACTGGTAGAAGCATCACTGTCGACAAAATTGAAATGAGAATTATGTAGTTAAGTTCTAAAGTGAGAAAGGATGGGTAAAATTTTGAATTTTTACCTTTACCCCTTGGTTACCAAATAAGGATATTTCTTACTTTTGAAAACCCTTTTCTTCCAAGGAGTTTTCATATTACATGTGGTAACCCCTATTCGGAAGTAACTCCTGTAAAATTTATCCATTTCACGCCTAGATGCCTCTACTGTCAACAGCCATTGAAGCTCCTTCAATTAAATATGGCCACATGTGATGTAGTAATTAAATATGATCACATTTGATATCACATGGAGCCTTTTGTCTTCAAATGATTTTTATAACTTAAAATGGTTCATGACATTTAGTCTTTTATTATAAAAGATACAACGGAGAGACAAGGAAGAAGCACATGAAACAATCAATACAGACACAATAAGGATCAGATTTTAACTCGGGGTCAGTTGGCAGCACACAATTTTTTACTCGAAATTATTAACTTAGTTGGTTTTTGTGATACCCCTACCCACCAATGTGGGAAAAGTCCCACATCGGTGGTGGAGGGGAAAAAATTGGGGATTTAAGTGGCCAAGTCCCCTTGACCAAGTAAGACGCGTTTTGGGCCGGGCCACGTGGGTCCGGGCCTCAATGCAAAACCATGCGGGTTTGAACTGTGTGCGACGCCCAAAGCGGACAGTATCTTACTGAGTCAAGCCCTATATTCGGGTCGGCTCATTACAGTTTTAAATTCCTGAAACAAAAATACACATAATAAGTCGTATTAAATAAAACTCACAAATTCACGTGTAAATCCATCGATTAAATATAAATGAAATGCGACAATGTCTAATAAAATTGGGTAGCGATCCTCACACGACACTTTTCTATAACCAGACACGAGAATTAGTGAATTTTCTACTTTACCCTTCACCTCTATCGTACAAATAACTTAAAAAATGAATTACCGGCGAGCCGATCACTCCAAAACGGCGAGCCGTTCTGGTTCATTCATCAACTGTTGGTTTTTCCCGCGTTTGGTTTGAGTTTTCAAACGATGCCGTTTTTCGACTAATTTCTACAAACAAGGTATCAAAATTCATCTACTTTAAATTTTATGAACTCCGGGACTGATTTTAAGTAAAAAAGGTATACTTTTGGGCTTAAAAAATCGTACCCAAAATATTAAGAAAAATGGTCTTCTCTCTTAATTCTTTGGGTACGATTTTTGAACCCCAAAAATATACCATTTTCACTTAAAATCAGTCTGAGAGTTCATAAAATTCATAAAATCGGTCAAGAAGCCAAATGCAGGAAAAACCCATAGTTTTTTTTTTAATGGTTAACATTAGAAAAAAAGGGCACCAGAGGTGCAAGAATAAGAAAAAAAACCAGAAAAATAAAATATACTACAACCCGCACCCCCGAAAAAGGCAGAAAGACAAAATCTATGCTAAGTCAACACTTTCTTTCCAGGCATGCATGATTTCATTAATGAAGATATTCCTAAACTCCACAAGGGTAGAAGCCCAAGAAGCACTTGGCAAAGACTCTAGTAGAAACCGCATCAGACGTTTCAGAAAGATCCTTAAAACCCACAGTTGATGAACGAACCAGAACCGTTCATTGTTTTGGAGTGATCAGATTGCCGGTAAGTGTGCCGATTTTTGACATCTTTTTAAGTTATCCATACGGCAGGGTGAAGAGTAAAGTGAGAATGTAATACCCTAAGTCGATTTAGGCTTAAATAATATAATTTAACCTGTTGATTGCATAGATTACAGTAAGGGATTAGTGAAAATCCAATTTTGGTCCAATCGGAGCTCGATAGCTCATTGATCCAACTCATTGAAGTTAGAGGGGCAAAATGGTAATTTACCCCTAGTAGCATATTTATTGATTGAATAATATTTTGGTTATTATTATTTGAGTGTTATTGATCTTTCTATTAGGGATTTAAATTATGAAATTTATAGATATCTTTATTTTATTATTTCAAAAAAATTTATTTTAAAAGTTACCCGAAAAAGGTCTCAAAACCAAGAAAACGCTTATTTTAATGATTTTGGAAGTTTGAAAATTTAGAGAAAAATATGTATAGTTAGATTGTATTTTAATATATTATTTTATTTTTCCAGATGTTGAACATAGAGATTTTAAACTCTTAAAATAATTACAAATTTAGTTAAGTGAATAGTATCATAAACATGAATTTTGTTTAAATCATGTAATTATGATAAAATGTAATTATCCAAATTTTTGTGGTACCTTTAGATTTTAATACCCAACATTTTGGATGTAATGGATTAAATTAAATAAATAATTTAATAGCTAAATATTAAAAATAAAAGAATCTGGACTAATCTGCAAATAACTTTTGAAGGGCTAAATTGCAATTATCTAAATTTCTGCAAATACTTGCGTAGCAGGTGATGCGATGAAGCAACTGTATAAGCGTCGACTCATGCAAGCTATGATCGTAGGTTGCATAGGTGATGTGGTCACCTCTCAGCCTTGCATGATACCTACCACCCTAGCTCTCATTTGGTTATAAATTCAGGCCATTTCCAGATGAATTTCCCACTGAATTCTCACTTGAAAATCTCTGTTCTTCCCTGTTAGTTTTTACCGTTAGCTTAAGTGGGAGATTTTTCCAGTTTGTGATCTTCAACCCAGGAACGAAAGCAAAGGTAACCATTGCCTTTGTTTTGAAATTGTAGTCAATTTAAAATCAAATAGAAGTCATTTTGATTGAGATTTGAATCCGAAAATCAGTTTTGAAGTTTAGTGAAAAACTTAGATTTTCTTGTGTCTTACTGGTTTTCCGTTTTAATCCGATGTTTTAATCAGTTTAAATACTTCAATTGATTTCTGATGGAAAGAGGACTCACTGTAGAGTCCATTCAACCCAGAGGATGTGAAAAACGAATCCAGGAAACCCACTATTTCTGGATTCGTATTTCATACTATCCCGCCCGTTACTGCTCTGTTGCAGGTGACTAATGTAGAAGACAACTCTCGAAAGATCTGAGAATCGATCTTCGGAAATTCCGAAGGCAGTACTTCGGAAGTTCCGAACCCAAGTTCCGAAGGAACAGAGAGTAGCCGTTGAGCTCTTTGTTTTTACTGAGACGTTTCGAGACCCTCTTGGACGATCTTAACTGTTCGGAAGTTCCGAACAGTACTTGGTATGTTTCGAGACCAACAGACCAACTGTTTTTCCTGTTTCTATTCGGCAACAGGCTTAGAAGTTCCGAGACCTGAACTTCGGAAGTTCTGAAGGATGAAACCCACGTTCCGAAGGTTCAGTAGAGGCCCAGTTTAGGCAGTAGCTCGGAAGGTCCGAAGCCACTAGTACCACGTTCCGAGGAAAGTTCTGAAGAACCTAGATCAGATCTTGAAACTTTGTCTAAAATAGGATTTAGTGATTTGAATCATAGATTTTGATGTGATGGTTATACCCACTTAATTAAAAGTGATACTAACCCCTTTTTGTTGGTATTATCAGGTAAACTTATATTATGTATTCACTTTCAGGTTGACACTCTCTATCTTTGGCTGACTCAGCCCGATAGCTATTAGTAGCTGAGCGATTAACTTCGCCATTCAGTAGAAAAGAAGGGGTCGGGCATTGAGTGTACCTCTAGGCCTAATTCACTATATGAGTAGTGGCTTGAGCACCCTATATTTGTATCTCTAGGCCTAACTTGCTATACAAGTAGTGGCCTGAATACCCTATATTTGTATCTCTAGGCCTAACTCGCTATACGAGTAGTGGCCTGAGCACTCTATTATAATGCTGATTATTATAATCTAAAATGTATAGTAACCCATTTACTCATATCCATTACCCTTGAAGTTTTCCGAAAAATAAGATAAAAGGATTTGCAACACTATGATTATGTGTATTATATTTGATTGATGATTGTATAATTCGTTGTATTCTTGTTTTCATATTTTGGCAGATATCTCTATACCCTACACATATGGTGATGAGACTTAACATTGCAATAGGAGTAAATCAGGTTAAGAGGATCTAATGCAATGAGTGGTTTCAAGGATCAGATTTGATGAACCCACTTACATGCCTAGACTTTATGCACTATTATGAAAAGTGTTTATTGGTATTTATGATGTTGATCATATATTGTGATTATGATAATGAAATGCTTATGAGTTATACTGCTTCCACATGCCCTTAGCTACTGAACTATTATCGGCCTAGTGTGTCGATATTCTGCCCAGGTGTGTCGGTTTGCATCTACTGGCCCAAGTGTATAAGTTGCTGGCCCAGGTGTGTCAGTACTGGCTTTAGTATGTCGGAGATGTACTTGCAAGGTTCTGCATTTTGATCGTGTCGGGACTTAATGCTTGTAGTCAGTATAGTATCTAGGTGTTGCGTTGGATTTCAGCAGTAATTTGAAAGTGAATTGATATTTTGGCATGATAATCATATTATGATGAAAATGTTGATTTTGGCTAACTTGATAATCATTACATTGCATTGTTATGTTCTTTTCACTGGGCTTGTTAGCTCACCTCACTCACATCTCAGAAGATGTACCCGAGGAAGAGGAACCTCCATTTCAAACTTAAGGATGGATAAGCTGATGCAGATATTTGGAATCCCATGAATGGGAATTTCCTTTGTTTTTTTTATTGGTTCTTGGAACCATGTTTGTAAAGTACCTCTTGTGGTACTTGTTTTGTAATCATGTATGGACCACTATGTTACTGTTAGTAACTCTGTTATGAATGAGATTACCCTGTTATGATGGAAATATTTGCTTGTATGTTGTATGCTAAAAAAAGAGTAGACATATGATATATGTTTGAGTCCACATGTAAGGAGCATTGTGACATTTTATTTCTGGGCATGGCGTTTGTTCAAACCCAGTTCGAGGTTGTTAAGATAAAAAAATAAATAAATTAATAGCATTCCGGACCCACCTTCGGGTCGGGGCGTTATAGAGAAATCCACTCATTCCCGTATCTGATTACACAAAAATCGCGTGTGAGGATCGTTACCCAATGAAATTAAGATATAAATACAAATTTTAGCATTTATCAAAGGCATGCCACCATCATCCCTACACAGTAGTTGTGGAATCTCACCATATTAGCAGCTCTGGGCATGCATATCAACAAAAAATTATTATGTAATCTTTTTTAATAAGACATGTCACTGAGGGATTTGATAGAAAATGTAGTCTGATTTTTCAAGAGGATTTGAGGTACCAAATGATATCAAATTTTCATAAAATGAATTCATTGAAAATCTTATTCAATCAATGAATCTAAATTTGGACAATTCTGATATATGTAGGCGAAGTTATGAACATTTTTGTAACCAAATGTCAGAAAATGACGGTAAACTGTAATTTAAAAAAAAAAAAAATTTAACCATGAACCTCTATAAATGGGAGGCATGGACGACCATTAATGTACACTAATTGATTGAATTCTAATTGAAAGAAAGAGTTCTTTTGGGTCTCTCCAAGTATGGTGAGTCTTGTTTATCTTTTCTTTTAATTCCAATTCAATTTTGCTTTTAATAAGTTTGAATTTTCTTTTGCAATTGGTGGTTCTAGTGAGTGAAAATCTAAGGATCCTTTTAGACTCTTGGAATTATTTGAGTTTGGATTCTCTCCAATTTCATAGCGAATTTGAGATAGATCTTGCAGAATTCTACTTTCGCCAGTATAAAAACATATGTAGGTGTTAAAATGATCCTATCATTCATCATAATCTTATGACACTAGACACAGGGAGTGCACATTCGCAACATTCACTTGGGAGTAGACATTGCCATGTATGAAGGCATTCTCATGAAACTCATGAGACATAAAACACATTGCAGCATTTCAAAGGGTTTGGAAAAATGTTTGATGAGTTTATGGGTTAATCCCACATTCTACTTCTTCCTCAGTGAATTTGGATCTCGGGTGATTGTAGGGTTGGCGCTGACTATAAGTGACGTAGGCCGTCATTTAAAGCCTCTCAAAAATAAGTCTAAAAAATTAAAAAATAAAAAAGAGATACTAATTACACCAAAACCCCATCTAAAGAATTAGTCTAATGCCTCTAAAATTTTAGAACATCTCAAGTGCCATACTGAGTCATTGTGATTGTCTAAAGTATTCTCACGAGGAAAGGTACGTGTGACAACCTTGAGGAAGGCATCATCATCAAAGATCTCCCTTGTGAGAGATTCATCTGCATCTATCTTATCCCCACCCATAAATGAGGTCTTAACTCTCCTACAGGAAAAATTAAATACCCAGGCAATCAAGTCAACCACCTCCATATGGAGTTACCCACCCACCTAATCAATCTAAATTTGCCTTTATGTCCACCCAACCTTTCAACAATCCCACCAAGTCCCTAATTTTTTCTTCTTCTTCTTCTTCTTCTTAATGCCTTTATGTCCACCCAACCTTTCAACAATCCCACCAAGTCCCTAATTTTTTCTTCTTCTTCTTCTTAAATGAAGTTAATTCTTTTTTAATGGAGTTCCTCATTTTCAATAGCCGCTTAATGTTTTCTCCTTGTCCCACAACCATGCAAATCATGTCTAGTTACACACTGTTGCGCCCACCACAATCAATGAGATTGTTAATGCTTTGTTGGACGAAGTTTGCCGACACCTTTCATGAGACCTTTGTGTTTCATCCTTTTAAGCAAAAGTGGATGAAGAGCCATATCCTCCCTTGGATTCAAAGGCTCGCATAGTCAACTTTGAAGCAGTATGTCTTCAATTGCTTGGCCAGTGAAAAGTTGTTGATACCCATTTTCGACTGGTTCATCAAGCTTTCCTCGGGATCCATCTCTAAGTATAAATAAAAAATTCCGTGATTTTGATCATTAAAAGTAGATAATTAAAAATTAATTTTTGAAATAGAATTTTTAAAAAGTAATAGGATTTTAAATTTAGTTTATATTTATATTTAGATTTTTAATTTACAGATAAATAAAAAGAGTATTAAATACAATATCAGAACTTAAACTCCACTCAACTATAAAAGATTAATTTGATGGTCAATTTTATCCTATTTAAATTTCCACATGTCCTAAAGATTATTTGTGAGACAATTGAACACTTCGATTTTTTTAAAGAAAAATTTAAAATCCACTCATTAGACAAAATGATTGTTAAACCGGTTTATTTAAGGAGAGTTTAAGACGGACTAACACTCCTGGATATACTCGACACGAATTTTTAGTGAGAGGTGAGCGGCGCCAATTTTTTACGAGCTCCTCTCTTATAAAATTGTTGCTGCGCTGCCCCCAGTTACATCTGCTTCTTCCATTCCCGCCATGGAAGCTTCCGTCAGACTCTTCACCTCAACACCTCAGCTCAATCGCCATCTCTCCCTTTCCATCTTCAAATACAAACCCTACCACTCTCTTGTTCTCTCTTCTCCCAACATTCTCCTCTTTCATAAATCAAAAACCCCTTCCTCTTCGCTTTCTCCCCTCTCCTCTAATTCCTCCTCCAATTCGCTCCCCTTTTCCCAGGTGAATCGCCTCGATTCCCCCGCCCTCTCCACTTCGGGTCCCAAGGGACGCTTCTCCTCCCCCCTCAACCTTCCCACAGATCGAGCCAACGGCTTAGATTTAGAGACTTGGGTGGAGAAAGGGCCCGATCTGACGGTTGTGCTACTCGGATGGCTCGGAGCCGAGCAGAGGAACCTCAGGAGGTACGCCGAACTGTACAATTCGAAGGGATTACGGGCGATTTCGTTTGTCGTTGCCGTGAGAGAGGTTATAGGGTTTGATTTGGGGAAGGGAATTGAACGTAGGATTGCAGTGTTGGCAGAGGAGCTGTTGGACTGGTTGTCAGAGTCAGAGAAGGATGGGAGGGAGCGCGGTCTGCTGTTTCACACATTCAGCAATACCGGTTGGCTTGCGTAAGCTCTTGCTTTTTCGGTTGCATTATTATTATTATTATTATTTTGTTTTGCATTTTCAGTACCTCGTTTAGTGTAGGAGTGGGAACTGTTTGATGATATGCCTCTCGTTGCCTTTAAATTGCCTGTTTGTTCTTCCCTCCTCCGCCCGTTTTTGATAATTCAGTGTTAGTGCTTTGGGCTGCGTTTGGATGAGGGGTAAATTTGTAGGGGGCTGCGTTTGGATGAGGGGTAAGTTTGCAGGGGATACCCTTGACCAAAGGTTACCCTTATGAATACCCTTTGCTGCAAAAAGGGTTTTCAAATGTGAGATTGATGGGGTAAAATCTAGAGTTTTTACCCTTACCCTTTGGTTACCAAACGGGGTGAAGAAGGGTTACCCTCCATTTCCCGTGAAACAAAATGCAGACCAGTTTTCGTTCCATGGTGTGGGATCCACCTGTCTCTACCATAAGTAAAGGACCCATCTGTACTGGCTTGTGGGAAGATCTGATCATGGACTGGTCTGGCAAAAAGAAGAAAAACCTCCACTTACCGTTAGATTGAAATTCTGGACTTTTAAAATTCATGGCCTGTACATTGTTTGTCCCAGACTACTAGACTACTCCATCATGGTTGGGCCTTTGACTGTTGGTAGCCCCAGGTGGGCTACACTGGCTAAGAATTCAGTGGCAGTGATTAATTTCTGGAGAAATGATAAAATGTCTGACGAGATTAAATCTTTGAAAATAAAAAAATCGACGAGGAGACATGGCAGGGTTGGTAGTTACTCAGAAAGGAAAAATTATTAATATAACTTTTGCTTAAGAAATGATCATTTTGGGTTGGTTAGAGAGAGAGAGAGAGAGAGAGAGGTTTTATTGCTGGTTACTACTGTAATCTAATTTATACAATGGAAGTGTTTTAGGTTGTGTTATGGGTGGATTTAAATGGCCGCAGAATGTAGATTCTAGCAAACAAGGATGACTCATTTAGACAGAAGCTTCTTTAGGAATTGGGATGCGTTTGTACGACATTGGAGAGAACCAAGATCTAAAAACTACATGGTCTGGTCTCTCTAATCCAGCAAATTGTGTTGTAGAAGATACTGTATAATTCATCTGGCTGGAAATGTATTCTTCTGCCAATTGTTTGAAATGACATAGAACTGAAATCAGAGCAAGCATGGTGCAATTTCTCTGCCTCATTCATATGAATTGGTTGAAAATCATATTGATATAATTCGGTTGGAAATGTATCTTGCTTACTTGCCTCAGTGGCGCCATTTTCCTTTGACGTTTATTAATGATAAGAGCAGTTGTAAATGTCTGGCTATTAGCTTGAACCAATTCAAAAGCATTAAAAAAAATAAAATCAAAAGCATTCAATTTAGCTGAGATCTGAGGCCATGAGACCTACTGTCTTTGGACTTGTATCTACATAGCCTAGACCTTTTCCTTCATACAGTTTTGGGTTCAATATAATTTTTGGACGTACGGAAAGCAAAGAATTTTTTATTTTTTTAAAGAGGAGGAAAGAAAAGAAAATATATGGTGAATATATGTTCTGATTTTTATTATTATTTGTTTGGTGTCTACTTAGGTTTCTCAATTGCTTCTATTGAGTCTTGGCCATCACCTTGTGCAATTACTAAGAACATATGAATGATTGTTTTGGTGAGTCTGCAGTTATGGTGTCGTACTTGAGAACCTGCAACAGAGAGGTGATCTTATCACGAAGATCAAAGGTTGTGTTGTTGACTCTGGAGGAGATCCGGAAATTAACCCACAGGTTTTATTCTAGAGTCTCTTCTCTAATCTTATTATTGATCACCTTTAACTTCATCAACCAAACAGTGTCTTTTAAAATTGACAGACACAAATCAGATTTTCAGGTGACCTTGCATACTATTGTATCTTGTCGGTGTCAATATGTAAATGATGACCTTCATCTACCAATAATCAGTTCTTGAACTAGTGGTTTTTTCACCCTTCAAATGCAAAGACTCATTGTTACCTTAAAAAAGATTGTTTGATGTTGTATGATTGGGTTAGAGAAACGACAAACCAACTTCCAAATTATTTATTTTAGGATCAAAAGCAAGAATATATATATATATATATATATATATATATATATATATATATATATATATGTATATATATATATGTATATATATATATATATTGAAATTGGGAGCATTGTCTCCTCATTGATCCAATAGATTCTTGCATTCAGGGAGATGACTGGAACATCAGCAGCTGAAAGCCTGAAATATAGAATGACGGGGGCTCTATCATCTGTGAGGTTGATTTGGAGATGTGGAACCAATCACCGTCCAAACCTAGTGATTAGTGATTGTCTCGTTGAGACTGGAGTATTATTGTACAGTTTGCAACCCCTTCTTTTGTGTCCATCATCTTTTGGATGCAAATATTGTATATTCTTTTTCTTATTCAATAAAATACCATTACTCAAAAATGTGTAAAAAATACATAAATAGATTTCAGATAAGGTTATGGTTTTCTTTCTTCTTCATGTCATTGGCTTTCATGTTAGTAATCCGTGTCACGGAGAGATGTTTTCTCTAACTTCATTTTTTCAAAAGGTGTGGGCAGCAGGTTTTGCCGCTGCCTTGCTGAAAAAGCGGAGCTCTTTAATCTGTTCTTCTATGGCCATTGGAGGAAATGCATTAGATGGTGAAAAGAGTAGTACGGATGTGCAAGATTTCAAACCCCCATTTATTGAGATCCTGCTCTTAGGAATTTTGGAGAAGTTCTTTTCGATGCTACTAAATTTGCCTGATGTAAATCGGTGAGAAATCTCTTCTGTGTGATCAATTTCACCTAACCATGTAGGGAGAGAATCCAAATTTTTCTGTAAATTTTGTTATCCTGTGATAGGGATAGAATATGCATCTTGTCTCTAATATTTCGTGTGGCGTATAGATAGGAAAAAAATGATTTAACACTTAACATGAATGCCTTTGTGCTATTTGTAGGTTTCTTTTGCATGCATAGTTGATAGAAGGGGTTAAAAGATAGGAACAGTGCATTATCAATTTCAAATGTGATAGGGTCATTAGATACCTTTATTATTCCAAAATGCTGAGAACCATCTTTTTGAACCTTCAAGTCAATTTGAAACGCAAATACTTGTCTTGAAGAATTTTTCCTTGAGTTAGTCAATTCTAGGCCGCATCTTTACAAAAATCATCAAAATATTCTTCATCATTGACGAGGTAACACTCAACATGAATGTGCTTTTGGTTTTTGTTATCCTTCAACATACACATTAGATAGTTGAGGATTAAAGGCGGCGATGCATTATAATGTTCGAATGTTAAAAGGTTATTAGAAAGCTTAATTATTCCAAATTTCTGAAATAGACATTTTGAAAGAAGCTCCAATCTTTTTATTTAATTCGCAAAATGCCACATTGTTTTTCTATATTCTGAAAAAAGGCCTAAAATTTTTGTAAGTGCTTTTCAAAAAGCTCTCTTTGTCCCAATTCAACACATGCTACATAGATTTTAATCTATCTTTTAAAGTTGAAGTTTGGCATGGTTGTAGACCTCATTCTACCGCATAAAATGAAGTTAAAACTCTATATTTGCCAAAGTACAGTATTTCAAAGGCATTTGATATTTTTAGCCATTTGAGTTTTCAACTTCATTAGATGGCTAAAAATTTCACATGAGGTTGAATTTTGATAGTTTAGTTAATATAGATGTCACCTTTAGTATGCTCTATTTGGATTTGGCCAAAACTATGTCACTAACATAATAATAATAATAAAAAATCCTCTGTCCCAATTCAACACGTGCTTCTAGGATTTTATCCTATCATTTTCAAAAGTCATAATTTTTATGCCAGTAGACTCCATTATACCATACAAAATGAAAGTAGACGTCTAGATTTGCCAAAAACAAAAATGTGAAGGCATATGCTATTTCTAGTCATTCAAGTTTTCAACTTCGATCATTAATTTTTGGCTTTGAGATCAGATGGATAAAAGTTTTTTATGTGGTTGAAATTTGATATTTTAACTAATATAAATGTCCACTTCAGTTTTTTTTTTTTTTTTTGTCAAACATTTGGATGAGTTTGGCAACTATATTCAACTTCAACTTTGAAAATGATGGTTTGAGATCGTATGGTATGTGTTGAATGGACAGGAGGGGTTTTTTTAAAAAAACTTATAAACATTTTGGGACTTCATTTAGAATGTAGAGAAAACAATGGGTTTTTTTTCAAATTAAGAAAAGACTCTGGCTTCTTTCAAAATATCCCTTGCTGAAAATTATATTTATGAACCTTCTAATCAATTTGGAACTTGAGTACTATTCTTGAAGAAAATATCCACGAGTCTAGTCAATTCTAGGCTGAATCTTTGTGAATCATCAAAATACTCTTCGTCATTGATGAGTTGTTGTGTGGGTGGTTTTTCTAACAGGCGATTGACCGAGGTCATCTCCATTCTCTCAAACAACCAGCCTACCTGTCCTCAGCTGTATTTTTATAGCACAGCTGACAAGGTCATTCCAGTTTCTTCAGTTGAGACTTTTATTGAGGTGCAGAAGAAGTCTGGGAGAAAGGTATGGGCTTACAACTTCGGCACATCCCCACATGTTGACCATTTCAGGACCTTCCCTCATATATATTCGACACAGCTAGACAATTTTTTGAAAGAGTGTATACCTCTGGTCGGCCAAACTAGACCAAATTCTCTCGACTCTGGTGGGCCAAAGTAAGTAGACATACTTCCTGCACACGATTCTTTAGTTTGTCTAGGAAGTTACCAGACAACCCTGCAATCTGTACTGAGTCGTGACCACAGAAAACAGAAGTTCTAGAGAATTATTTCATTTTTTGAAATTGTAAGGGGACTAAGATTTTATCCTCCATCCAGTTAACTTTGATTAGCTTCATGTTCTTAGAGAGTATTTGGTGTCTTGCATGGTTGTTGCCTTACAAGTCAAAGTACTTGGGAACATCTCAAGGCTCCATTTGGTACTCTCTATCTCCAAGGCAGGATTTCCTACTTCAGGTCTATTCTAATTTGGCAGAAATCTATAATATTACTAATATACTCATGGCAGAGTTATGTCTATGCTTCAGTCCTAGTTGTTGCTTGTCAAGCCTTAAAATGCATTTTACTTGATTATGCCTAGTCTGTAAAAATATTTTTCCTGTTATGCACTTGCTTTCATATTTTCTGTTATAGAAGATGATCAAGTATTCCAATTCATACATTCTATGCAGCTGATCAGGTGCGATTGGTTGCATGGGTCACACATGGTGTATTTTCCTTTTTTTATTTTTTTTAAGTTTTATGAGGTCTAATGAAAAACCAACCAGTGGATGTGAAAGTTTATTAGATGAATATTACAAGTGGACCAAATTTCAGCTCAAAATCCAATCATAGCCACTTCATCTTAGTGGATGAAATAACAATCCATCCTCTTTTTCTTAAGGATGCTTAATGATTCTTACCAATAAGATCAAGTTGTTAGGATTAGCATTTTGGGTTGAAATTTGATTCGCTTGTAGCTTACCAAGTTAACTTCCAAGCCCAACTATTGGTTTTTCATTTCGTTGTACAAAAGTTACAAAAAGGAAAATGGCATCGATCCCCCCTCATATACACCTACTTCCAAGGAATTTGATTCATACCCAATTTGATCCTAATCCTAGTTATACTGTCCATTGATCTAACTTATTTAGTTTTGACCCATTTTCAATGTGGGATAAGTTGAATTTTTTGGGAACCTTATAAAACGGAGCTTTATTTATTTGTCCATGATGATTTTTATGAACTCCCTATCCAAGCAATTCTCTTTCCAACCAACCCATTAATGTGGTCATGTGGATCCATTTGGATTCCGAAGTTGTGTGCATGAAAGTTTCTGCTGCTGTGGGAGGTTTGGCATATGCCCCCTTCGACATGCTGGGGTGGAGGATATGGTCACAATGGTGATGGTAGTGAAATTTCAAGAGCTAACAGTTTGACTTTTGAGCATTGAATTTGATTAATTAGATAAATATTTATTCTATTAGAACTTCATTTACAGTGGAGATGAGTTGGAAGATTTTATTTTTTTTCATATCAGATTTGAATCCAAGGTTTAAGATAATGGAGCAAATGGTTTTGATTGATAATTGAATGAAGTCCACCAAGAGGCTGTATTCTGCCTGAGTGCACTATACAAACTAGTAGTCTTGTGCCTAGACGTGTGCCTTAAGCTCAAGGATCTGTTTCTTCCATATTTTCACTGTGCCATGACTACTACGTATATAATGCATTTGGTAGCTCCTTTGCCATATTTCCTTTTCTGCAAGCTGATTACAACTTGGCCTTTTGCCTTGTGCCTTGACTGCAACCTACGCCTTAATTGCCAATTGCCATGGTTGGCATCTTCGATGAAATTATAAGTTCACATCTGCTTTATACTCCTTCCAATTTAGTTGTCTCAAATGCATTTTGGGACTGCTCCAAAATAGTTGTCTCATGTGTATTTTGAAATTATAGGATGTTGGAGAGAAGTTTATAAACCTTTTGAGAGCTCTTCTTTAAAAAAATCAAATTTTAAAATGAGACAACTAAAATAGGACAGAGGGAGTATTTTATTTTGCATCTTGTTTTTTGTAGTATCTTATGTGGGTTCCAGAAATGATCAAAAGCCTACTGCTGGGTTGTCCCCCTTTTCTCTCCGCTCTCATCTCTCTTTCATCTCTCCCTCTCTCTCGTCTTTGTCCTACAAATGCTCTTATTCAAGTTTCATGGTGAGCCTTTGCACACTTCAACAATGATTTTTTTTGTTTTAAAAAAAAAAGCTCTTTACACTATCAAAGTAGAATTGGATTTGGAAACTGAGGAATTCGAAATGTTGCTAGCACGGGATTTGGCGAGGGAAGAAGAGGCTTGAATTTTTTTTTTTTTTGTGCAACTTGATGTAGCATCTTCTTGTTGTATTATTTTCAAGGGGTTGGATAATTGAAATATGAAATTTGGTGAGAAATGAATTTCAGCCAAGATGGGCTAAAACAGAAATTCAGAAAATATTGGGGTCTTGAAGAAAATAAGCTTGATAGAGTTCTTACCTCTCGCATTTAGTAATGTGGGTAGCTTATGAAATCCTTAATAAACGTGGATTTGTCAAGGCGAAAATGAGTCGTAAGAGCTCCATAGCTTCAGCCTTCTTAATTTGTATCTTTTCCTTGAAAAGTCTTTCATTGAAATATAATTTTCGATTATAGTATATTTTTCCAACAAAATCAACACATATACATTTAGTTCTATTTTAATTCATCGTCCAAGTTTTGAAACCAATTTATTGGCATGCGTGACAACTTGTCTACTTGATGTACAAACGTCACATATGCAAGCAGTATCTGCAGTGTAGCCCACTTCAAAAGAAAGCCCCTTGAATCATAACTATGCACTTAAAAGAATTTTTTTCCCATGATAGACTTGAGATCACCATGCGAAGAAGATTGTTGATTAGGTCAGGGGTGTAGAAATCCCTGTGGACTAATTTCATAGAACCAGATTATGTATTACAATCTTTCCTTCTTGCGTGTTCGTATAAGAACATTACTTTCACGTCAAAGGATTAGATCTATAACATTATAGCCCAACCAAGTTTCTATTGGCGATGCTGTGAATGTGACCCAATGTTATTGCATATGGAACTTATTTACCAAATTCATTGATCTGAACTTTCCTATTCAGTCATTTGACCATATACAAGATGGCAATGGACGTCATCATCATTGTCGTAAAGACCACATTTAAATCTATCTAGAGCGACTTACCCAAGAGCATATATATATATATATATATATATATATTTTTTTTTAAAAAACCTCAGTCAATTGAGCTGAATAGCATTGTTTGCGGTGAGAGACGAAGGAAGAGAGATGGAGAGCGGAGGCAGAATAGGAGAGATGAAAGAAGAGAGAAAGAGGATCCAGAAATTCCCCGCCTTGGAACTCGGTAAACAGAAAACAGGTGTTTCATGAAACGAGGAGGGGTAGATTTAGAATATAAATAAAAAGTCAAAACAGGGGTGTGTGATAAAAGAAATTGGGGGTGTCTACCCATCGTATGTTCATATATATCTATTTTCTTGTCAATAAAGCTCACATCATCTAGCTAAAATTTCGTCTATTTGAGGTTAATTAACTTTTCGAGTTTTACTTCTCTATACAATCTACTATACACTATATCATCCGGCATCCCACTCTCTATCATGGCTTTTCTTATCTCTTCCATTCATATTTTAAGTAGTCTCTCTTTTTTGTGTCTATGAATTTTAATTTTTTCTCCATATATTTTTTGAAATGGCTCATATATTAATAGATAAAAATGTACTAGAGATATAAATACATAGAGAAAACACATACAACAACAACAGAAAATGAAATCACCCACAGAAAAGTCACAAGTGTAACCACATTTTTTCTAGATATGTAAAATGTTCGACATAAAAATATTGTGCTCATCTCTTCTCTCCTATTTATATCTTCAAATCACATCAATGAGTCTCTCGGTTTATCCTCTATTGTGGTAATTTTTAAGTTGTCCTTTATTTAATCATTTTTAATTTTATCTTTTAAAATTAAATCACTCCTTTAACATAACATGTGTATCTATGTTACTTTCATTTTGTATATATATATTTTTTTCATAATCTGATAAAGCTGATAAGTTATGATACTGAAAGGAAGCATTAACAGATGTTCAGCTTTTTGCCAGAGGATCAAGTTAATGGAAAAGGAGTCATTTATTCACTCTTGTCTATTTTGTTGAAGACATTGAATGCTACATTGGAGTAGGGACAACGGGGTATTTGTTTCAAGATCTAACAGGACATATCCAATGTTGGGTATCTTAATTAATTGGGCTTCCATATCTTGTAATGGGAAGTTTTCAGTTCAATACCTGAAAGTATTAATCGGGGGTATACTGTGTGGGTGTAAGGCATCCCTTGAGGGTTTTTGAGTGGCTTAAAGGGGCTAAAGGCGTTGATTGGTCACGAGTTTTCCTCCAGTCTAAAAAAAAAAAAAAAATCTAACAGCACTCCACGTAAAAGGAGATGACCTCAATGGCAAGCCCACACTTTTAAATTCTAATGAGCATGATACCAGTTTTAATGGCTACAAGAAAATAGTAGTTTATGCAGTCAATGCCGGTCTTAGTGATGGATGGAATGGATCAATGGAACCTAAGGTACAAAATTGTTAAAGATACCCATACAGCGCCAGCTTCATTTATATATGTAAAATCCCTTCATACTGTATTTATATATCTATTGTAGAATGCAGAAAAAACTAGGAGGATTTTGTCAAGAAAATATTTTTGGAAAATGACTTAGAATTTGTTTTCTAATTCAAAACATTTATTATATTTACATATTATTAATCTATAGGAGGAAAATTTGGTTGATAAATGAGTTATGATCGGTGAGTATTAGATTGGATTCTCTATTATTAAATAAGATAAGTGGGTCAACTCATTTAAATTTCATTAGATATTTAAGTTGAATCAATATATTTAATAAATGAATTCTGTTAACTATAGGTTGAATTGATTCATTTGTGATATTTAGCGATTTAATTGGGGTACTTATTTTCAATGGGGAGATTACACATCTGACCTATGATAGGTCTCACATAGATTATCATAATTAGATTAAAGGTTGGGTTAACCCATCTAAGCTTGGTCTGCTACTTGGATTGATCTAATTCATTTTATAAAGATTTAGGTCATTTACAGATTAGATCAACTAATTTATGATTGTTTGATCTAAAGGGGTTGGAGTGATGCCTAAGAATCTGCTTCAGAAATTGGGATTTCTAAGTTCGATTTCGACTCCACTCCACCACCATTCATCTTGGATGGCTATAACAAGTCTGATGACTAAGAAGAACAACAATGTCTGATCACAAACATATGGACCTTCAATTAACTTATATCTTACACAAGTACGCAATTAGTAGCAGAAGAACAACAAAGCCACATTACCCATTTCTCACATCCTTCCTTTCATATATACATATAGACCTCCTCAACTCATACACACAGACCTTTTTCAAGCCCAAACTTCTATAAACATTATGATAAACAAAAAGACTTCTTGAGTATTTACAAACCCATCTTAACATAGAAAGTAGTCTGTCTATTTCATGTAGTAATACCAGAATGAGTTTCTGGTTTAGATTGTGCAAAACTTGCAACATGGTATTGTGATGCATACTTGTAAGATGGGCCTTCCATTGCTGTTACAGGAGGTTCATTCAGAAATGCCCAGTTGCTCCTTGTCCACCTGCCAGTCACAAATGAATTTGAGTAAGAGTAATTAAGGAGGGATTTAATCTAAAATGGATCTTTTTCAGTTTATCTTCTAAAAGAAATCGACAAAGTGGTCTTTTGTTGTGTTGATGTCATGTATTTTGTGGTGATTTAGGTCATACTAGACACTGAGCCCCAATTAGAGGTTCTTAGGAGCTTGGTCTTTGAGCCCTTGAGCTAGGGGGTTGAAGTGGGGAAGCACCCCTTCTAATTGGAGTTGTAAGGGTATTTTTGTTATTTTGTATTTGGTGCAGTTTATATGTTGTATCTTTGAGAGATTTTTAAGGTATTTATCTATATTCAGAGAAGCGAGAGTAAGAGAGTATTATAACTCTTTTTTTGAAGATAGTGAAATCGCATCCATCTCACTGTGGAAGTAGGCACATTGCCGAACCATATAATTGTTTGTGTGTTTGTTATACTCTATCCACTGTTCTCCCAAATGAGGCAGATGACAAGCTGAAAAAGCACCTTATACAAGCCAACTTCTATAGACGAGATACCTTGCAAATCGTTTCTATACTAATTTAATTGAACCTTACTCTACTCTAAGAAAAAAGAAAATTTCAAAGAAAAGACTTACTGTTCCCGTTGAAACATAAAATTTTAAATTTTTACGCATATCCATATCCCTAATTATCTTTTGGGAAAAGAAAGCAGTTTAGAGAGAGAGAGAGATTGGTTTGATATTGGCCATTGGAATTGTTAGGGAGGGTAGGGTTTAGACTGTAGAGAGATGGTGCTATGTTATTACTGTATTAGCCTTGGAGTTTTGAGGGATTGTTTCTTTTTGTTCAGGCTCTTACCAATCGTTTGTCTTTCTGAGCATCTCCAAGTCTGTTTTCGAATTGTTCCTCAGGAAATTCTCCCTTTCACCTGTCAATGGCAAGGATCTTGATCTCTGTAGCTCTGCTCCTGATCCTTGGTGTAAGGTATCCTGTAAGTGATGATACAAACTGTCAAATAAGATCATAAACTTTAAGCTGTCTCAGGCCCTGTATGGTGTTTATGGCTGGTGTTAGGGAGAAAATCACATTCTCAACCACACACGGACAACAATATCGAAAAAAAAAAAAAAGAATCAAGCAGTTGAAGCAAATCACAATACAAAGATTTACGTGGTTTTCTTTTAGTGTGTTCATAGGATTCAAACCGATCCACTATGATGATCAGGCTCTATAGAGCCTAACAGCTCGAACAAGCACATTTCTCTAGAATTTTCCACTCCTTGATAGGCTGGAATTTTACAAGAAGTAGAACTCAGAATTGGAAAATTCCAATTTCAATTGCTAAGACCCAATTCCAACTATGCCCCATGTCACAATTCTAGAATTAATACTGAATGGGATTTGATAATAACTCCAATTTTAATCCTAATTGCTGCTAAAGAAGGGCCCAAGTGTTTTCATGAATGAATCACTGCAAACAATAAACTTAAAATGTATTGTAAAGATAAGATCCACCCCTTTATATCTGTCTATCAGATTTGCTGATATGTGATGTTTTCACATATCTATCTACCATTAAGAGTCGTCAAGGCTACGAGAATTCATGCCCAGTGGACACTGAAAACCCCACACTCTATCTATTTGAGATCCTTACACTGAAGGGTGACAAATTTTTTGAAAAAACGATTATCATTCTCAGAGTTTCTTCAATCCATAACAGTGGAGAAAGAATGTTGAAAATCTTGAAATCCTAGCACCTTATTCATTTTTGTTCACCGTTTGTTATCAAATGTATTAAAATTGAATCAAGTGACAAAAGTCTCACATCAGTTAATTTGAAAAACCAATGACTATATATAATATTTGAAGCACCTTCTCTCTACGGCTAACTTTTGGGAGTAGTATTAGAGCAGATTCCGTATGCAGCTATAGGGTCCAACTGCATGTGAAGACATGCCTGAAATTTTCAAATGCAGCTGTAGGGCGTAGCTGTACGTGAGAGCGGGTATGAACTGACGAAAGTCCCATATCGGTTAATTTGAAAAACCAATGACTCCATATAATAATTGAGATACTTTTCTCTCAACGATTAGCTTTTGAGAGTGAGATCTACCTCAAGAATGTCATTCATGAGTAAGCTTGTATGAGATTCACATTGATTTATTGGAGGCGATCGACACTAATCCCACATCTATACTATTTCCACTTACGATAGAATTGCTAACAAGCTCAGCCATGTGAAATAAAAGGTAGTAAAATTCTCAACAATATTTGACCTGACTGTTTTCCAGCAAATTGGGAATGGCTCTGAGGTGTTCTTCCTCTGTTCTCTTCCTTGATTTCCAATACGCCTCGATCTCTCCTTTGGTGAAGGATCTGTTCCTCTGATAATTCACTGAAAGACCCAGTATCAGAACAAACCTCAAAGAAGCATATAAAAACCAATCAAAACCATGTGGGTTGGTGTAATTACCAGCTTTTGGATCTGAAACGTGTGAACCCCATCCTGCCATTAGAGAACCCATTTGCAGAATCTTATGTCTTTCAACCTGAAAGCAAAAATTAACTAAAACATTAAGACTGTATAAGAGTTGTTGTAAACAGAGATTTGATGTAGGAAGTGTGACTTCTCAACCACTTGTTCTTATCCTCGAAAGAAAATGAAATCTTTACTGTTGTTAGTGCTTGCTTTGAAGAATTCCATTGGTTCTTTGGATATTTATTTCTACAGGAAGGTTTAAGGTGGCATTGACATAGGAAAAATAGCCATGATGTGTGGATCTCTTGTTGGATTTATCTTTATTTGATTTGTCTCAATTGACGACTTCTGTTTGTTACTTTAGTGACTAATTTTATATTTCGTTGATAAATAGAAAATTGAGAAAATGTTTTGGAAGATGATATTCCAATAAGTTCAAATATATATTTAAATTATTAATTAACATATTAGAAAACTGTGACTTGATAATATTCTTAAGATAAAATTTATTTTAAAAAACTAGACATTGAGAGAAGAATATCTTAAGTGTTATTTGGAATTATTAGTTTATCAAATTAGACGATGTGGGGCTCTCTTATCACTTTACAATTTATGACGAGAAAGATCTATTTCTTCTTTTACTAAATGATTTAGGAAAATCTTAGATCATAAGGATGAATTCTTAGAAAGGTTTATATCTTCAAAATAAAACTAATTAAAATAAGAAAAAAATATATTATCATTGAAAAAGTTGAAAAATTATTTCAAAAATTTAAATATGTAGTAAGTCATGATGTATAGAAAATTTTGTCAGTAAATAATTGTGAATATGATTATAAAAGTTTAAAGATATATAACACGTACTTGGTTTGACACTCAGTATATGTTTGAATGGATTAGGTTAAAGAAGGATTTATGGTATGTCCTAAGAGTAGTGGGCTCACTTATAGGAGTTTTACGCTGGGTATCTCACAATTTTTCACATGTAAATTTTAAAAAAATATATATATATATATATATATATATGAAATAATAGTAGTTATTAGAGAAAAATGCTTTATAAACATGAGTTTGATTTCTTATGTGGTCTTGAATGGACTGGTGAGAAATAAATAAATTTGTGAAACATTGATGTATTTATCAAGTCTGTTAAATTTTTTATGACGATTTATTTTAAAATGTTATTGTGGATAATGATGGTGGCGGACTTGTCTGTAGTTTTATTTTATTTGGTAGTGGCAGATGTTTCTCGAACAGATAAGGATAAGATATCTGGTATCAGCAGATAGATCCTAATCCTCAGATTAAATAAATGTACTAAATGTACTATCTGTTTACTGCTGACCCACATGCGAGAAAAGTAAACAACGGAAAAGCAGGATGATGAGGGTCCCCATTCACGTCAGAATGAGTAAAAGACCAGCAAAGATTCATTGGATGAAGAAGGATTCATAGTACTTGTACAGATTTTTCTTTTTTAATAAAGATTCAAATAGTGGAGAATTCTAATAAAATAAAACAAATAGAAGGCACAACAGTCCGAAGAAAAAGCAAAAAGCCCACGATTCAGGATCTAGCCAAACATAAAAGCCCCAAACAAGAAGGCCAACGAAGCCCTCATCCCGGGCAAGTGGCCCTGTAGATTTATATGGATTCAAATAGGGCTGAAACTCGGGTTAAGTCGTGTTTCAATAAATTCAATTTAAATCATGTTAAAATTTATTGAACTTGATCCAATTCAACTTGAATTGGGATCCTGAGTTACTAAACCTCACTCAACTCAAATTTCTGATCTGATTCAATCAAAGTGTTGTTTTAGAAAGCAATCTAATCTGATCCCAAATTTCATATGGATTTTATTTTTTCAACCCAATTTGACCCGAGATATACAAATACATAACCTAAATCTATTGATTTATTCAGTTGAATCATACGGGCCTGAATTAAATCCGACCCAAGTTTCACCCCTACATCCAAATGAATAACTGCAGTAAAAAGAAGTAATAAGGCCTGTAAACTACAATCATTATTATTATTACTATATAATAAAATTCTATTTATTTATTCAACTTTTATCATAATTTATCATACTATACCAGCTAATCACTTTACTATCTAAACAGTGATCGCCAATAATTGACATCACCTTACAAAGAAGACAGTGGAGGCTGGGGCCTTCAGTGGTGACGAGATACGGACAAGGTGGCTCTATCCTTATGCCTTGATGGGCTACATTGCATTATATCTTTAATCTGAAACTTTTGATGGGCAATGGAGACTCCCATCCTCTGTTTGCTGATGCTATCATTGGCATGTTCTTACTGGATTCATTGCTCTATGATGTGCTGTCCAAGCCTAAGGCTGAAATTCAGGTTAGCTTTGGTCGAATTTTAATAAATCCAACCCAACTCATATAGAAAATTATTGAGTCTAACCTGACCTGATCTGACTCGAGTTGTTGGCCCGACTTGACTTGAGTTGCTTGTTCGACAGCTCAACCCGTTTTTAAAACAAATTTGGGGAAAAAGATTAGTAGTGAGGGTTTTATATTTTCTGAAACTCAAGTCGGAATCGGGTCAATTTGGATCAGGTTGAGTTGATTTTAAAATTTTGAGTCCAACCCGAGCTCGAATTCCTATAAGGATTTTTTTTATCTAATCCCGACTCGACTTAAGTTTACAAATACATAACTCAGGATTTCTCAAGACAAGTCATGTGGGTGAGATAAAACACAACCCAAATTTCACCAGTCACAAGGTTCTCTGTTAATATGTTTGAAATGTACGACATCCACTGGTAAAGTGGAGTCCATTGCTAAGTACAAAATCAAAGAAAGCCTCTTGTTGATGAAAAAAAAAAAAAAACCTTACGAAATTCTTGAGCTTTCCCCTTCTTGAATGAAATTTTGCTAACCTTCATTAAAAAATTAAAAATAATAATAATTTTACTCAATATTTATAGTCATTTCATTCAAACTAAATAAAATAGATAGTTGGAGTGGAGCTTCCAACCAACTATCAAATAAATAAAGATGTTATGAATGAATTTTTTTATAATTAAAATGTCATTAATTTCATTTTATTTTAATAATGTTAGCATTAGTTAGTAAAGTAATATAAATTACTATAATTAAAATAAGCTAACACTCTAATATGATATATTCGAGTTATGAATTCTCTTGACTCAATTTTAATTTCATTAAAATATGTTAATTTATTAAATACGATCACCAGTAAACTAGAGACTTGTTGATATACGAATAGCAACACCTAATTTTATTTAAATATTTTTATCTATCTTTTTGAATAAGTTGTCCAGGGTCTTTTAGAACACCTGAACTAATCTTCTGTGGCATGTGCAAGCGTCCCTACCCACATACATTGAATAACTCTAAATCAGGACTCTCGCTTCTTAAGGCGGATTCCTAGCCATCACTCAAATCCCTTTAGGTTTTATCCATTTGATTTAGTAAATAAAATTGACAACTGATACATAGATTCATTTTAAGTCTGCATTTTGTTTAGTTTAAATTAGCAGATGGCCAAGAATCCATCTCTTAAAGTGGGAGGTCTTGACTTTATTTCCCTCTCCCTCAAAGGGCAACTCCCATAGTTTTATCCGGTATATAGATAGGGAGGTTTGCACATGTTCCAAGAATTAGTCATGTGCTTTAAAAGATCTGAACACTTTGATCTTAAAAAATTAAAATAGACCGTCTAAGTAATCCGATCAACTAAAATATACCTAATCAGTGGTCACCAAACCAAAGTATAGACCCATTGAAGGTTTATCTAAATTCGAAAAAAGCCAACTACCATTTTACCTATAAACAGACAAACCTTATAAGCTCATCTGGGATTGAGCAGGACTCATTTGGGTGCCCAAAACTATTGTCCAAGTTTGAAATTTAACTGGGCCAAGCTTGGTTCACTTCGAGCCCAAACTTGAGCCTGAATTTGTAAAAAAAAAAAAAGGTCGAAGAAAAGTTTTGTTTTGTTTATTTATGAAATAGCACGTATTATAAATGTATTCTATTTAACATATGACTTATATTTCTAGGATTTGATAATTGTACCCAAGTTAAGCCAGTTTAAGCTATAGATAAGCCTGGGTACATAGTTAGGTTGTAAATGTGGCCCAGAATGAAAATTTACAAATTGGACCAGGAACATTTCAAGGAAAGGTCAAAATGGGCTCAGACTAGGTCGTACGTTTTATAGTTACATATTGGACCATGTCCAGTCCTACGATTACCGATTGAACCTGGTTGAGCCCAGGCCTAGAGCCTGGCTTGGGTCTGTCCAAGCTGCAGCCCTGCATGCAAATATTCCATCCATGTACTGATTGGGCCCACATGGACCTACACAAATATAAGGTTACAAACTTACAAATCGATCATACTAAACTGGTTATAGACTCGTCACAAATCTTTGATAAATTTGAACATTGAACTTAATCACAGGTGTTTGATTAGAACTGATTTTTAACTTGAATTTCACTTTCAGACTTATCTGCTATCAGGCTCTTCCAAGGCCCAAATGAGGGTTAGAATTGGATTGAAAATTCATATTTTATGAAATAATCAAGTCTAAGTTTTTGAGCTTTCTTAAATTCAGACCGAGATTTGGACTTCCAATCTTGTTTGGGCATTTACGACACTGGGCCCTGCTTGATGGCCCACTTTTGAATTTGGACCTTCTATTTCAGTCCTAAACGTGAGCTTGAATCGAGCCTGGATGAGCCCAAGCATGATTTTCTTCTGTTTCTCATGCAGGCTTGGGCTAGGCCCAACTCAAGTTGCACACCAACCTTAATAGTTATCCAAAGGTTCTATCAAAATCTAGCGAACACATGGTACCAGGGGTGATACGTATCGGCCGAGATTACTTTTATTGGTTAATATCCAATATATATCAGCGATATTTATCGCCGATATAGGCTGATAAAGGTGAATTTTTTTTTTTTTTTTAAAAAAGAAAAAAAAGTAGAAGAGAGAAAGTTATCTTGGCCGATAACGATATTTCGACCTCTGCATGATTCCATTCACATAAATCCAAATGGATCTATGAATTCGTTCTTTCAAAATTTATATAAATTGATTAAATGAGCTGTCCAAATTCAAAGAATGACCTTCTAAATAGTCCACTCAAATCCAAATAAACTCGACGGATTATCGTTTGTACTCGAAACGAGCATCCATTGTATCCAAATAGATTATTAAAGAGTTTTGCCAACCTTACCAAGGGATACAATTAGACATACTGCATTGTCCCAATTCCATTGGTGAAGCACCAAAACTAGGGATGGTACTTTGGCGGGCAAACTCTTTTTTTATGATTAAGGTGTTCAACTTTTTTAGAGCACCCGCTAATTCTCAGAGTATGTGCAAGTCTCCTTATCTACATCCACATGGTGACTTTACAGAGAGTGACCATTTAAGGTAGAGTGGGAATCGAACTTAGGACACTTACTTTCTAAGATGGGTTCTTGGCATCACTTCAACCCGTTTGGATTATTTGACAAGAGAACTTGAAAAGTTGTAAGTGTCTAACTCATTAAAAAAGGGGAATTGAATACAGCTTTTATACCCGAATGCTAATTTATCTATGCATTTGGACCTTCTCTTATATTTGGGCAAGGCAGGGGATGGACATAACACAAATTAAATTTAAATTGAATATAATGATATACATTTTGATTGATTTATTTATTTTATTAGGTATGTTAGTTTTCATGTATTTAATTTTTCATTGAGGTGTGGCCGAATTTGCAACACATCCTTTTGTACTCAAAAGGAAAAAGGTTAATTCACAAATGGACTTATACTGTGGAAAAATTCCGTGAACAATAGTAGAGAATTAATTTAGGGGATCTGAGTAGGAGTCTTGAGTTCGATTTTCAGTCCATTTCAAAAGGCCACTACATGTAGAGTTGCTCAATGTATGTGGATGAGGAGGTTGCACATATCCTGAAGATTAGTCAGGTACTTTAAGAGGCTTGAACACCTTGATCGTAAAAAAAACAACAATAAAGAATTAATGTCTCGAGGCAGAATTTGTTGTTATATATTTTAATAACTGAAATGGTTAAGCTACATATTTTTATTGAATTGCAAGATGAGAATTCTCTATAAGATCATGACAAAATTTGATTCTATTAATTTTTAACTCGAATCAATCCTATTTAAAAGAATATAGATTTTATATTCTTGACTTATATTATTAAATGAGTTTGGTTATCTTGAACTTTCTTATAAGATGAAAATGAATGGAACCCTTATATTGCAATTGTTGAAGACCTGAAATCAGACCAAAGCCCATCTGGCCCAACGGAAAATGTTGAAGAATATGTGTTTTTTTTTAAATAGAGAAAAAGTAAATAATATTAAAAAGGGATAAGAAGAATATTGAAGAATGTTTATTTTTTGATAATCAATTAGCAAATTTTTTTAAGAAATGCTTATCTTTGTAGAAATATAATCGCATGGTTTAATTGCAAGTGGCCACTGTTGTCTAACACAGTTAACTCGAGAAAAATGTTGAAGACTTTGATTTAGGACCAAGCCCATTTGGCCCAAAGGAGAATGTTGAGAAATACTGTTGTTCATTGGATTAAGCCCTTGTAGGCCCAAAGGTCTACCAATATGAGTTTATTAAACCTCATTCTATCATCATAAATAATATAAGATATTAAATTTTAATGATTTTATAGATCTTAGATAAATACAATTTATTTTTTAAAATTCAAAAATATTTAAAAAATGAATATTGCTAATATGAGATATATTGCAATACTCATGAAATAAAAGATGTTAACGGTTCAGATTGACCATTCGGTAGGCCCGCGTAAAAAATCTAGATGAGAAGTCTTTGATCTGTCCTCAATATCATTTAATAAATAAATGGAATAAATTTATTTAAAATATTCAAGATATTTTTTTTTTAATTTACGTGTGGGAATGTGATATCCTGACCCATGAGCCAGAGCCTAGGCCCTAGATAGGCTGATCCAAGTGAAACTGGGCCCCGTCGGACGGGCCAGCAGAGTGGGCCGGTCGGATTCGACAGCCCAGCAGTGGGTGGGAGTTGTGGAAAGTCCCACATCGGAAGTTGAGGAGTTTGAGAGGGGGTTTATAAGTAGTCTTGCTCCCTCAAACCTACAAGACGCGTTTTGGACCCGAACTTGGGCCGGATCCGATCCAAAAACCGTGCAGGCTCCCTCGTGTGCACGTGTGTGTGCGTGTGGGCCCAAAGCGGACAATATCTTGTTGGCCGATCCCTAAGCCCTTTTTATGGGCCGGGCTGTTACAGGGAAACCGCGGGAAACTAAAACTTCCACAGGTGATACCCACTGCCCTTAAACGATACATGTTGTGTCTTCATAGATAGCAAGACACACTTTAAAAATGGAATTTAGAGTCCACGTTGTTGGGTCTGGTATAAAGAGGGTTATAAGAGTAACTTTTGTATGAAGTCTCATCTCCATCTGATGATCTTATCCTTTGATTTTAAACTTTAAAAATCAATGGCCGAGATTATATAACTTGAATCATCAATTGAGAGTGAAACTTTAAATACTCCGTATCCATATAATCACCCATGAAATGAACTTAAATTTATAGAACACACATTTCATCTAATGACATATCTTATTAGTGTGTCTCTATGGTGTAACTCCTAAATATTTCCCAACTTAGATCGATTTAATTAAAGTGCCGTAGAGTGTACTAGACTCTCTTGAAATTCTTTTTTATTTTGAACGAATTAAGTAAGTGTCATTCCAAAAATAGGGGACGTTCCCCAAAAGGAAATAAAAGGAAAAAGGCCACAGCCCCGAGCCAAGCAGAAAAGAAAAAGAAAATGAAAAAGACGCATATCTCGGGCCAAGTACAGACAAACAAAAGATCCAGAAAAGCCCATCGGAAACAAAGTCCAGCTGTAAGGCCCAGCTAAGATAGATCCCACGCGTTTTCCACGTGACCAATGGCATCGCCTAGCGTGATTAATCCCACGAAAGGCCCGTGTTCTCACTTTGTTAGTTTGTTTTGCAGTCAACATTTTCTATTATCTGACTTCTGTCTGTGGACAGCGTTACGGTGACTGTCATGCTGTAGCCATGTGATTCCAGTATATTATTTCTAAAACTGTTAAAAAAATTGAATTAACAGTAATTTTAGAGCAAATTTTTTTTTTTTTAATTTATATGTGGAAAACCGCTGGAAACCAGAGTAAGACCTCCACAGGTGATACTCACTGCCTTTATGGTACACGAGGTAAGGTTACAGAGGCTCGAATTTGGCACCTCCTGATTCTTAAAGTGGGAGATTATGATATTCAAAATTAAGAGAAAGAATTTCAAATTTAGTGGAAATTGATAACTTTTGTCCAAAATCTGTGATTTCGTTCATCTGAAATTATTATTATTTTGTTAATTGAGTTTTGAAAATTCTAAAAGTCATCAAAGTTCTAGATTTCCAATTTTCTTGAAAAGATGTTATTTTTAAATTTTTACAAGCTGTCTTCTTGTATTATGATATTTTTTAAGATATTTTTGATACATGGTGTTGGGTTTTCTATATCTGTGGCCCACCAATAATGTTGGACATAGCTCTGTTTTAGTTTCTTATGCTTAAATATTTAATTCACTTAAAAACTTGATTAAAATAATTAAATCATATTTTTAAAGAAAATAAAGTTTATGATTAAAGAATAATTTAGAGATAAAATTGTGAAGTGTCAAAAGAAATATCACTGAATGGAGTTTATTTATTATTATTATAATGACAGGTATTAATATCTTGTTATTTTTTATTTATTTTCTGTTGTAATATATTTTATAAAATGATAAATGGAATTGTTTCCTTGTATGATTTTATAGCTTTTGTATTATATGGTTTTATTAGGTGGACCCATAAAATGTTAGTTTTTTTTTTTTTAAATTTAGTGCTTATATTTTTTCAAATTTTAATTTAATTGAGGGCCCAAATAATATTTCATTTTGATAGTGTGGTCACATGCAAATCATTTGACCTTAATGACTATGCTATGAACATGATATGAAGTGTTGTTAAATAAAATTTTGTATCATTTATGTTCGCAAATAAATCTAATACAATTTTTAAAATTCTAAGATCTTTAGAATTTAAAAAAAAAATCATTTCATTGTTTAATTCCAAATCGAATCAAATAAAGAATTTTAACAGTTGGAATTCATTTCATTCTAGAATTTATCAGAATTTTAAATTCTAGAATTCAAAGTTCTAAAAATTACAGAGAAGATTTCTACCAAACAACCCATAAACCCATTTGATCAAATACTTTGAAATTAATAAGTATTTCACCCTTAATTTTGAATTATTTATACTTAATGATTCAAAAAGATTTTTAATCTAAAGTTTTAATTTTAAATAGTATTGTACTAAAAATAGTTTCATCTGCAATGCTAAAGTAAGCACTCCACCGTCCATTCTTTTTTTTTTTTTTCAGCTTAGATTAAACCATTCAACATAATTAAAATACTAACTAATATTTATTATATGAATGATTTAATTGATGCAATAGGACAAAATTAAATTTGACGAATTGCAAAAGTACAACACGTACGCATGGCTTGGCTTTTAGATCTTATGTTAAATTAAGAAGAAATCATTATATATCAATTTATATTATAACATATATTTGGCCTATTTTAACTTTTTATTATAATTTTTCTTAAAGTCAGCTAAACAATCAAAATAGTAAAAGAAATCTTAAATATTTTTTCTTAGTGCTTTTAAGGAATTTTAGATGAACGGAAATTATTCAGCTAACATAAAAAGGTGCTAAGAATCAAAAGAAAATATTTAGGACTCCTAAAAGATTTTCTAAACTTATATTTCACCTCACTTTTTTTTCTAGGATAAATTCCATTTTTTTATTTTTTATTTTGTTTTAACTTTGAATGAAGCATATTAGAGAGTTAGAGAATTTAATAGAGATGTTAGTTCCATTTTAGTCATGTTTTTCAAGAATTTCATGAAATTGAGTTTTTTTTTTTTAAATTATTGATTAATAATGAAAGATAAGGCTATGTGCATTTAGATCTAACTATTTAAAGCGACAAGATACTGTTGTAGGCGTGATGTTAATTTACATCTAACTATAACTTTTTTATATTTCTTTGGTGCGTCATTTATCATTCGATTGATAATTAGTCCTGTACTTGAAGTGGGTGGATTGGGAGGTTTATATATGCTCTAATGATTAGTCAGGTAGGACACTTGGATACCTTGTTCTTTAAAAAAAAAATCATTAGATTGATTATGGATAGCGATCCTCCCACGGGAGATTTGTGTAACTAGACACGGGAATTAGTGGATTTCTGATTTTACCCTTCGCATGAACAGTAAAATCA
Organism: Chimonanthus salicifolius; assembly: GCA_013350335.1. Taxonomy (NCBI): domain Eukaryota; kingdom Viridiplantae; phylum Streptophyta; class Magnoliopsida; order Laurales; family Calycanthaceae; genus Chimonanthus; species Chimonanthus salicifolius. The sequence goes on from CM023538.1 coordinate 52,404,767, forward strand.
GACATTTCGCCTCAGCTAGCTAAAATTTACAGTTCATGTGAAATTTCGGCCAACCGATTTCCTGTTCATGTGAATCTTGGCGAGCCGATTTACTGATCATATGAATTTTGGTGAGCTGATTTACTGTTCATGCGAAGGATAAAATCGGGAATCCACTAATTTCCATGTCTGGTTACACAAAAAGCCGTGGGAGGATCACTACCTTGGTTATGATAGATAAACATATTCATTCAATAATTTATTTTTTGTATTAAAAAATTTAAGAGTTAATAGCAGGGGTTTTAATATTGACTGATACATATCGTATATACCGATATTTGCCGATATTATATCGGGTGATATCTGATATAGATGGTTTTAATTAAAAAAAATAAAAGAGAGAGATTTCTCAGCCTATACCGATATTCCAACCTCTCATTAATATGATTCAATCATTCATATTTTTAGACAGTTTGATATCTTTTATTCTAATTTATATAACTTTTATGGTATCCAAGCTTTGAAGAATAAATGTTTGTTAAATCTCTCTTTATTACAAAGTTGTCGACGTGTGTTTATTTTGAATTTAGATACATCCATCACATTGCACTTGGTTCGGCCATGAGCAAAAGACCATGAGCACTCTAGAGCAGGGGTTTAAAAATCAGTATCGGCCGATATATCGGCCGATACGATATGTCGACCGATATATCGTTATCGGCCGATATATCGGCCGATATTTTTCTCTTTCTTCTTTGTTTTTTTAAATATCGGCCGATATCGGCCGATATTTTGATATCGGGCCGATATAATACGGCCGATATCAAGGCCGATATTGTGAATATCGGCAGATATTCACATGCCCAAAACCGATATATATCGGCCGATACGATACGTATCGGCCGATATTTAAACCCCTGCTCTAGAGGACTACAAGTATTAAGAGGTGAAACATGGGTTAGATCGATTTAAATCCAACAGAGTTGGGGAAATATGGGTGAGTAATCCAATCAATTTAAAATAGGACTTCAGTTTGGACCAAGAAAACTTTCACTTCTTTTTAATTTGGGCTAAGCTAGGGTCAAACTTTAAATGACCTGACCTGTTTAGATTACTCAAATTATACAAATTTACCTCTTTTTCTATATGTTATTTGATGACTTTTTGAGATTTAAGTCTTTAAAATTGAGATTTAAGTCTTTAAAATCATTATGTTTTGCTAATTGAAACTTTTATAAATATTTTTTTCTTAAAAGAAGTCAAAACTTTATGGCCTCAATTTTATTTTTAGTTATAAAGATTGACCCAAGACCGACTTTGACCCAATTTGACTAGGTAGTCTAAATTAAAAATGATTTTGGAGTCTGAAAAAAGAATTAGATTAGAAGTAATTTAGATGAAAATCGAAATATGACTCGAGTTTAAAAGTAGTGACATCAACTCGAACGATTGTTGAATAAGAGCAGACTCTCTGAACTAGTTCTACTAATAAAATCTAATTCACTCGCATGACTCTAAGTTTACCACCCATTACCAATTCCACCTGAATGAATTTATTATGGGATTGACGGATATGGCTGCAACTAGGGTCGGACTGATCGAGTTCCTTAAAATTTAATCCCACCAGAGTTGATATTTATGGAACCTGACCAGATTTGACCCAAATTCTCGACTCGAACTATACAACCCGACCGGACCTGAAATTTAACCCGAATTCTGACCCGACCCATATTTTGAACCCATTTAGCCTAATTTTAGCTGGGACGGGACAGGTCGGGTCAGGTTAACTTGTAAAATCCTCAACTCAACCCGACCCGAATTCCATACTGGTTTTTATCTTCCCAACACAACTCGACCCGCTGACCCAAAATTCTCAACCCGACTCGCATATTTTCTCGGGTCAGATCATGTGGGTCGGGTCAAAACCCGACCCAAGTTGCAGCCTTATTGACGGAGAACCTAACTTGTTTTTTTAATGAACAAGGTGTCTAGGTCTTTTAAGAGCACCAACTGATCTTTGGACATGTGCAAACCTCCCTACTCACACACAGTGTAACTTTATAGGGAGTGACCTTTTAAAATAGAGTTTAAATCGAACTTAAAACTCTCACTTTCTGAGACACAAGTTCTAACTGTCATTCAAACTCCTTTGAGTTGCCTTACTTGTCTATTTAGGCAGCACCTGTATGAATATTAAATGAAATGCTGTGCTTTCTTCTATTTTATTATGGCCAATTTTAAGGCAGGTGAGTTTATAAAGAGAGAAGTTCAACTTTATTACGTATGAGTCATTTCCTTTATATAAGTAATAGATGTTACTGAGCAGTAAAGTTGATTTTAGCCGAGGGCATTCACGAGTATATATAACACAAGACCACCCTAGCAAGAGGTAAAAAACTCAACTAAGAAATGAATAAGATAGATCCCATTGCAGTCATCTAGCCTGCAACTTGGAAGCTCACATTGGTGCTTGCTACTGCTCAGATTTATTTGGAGATGGAAGCGAAGCTATGGTTTTCTGCAGTAGTCTTGAGTTTCACTCTAGCAGGGTTGTCGACAAATCTATTCCTTCATAACTCAAATTCTCTCTTGAGGTATGTTTGACCTTGAGTTCTCTTAGTTATAATATTCATGGATATCTATCTCACTAAGACTTGAAATTTTAAGACAAGATTAAAGTTTTTTATTTTATATAGATGAAAAATGATTAGTAGTCCAAGAAGAGGCCATTGTGTACATGATAAAGAGTGCACTAAATTTCAGATTGAATAGACAAATCATGAAATGAGGTGAATGCATAGGGTTAAATTTCATTCTAATAAAAATCCTGAAGGGTTAGTATGAGGGTCAATTCCCACTCTTATTTGTGGAAGGTCTTAAAATCAAGTTCTCCTCAATACACAAATGACCACTCCCCTTAGTTTGTAACTGGCGTGTGCAGATTGGAAGAAGAATTAATGAGATACTTGGATACTTTGGTCCCAAAAAAATTCATTCTAATAAGAAACACTATAAACCCTTAACTCCCGATGTTGACCAAGGTGTAATTTATTTTATGCTTTTTTTTAATATATTTTCCAATGCATAGGAGACCAAGGGACAGCAGATATGAGAGTGAGGATCAGGTTTCCTTCATCTCAGCATCACATGGATGGATCAGTAGAATGATCCCATCACCCAAATGGAAGAGATGCTCCTCTGGTGTCGATGTTGCAGAGAATACCTATACTGCCGGCAGGCCAATTGCTCCAAACCTAGCAACCTGCCACAGCTCCCTCACCGACGCCGGCAGCCCAATCCTCTGTTGCCCGCCCAATACAGAGTCGGAACAACCAATCATAGACTTCAAATTCCCCACCCCATTCTCTCCCAAGCGCATCCGCCGCCCCGCCCACCTCGTCGATGAACACTACATTACCAATTATCAGAAGGGCGTTGCACTGATGAAGCAGCTCGACTACAGCGATCCTCGCAACTTCTTGCGACAGGCAAACATCCATTGCACATTCTGCACTGGTGCCTACAACCAAGTGAATTCAACCACCCTCTTAAACGTCCATAAATCTTGGCTTTTCCTCCCATGGCATAGGATGATGATTTACTTCCATGAAAGGATATTGGGCAAATTGATTGGGGATGATTCATTTGCTCTGCCCTACTGGAACTGGGATTCACCTCCAGGAATGGCGATTCCAAAATTCTATGTAAATGGGTCCTTATCGGATGACGACAGGGACCGCGACCACCTTCCACCTCAAGTGGCCGACATTAACTTTGATTATGTTGAAACAGGGCTCAGCCCAGATGAGCAGATGGCCTCAAACCTCGCCTTAATGTACCACCAGATGGTCTCCGGTGCGAAAAAGGCGGAGCTCTTCATGGGCTGTAGAAGAACAGCAGGGGAAGAGGGCTACTGTAACGGGCCGGGCACCATTGAGGTGGCACCACACAATGCTCTGCACACATGGATTGGGAGTAGTCTCCGGCCGGAGAGGGAGAACATGGGCGCCTTCTACTCGGCCGCTCGCGACCCAATTTTCTACGCCCACCATGCTAACATCGACCGGCTCTGGACCGTTTGGAGAAGGCTTAGAGGCAATGTTCCTGAAATTCTCGACCCCGCCTGGCTCGACTCCTACTTCTACTTCCACGATGAGAACGCTCGACTCGTTCGAATCACGCTGCGCGATTGCCTCGACATCGATAAACTCAGATACAGCTACGAAGAAACGGATCTTCCTTGGTTGAATGCCCGTCCAAAACCCTCAATTCCACCTAGAATTGCTCGTTTGATATTGAAGAAAACAGAGCTTCAGCATCAGAACGTGTTGCAATCCCAATCCCCTGTTTTCAACTTCGGCGCAGAGGGTCGAACCCTCGACACCACCATAAGGGCCAAGGTCCAAAGGCCAAAGAGGGTTAATAAGACCAAGAAAGACAAAGAAGAAGAGGAGGTATTGGTGGTTTATGGAATTGAAATCAAGAGGGACACGTATGTGAAGTTTGATGTATTTGTTAATGTGATTGACGAGACCAACACAGGGCCTGAAGCAAGAGAATTTGCAGGAACCTTTGTTAACGTGCGCCATGGTGTAAAGACAGTGTTGAATGAGGGTGATTCAAGGAAGAAGATGAAGATCAATCTCAAATTGGGGATATCAGAGCTTTTGGAAGATTTAGAGGCTGATGAAGATGAGAGCATCTGGGTGACATTGGTGCCAAGAGGTGGCACTGGTACTAATACTACTGTTGAAGGAGTACGTATTGAATACATGAAATGAGAATTTGGGCTTAGGGTTTGAAATTATAATTTCTACTAAGTTATAATGGTTGTTTTTGTGGTATTTATTGTTCTTATAAAATAGGATTATTATTGAAAGAAAGTTGTAGGAGATTATTATTGCCTACATCATAGCTAATAACTTGGGGTTTATTGTTCATTAATGGCCTGTAATTTCGTTGGTATCATCTTCAGTACATGAAGTTATTCCCTATTTATTTTAGTGGTATGCAATTCAAGAGGAGAGTATAATTTACATTGTTCTTGTGAAATTGTGAACATGGCTCTGTATTTTTCATTGAAATTAGTTTATATAGAAAAATACAACCTCGTGATAAGAAAAGAATAAATAAAAAATCAAATTATAATCCCGTGATTCGAAAAACTAAACATAATGGAAAATATAATTATCGAAAGTCAACTTTGTCCCTTAATAGTATTGTACTTAGTTTGTTGAGATGTAGTTGAAAAAGTGAATATAATAGTTATCATAAAAAAAGTTAAAACTCAAAAAAATTCGAAGAGAAGGGATTACAATGTATCCCTTTTCCTACACTTGACATGTAATGGATAAATAGATAATAAAGAAAATCCACTATATAAATTTAAGAAAATTAATAGAATCTTGGTCTTCTAATATTGTAAAACTTGAGAATTTATGGTATTACCAATTAACACTTGTCACATACATTAATTAAATAAAAACACAACTAAAGAAAAAGTAAATGTCTTGGTTAAACGATTAAACAATCTAAACATACATAGACAATTAAACAATTATGAAATCATACAAGAATATGGAAATTTAAGTTCCATTATCTATGAGTATCTTCTGCATGCATAAATAGATTTACAAATCGTCGATGTCCATTGTTTCTGCATTGGAAGAAGATGCCCTTCTGAAACTGGTTGGCAGTGGCCTTAGCCATTCCTGACCGTCGATAAAGGATTTGCTCAAGAAGGGAGCTGCCTCTGTGCTTGAAAGCTGGTGTGACCATCCAACCCTGCCGGAGACATTGGCGCCAGGCCCAGAGCATTTGTACTCACCGAAATATGCAGTTCTACAACATTAAAACATCGAAAGACGAAGAAAGTTTTGTTTATTAGATGAGTACTTTCTGTTAGCAAAGACTTATAGTGTTAGTGGACCTCTAAGTATTAGAGTTTATAAATGTAGGGACCCCTCTCTTTGTAAGCCTGTTTTAGGGATGAGTGATATTAATGTGTTTTATCATGGTATTAGAGAAGAGGACCACTTCGATAGGTCGGATTCGTATCTTCAGCCTTGCATGAAGGGGGAGAGTGAGTGCCTCTGGCCCTAACATTGAGGGAGAGTGTTAGCAAAATCCCACATTTCTAGTGGACCTTTGAGTCTTTTATAAATTGATGGGCACCCTCTCCTTATAGGTCAATTTTTAAGAATGAGTTCTATATCTGCGTTTTATCACTTTCTCCAACTAAACTACATCTTAACTTTCAATCTTTTTAAGGGTCTAGAATACCAAAGTTTACCAGATGGGTTGAACATTGTTTGAGATACTCTAAGATTGCCAACCAAGATTAGGGGTGGCTGCTTTGAATGGATCGTTCAGGTTGGAGCCTGGTTGATAATCAAGTAGGGAGTCAACTAATATAGCTCAACCTAGGGGTTTAAAATTCGGTATCAACCGATAAGATATATTGACCGATATCTCGTTATCGGCCGATATTTTTCTCTCTTAATTTTTTTTTGAAAGTATTGATATCGGCCGATATCAGCGATATATATCGGATATCGGCGATCTATATCGGTTATCGGCCGATACGTATCGTATCAACAGATATCGTCGACCCCTGGCTTAACCTAAACCTAACCCACCAATCAATTGGATTCAAATGTGAACCCTAACCAAGAATTAAAGGGTTGGATTTGGATTAAGTTTAACAGGTCACCTTAGAAACCAACACCAACCACCAGTGGTAGGTTGGGTTTAGGTAGGGGTTTTAACCTGACCCGCATGATTTAACCCAAGAAATCGAAGGGGTTGGGTTTTTTATTTTTAAAATTAGGGTCAAATTAGTTAAAGAAAAAATCTAAACTAAATTCTGGTTGACCGGACTCGGTCTACTAAATTTTTTTAATATAACATTCGGGTTGAGTCAGGCCAACAATTAGGTTCAGCACTCGGGTTGAGTCGGGTAAGCAATTCGGATTTAGTTGGGTTGAACAATTCGAGTTAGTAATTTAAATCGAATCGAGCTTAATAATCTTTTATATAAATTAAGTTAGATTTATTAAAATCGAGCCTTACATACCCGAATTTCATCCCTCGTTTTAGACTGACTTGGCCGTAATGGATGAATTGCTAATTTGGTCCAAAGTCCAATAGCTGAAAATCTAAATGCATATATAGAGTTAACGATTCAAGTTACTAGGTCGAGTCAATAATTGCCACCCTACATATGACTTGCCTACTTTTCAAGTAGGCCACTCCTATGAATTGAATTACACCATCGACTCCAATGGCCATCACGGTCATCTTCCACACACACACGTGTGTTTGTATGTTCACACGTGTGTACTCACACATGAAAATGGACATTAAAAAACTTATTTCAATCTCTGAATTTTTTTTTTTGCTAACCTTTGGTTGGTTGAATCATTCCAGTGATCCCATCCCTGAGGTTGTATCACATTTGCCATGTATGATTCAGCAAACACTACTCTTGCATAAGCTCTCCATGGCCTTCCTAAAAGGGCAGACCCCACGCCTGTGATCTTGCCATTGATGAAACTAAAACCGGTATTCTCTGTCGTCAATGATCGACTTTGTGCAGTGACAGCACCTTTTACATGTGAAAGCGAATGCAGATGGCAATTCTGAAGTGATAAAAATAGGACAGAGAATTAATGTTAGCCTCTATCAAACTAGAGATGTTAGATATTATAAAATAGAATTCAATAAAACTTAGATAAAATTCATTAAGAAATTAGTCATGATCATCGTCATTATCATTTAGCCATTGAAGTGATAAGAAAACAAGGAAGTAACTATCGGAAAGCGACTTGTTAGAATGAAATATGAGAAAGAGTCACTCTAGTCAGAGTGTCTTTTATGATGAAAAAAATCCAAAATCCCCATATTTCTTTGAGTACGAAGGTATTGAGTAAAACTTGGGATACACACAACCCACCCGCAGTTGGGGTGCGGACAAGAGTCCCACATCGATTGTGAGGGATGAAAAAGTAACAACTTATAAGAGACTGAGTCACTCTATCTATCATGCTAGTTTTTTAGGTTGGAAGCCCAGTCCTAACAATAGTATCATGCCACGTCCTCCAAGCCATCGCATGTGGACACAGGGATCCCTAACCAAAATGTCAAATGGGATGATTGGCGATGTTCTATCCGTCGGATAACATCATTCTTAAAATGACGATGATGACAATTAAAAAGTTACGATCATCTATTCTATCCGAAGTATAGGCCATGAAGAAACACGTTTCCATAGAAACTTACCTCATGAAGGGAAAGTGCATTTCCACATATGAAGTCAGTGCCTCCTTCAACATAACAATTCTGATAGTAGTGCCGGCCTTTGTGATCAAGAAGGGTATCCTGGTAAGAGAGGATCTTGCATGTATAAAATGCAGCTTTGTCCCCGGACACTCTTAGTGCCACAGCTTGGGCTCCTTGCCCATACGTATTTTGAGAAAAAAATCAAAATTTTTAGAAGAAATTAAAAAAAAATTAAAAGTATGATGTAAAAAGAGAATAAAATTACTAAACATATAAAGTGCTACTTATTAAAAATAAATGAGTATTTAATCGAACAATTGAAAAGCTAAATCATTAGTATAGACAATAGAGAAGTAAATTAATTTCTTGATGAGGACATTCAAAGCCCAATTGAAGACGAGGAAGATCCTGATGAATGCAATCGTGGTATAGAATCCCACCATCCACCTCATTGCTTACGTGGACGTCACATGAATGCAATCGTGGTATAGAATCTCTCCAATTTAGCATGTATGGGTGTAAAACTCTATTTGGGATCACAAATTGGAATTTTTGTTTGAAGTCCAAGGTATCCAGACCTCTTAAAACATTTGACTAAGTCTTTTGGGCATGTGTAAAACTCTCTATTCATACACACCAGGTAAAATTAGTAAGAGTGACCCTTATATGTTGAGAGTGAGACTTGACTCAAGAATCTCTCACAACTTATTGAAGTTCTTAACTGTCAAGCCAACCTTCACGGGTTAACAAATTGGATTTTAGAGAGCATGGAAATATAAATAGAATGAAAGATTGCTTGGTTCATATGGATGAGACTTGGACAAGATTTGGAAGTTCATAATCAATCAACAATTCAAATTGCGTGGAGGAGATTGTATGCAAAATTGGCTAGCCAACTCTTCTAGTAATACCAAACTATGATGACAATTGCTGACGCATGTAAAGTTACAAAGCCAACATGTTAGGGCCTCCTTCTTTGTCAGATGAGAAGGAGGAAGAATTCATAAATTTTTCTATCATTTGTTTAGATATCAAAACTATAAATACACTAAGTGCACAACAAGTCCATAACTAATCTTCACAAGTAAACTGCCTAATATAGAGATAATCTAATTCCTCTCATGATATTAATTATATCTCAATCTAAATCTTTATATCAACCTTTCCTTCTCCCCTCTAAACTTAATCAATCAAACTTGAATTTGAACTTATTTAATTAGAAAAAGATTATCAAGAATTTTATGACATAATGTCGAGGAATCCATTGTATGATCCCATGCATGAATAGGTCAATCCACTCTGAAAAAGATCAATAATGGGAGATTGAACCAAGACAAGGTGAGATAAATAGAAAAGAGTCTAATTATTGTATTTTTTATGATTAATCAATTATTAGAGGCTAACAGAGATCGACATTGGAAGATTCAAGCAAGATCAAGTGGAGATAAATTAGAAAAGAGTTTAAGGATTATAGTCCACGAGATTGATAGCTTCGGTGGTCTTTATCAATAAATATGGTAGCATGGTAGCACTAGATTTCATGATACCACTTACATGGAATAATAGATATTTATGTATAGAAGCTTTGTTTTTTGAAAATCAAGTTATCCACGTTTCATCTGACTAATCTTTAAGACATGTATAAATCTCGCAATCGATAAAAAATCTTATAACCATTGGTTGAAAACTTGAACCCACCTGTAGTAAAATGATGGATCAACAACATATTAATCAAAGAGTAGATCGAGATCAAGGTTGTGATGATCCTAGAGCCATTGAGTTTAACATATATAGCAGTTTACTATGTCAAGCTCACACTAACTTTTTTAGTCTATTTTTCTTTTCTAAATTATTTGAGATTCATTAAAATATAATCATTCATATCGAAATTGAACTTATTAAGCTATAATTGAACTAACTTTCAGCATAAAATTTAAATTGTAGCCATTTAATTTTAATAGTGAAAATCACTTGGTGTCCTTCTTGAGAATGCTATTGTTTTTCTTTTTTTTTTTTCCTTTCTTTTAAGACAAGTAACTAAAAATTGATCATCTGACTTTTTAGAAATAGTTTTAAACAATTGCATTTTATTTATATTTTTGTAAAAAATATACATAATTAAAAATGAACATATAAAAGTACATCCACCTAGAAGTGCACCTTGCACTTTACAGCCTTAATCTCCTGCAATCCCTTTCCACCTTAAGAAGTCATTACTACTATGGTTGAATCTATATAACTATCTAATAAAATATATAAATTACTATAATAATCTAAAACTAGAGGAACGATGAAGTCATTATTTCTAAGAGATGTCTTTTTATTTCTTCAAGGAAATCAATTTGTAAAAAAAAAAAAAAATTGTTTCGGGTTCAATCAATTCACATCATCTAACAATTGCTATGAAATCTGATCTTGTGACGATCATGAAGTCCAAAATTTTTGTTGCTTGCATCAAAATGACGTTGTCTCAATCAGGGATTAAAATACCGGTCATCTCGGTATATCGGCAAATATGCAAATATCGGCCGATATGCATATCGGCCGATATACCGGCCGGTAAATTTCTCTCTCTTCCGGTTTTTTTTTTTTTGTCCGATTTTTTTGGGGTAATGTCGGAAAATTTTGGGCTTCTTGAAAATATAATTTTTTCATTAAATATCGGTCATATACATACTCAAATTATTTATTTAAGTTTCATCTATTTTTAATATTAAAATTAAGAATAGATGATTTTAACTTATAAAAACATGAAAATGTCCCATCAATCCTCTCAAGTCTCATCAATAAGTAGATCCTATTATATAATTAATCAATCTAGGAAAATTAATAATAAAAATAAAAATAAAACTTCTTATCTCATAGCTCCACACATATTAAAAATTTGAATTAATGCCTATGTTATTGGGTAATTATAAATACATACTTACGTTTTCAATAATTTCAATTTCATTCCTAACATTTGAAAGTCATGTATAAATGAGTCTCTGTATGTATTCTGATGTGTGAATAATTTTTAGGGATAATAAAATATTAACTATGATAAGAGTCCACTTATGCTAATGTTAATATGTTATATGAGAATGAGCAGAGTGTCTATGATTAATCATAGTTGTTCTTTATTCAATCATAATAATAAAATTTTATAAGTCTAAGATAATAAAATGACAAAAAGATTTTAGCCATCATGTATTTATGTTGCCATGTATACACCTCACACACTTTAATAAATTGAAATTGAGTCAAATTAATTGAATAGTATTTTAAAATTCAAATTATGTTTTTAAAATTTTCAAGAAGTGGTAATAAAAGGTAAAATAGTATTTTATAAGTGAAGACCTCTAAATAATATCATATTGTTTTTTTTTTTTTAGACTATTAGTTATCTATCAAAATTTGAATTCATTTTAAGTAAATCTCAATGAAATTGAATTTCACATCTCAAAATTTGAATTACATCAAAGCTTGTCCAAATTTTCTCAAAACAAATGTAATATTACTATGGATCCAGCTCTTCATATGGATAACCCGGGACGTGGAAATAAAATCTTGCATACGTGTCTTCCGGAAGTCGCTCATCATTAGACGTGTAGTCGGATGTTGATGATGGATTGTGGTACTGCCAACTATCAGATGAGGGTTGCGATTGACGATCTGAAATCGACATGGACTGCATATTATTGGATAATGAGTTCATGTCGAAGTGCCCATAGCTCGGTTGACCATAATATCCTGTTGGCGTATATCCGAAAGATACATATCCTTCACCGGGCAAGTTTGTTCCACCATGAGGAGGTGTATGTTGCCTATCATCCTGTTGGTAATGGACTTCACTCATGTTGGGATAATACCCCGGTGGGCCGGCAGGCTCAACATCCACAACAATATTTGGATGAGTAAAATCCAACCCATCATCTGACCCATTACCGTCATCGGTAGATGAATCAGAATCAGATCTAGCCGACCCATAATAACGTCTGCTGGGTTGGCTGCTCGGAACAACAGGTTCTTTTCCTCTTAATGATCTCCTCCTCTGTGAAGAGCGAGATACCCCATCTGTCCCAGTGGGCCGTTCACTAACAGAATGACGACGTGGAGCCATCCTTGTACTTGTCTGACGTTCTAGACCCACATTTGGAGGGTGGGACACACTTATTGAATGGCGGCGACCTTCATTTTCCGCCTCGTCATCGGAATCTTGCAATTCTCCCAACTCTATACTTTGATCTAAAAATGATATATCTAGATCATGCAGTACAGGTTGTTCTTCCTCTTCGATCCATTCACTTAATGGATCATTATAGGTAAATAGAGACTCGAGGTCGATCGGAACGAAAAAATCATCGGCATCTTCACGTGTTAACTCAGGGTACCTCCTCAAATTCCTTGCCCTTAGCCTCTGATTGTAGTGTAGGTACACTAAATCATTAAGTCTTTGAGATGATAATCTGTTTCGAGGCTTGCTATGGACATATTTAAATGTCGACCAGTTACGCTCGCAGTTGTTTGCACTGCACGTCTGGCTCATCAGCTTGATGGCATACTTCCTCAATATAGGTGAGCTGTTGCCAAAATATGTCCACCATTGTGTAGCACTCATCGTCGCCGTCTCTCTCAACCTAACATCGGCAGCTTCATCTGCAAATGACTCCAAAAGTGAACCGGAGGATTAACTTTCGCAACTTCAGTTTTAGCCTTTATCATGCATTCAAATACATAGGGGAGCGTCGGCTTCTTATCTCCGTCTACAAATTGGAGTGCTGTGACTATGGGTGCAGAGATGTTGATGGCCGATACGATACTGTCCCAGAACACTTTAGATATAAATAAGTGTGTAATGTTCTGGTAATATCTTTGATGTTCAGCGTTCCTCATGTCGAACGCATTCGCAAATGACCTACTTCTCGTCATCTTCATCAATTCTGTCTTGCTTCTTAAGAAGCTCTGCAACGTAAGGAATACTGTGGCGAAACGTGTTACTGCAGGTCGCAGTAGTTCACGACGTTTCATGTACTTCCTCATTACCTCTAAGATTCTAACATGATTGTATATAAATGTGGTGACATCCTTACACCAGTCAATTAGGTTCCCAAATTCCCTCACATTAGCAAAATCTTTGAGGATCAAGTCTATGCAGTGGGCCGCACAGGGGGTCCATATGATCCACGGGTATGTGTTCGCGACCTTCCTCCCTCCCGACTTATAGCCCACTCCATTGTCCGTTACAATTTGGACAACATCCTCAGGTCCAATTTCTTCACAGACAGACACCATCAAGCTACAAGGAAAGTCACCATCGTTTACTCGGCTTGATGTGTCGTATGATTTATGATACACTGTGCCACATTGATTATAAATGAGGAAGTTAACGATACTACGGTTATCGTCACTCTTCCAGCCATCCGACATAAGGGTTACTCCCGTATCCTCCCAGGAAGACTTAAAATTATTTACCCATTCTCGGATCCGCTGTATTTAACGGGGGATGAACGTGGTAGAAATCTCATACGGCGATGGGAATTTGATATTAGGTCCAGCAGTTGCGGATGCAAAGCACACAGACTTAAAATATGGATTTAAGACTTCAGTCGGTGGCCGATGGCTGTCGGTGAAAAACTTAGTGACTGCCATCCCAACTAATTGTTTTTCCGTCTCTTTGTCTACTTGATTTATTTTTCCTTGTTTCAAGGAAGTTGGTCTATCCCACATTGGATCACCAGCACCAACTGTATTCGGATTTACACCGTAGCGTTCAGGCCTTGCTTGTTCTCCTCCTCTGAATGCATTTTTAATGGAATTCCATCGGCCCATAAGTCCAGTTTTTTTCTGGATGATCCATGCGCAGTCCCTGATCCACTCGCACCGCCTGTGTAGAGTATTAAAATTCAGTATTTGACATTTTAATGTAATTGAGAAATAAATTGTTTTTGTTACATTAAACAATTAATTTAAAGAAATTAACCTGCACCACTCTGCTTTCTCATCTCATGTTCGCGGCGACTAATTCGCATTGCACGCCGCAGGTCTCTGTCCTCCTCAATCTCGTCTGGATCCTCTTCTGAAGACGATGGGACATTTTCCATGTATTGGCCCTCCCTTTCACTTTCTAAACAGTCGGCCATTATGTGACCGATAGCATGCTCTTTTGCTTCAGTCCTTATTTTCTTTTTTTTGGCATTAACTTCCAATAGTTGCCTGCAAATAATCTGCGCTTGTGCTGGTGCGCGTTTGCAAGCGGCTACATCTCCCGTCTTTCCGGCTATATGTGCCTTCAAACGGGTTATTCCTCCAGATACCATCTTTTCACAGAAGTTGCATTTGACTTTGCTGTTACTATGTCGTTCACTGAACGACCATGCTGGATCTTCATTGTTCTTAGCCATTGCTGTTTAAGAATCTGATTTTTTTGATACATTTACACATTTTTTCACAATTTATCACATGAAAATGGGGGATTAAATGATAAAATTAAAAAAAAAAACATTATCTGCTGTGAACCTGAAACTTATTACAGTAATAAGACACTACAAAGTCAGAGGCTTCATTTAAAAAAAGAACCTGATTTTTTTGATACATTTACACATTTTTTCACAATTTATCACATGAAAATGGGGGATTAAATGATAAAATTAAAAAAAAATCATCTGCTGTGAACCTGAAACTTATTACAGTAATAAGACACTACATAGTCAGAGGCTTCATTTAAAAAAAGAACCTGATTTTTTTGATACATTTACACATTTTTTCACAATTTATCACATGAAAATGGGGGATTAAATGATAAAATTAAAAAAAAAACATCATCTGCTGTGAACCTGAAACTTATTATAGTAATAAGACACTACAAAGTCAGAGGCTTCATTTAAAAAAATAACCTGATTTTTTTGATACATTTACACATTTTTTCACAATTTATCACATGAAAATGGGGGATTAAATGATAAAATTAAAAAAAAACATCATCTGCTGTGAACCTGAAACTTATTACAGTAATAAGACACTACATAGTCAGAGGCTTCATTTAAAAAAATAATCTGATTTTTTTGATACATTTACACATTTTTTCACAATTTATCACATGAAAATGGGGGATTAAATGATAAAATTAAAAAAAAACATCATCTTCTGTGAACCTGAAACTTATTACAGTAATAAGACACTAAAAAGTCAGAAGCTTCATTTAAAAAAAGAACCTGATTTTTTTGATACATTTACACATTTTTTCACAATTTATCACATGAAAATGGGGGATTAAATGATAAAATTAAAAAAAAAATATCATCTGCTGTGAACCTGAAACTTATTACAGTAATAAGATACTACAAAGTCAGAGGCTTCATTTAAAAAAAGAACCTGATTTTTTTGATACATTTACACATTTTTTCACAATTTATCACATGAAAATGGGGGATTAAATGATAAAATTAAAAAAAAACATCATCTACTGTCAAATACTAAGTTTTTTACAGTGCACAAGCACTACACACTGATAGGGATGGGTTAAAAAATATTCATACGTTTTGGGTACATTTACATATTTTTTCAGAATTTATCATATGAAAATGGGGATTAAATGATAAAATTAAAAAATAACCTCATCTACTGTAAAAAACTACTTTTTTTACAGTTCAAAAACACTACTCACTGAGAAGGTTGGGTTAAAAAATATTCATACGTTTTGGGTACATTTACAAATTTTTTTCATAATTTATCACATGAAAATGGGGGATTAAATGATAAAATTAAAAAAAAACCTCATCTGCTGTCAAATACTACTTTTTTTACAGATAAAAAATACTACTCACTGAGAGGGTTGGGTTAAAAAATATTCATACGTTTTGGGTACATTTACATATTTTTTTCATAATTTATCACATGAAAATGGGGATTAAATGATAAAATTAAAAAAGAACCTCATCTACTGTAAAAAACTACTTTTTTTACAGTTAAAAAACACTACTCACTTAGAGGGTTGGGTTAAAAAATATTCACACGTTTTGGGTACATTTACATATTTTTTTCATAATTTATCACATGAAAATGGGGGATTAAATGATAAAATTAAAAAAAAACCTCATCTGCTGTCAAATACTACTTTTTTTATAGGTCAAAAACACTGCTCACTGAGAGGGTTGGGTAAAAAAATATTCATACGTTTTGGGTACATTTACATATTTTTTTCATAACTTATCACATGAAAATGGGGGATTAATTGATAAAATTAAAAAAAACCTCATATACTGTCAAATACTACTTTTTTTACAGTTCAAAAATACTATTCACTGATAGGGTTGGGTTAAAAAATATTCATACGTTTTGGGCACATTTACATATTTTTTCATAATTTATCACATGAAAATGGGGGATTAAATGATAAAATTAAAAAAAAATCCTCATGTACTTTGAAACTGAAGGTTTTTACAGTATACAAATACTAATCACTGAGAGGGTTGGTTTAAAAAATATTCATACGTTTTCGGTATCTTTACATATTTTTTCATAATTTATCACATGAAATCGAGGTTTTTGTTTAAACATTTTAAATTAATAATTATGTTGCATGAAATTTATATTTTTTCACAGAACCTTCTTTCTAAAATCAGAGGGGTGTTTTATAAAAACAAACAGCAACTTTTCCCAATAATTACTATTTCTTAATTCTTATAATGTTTTCTAGTACATTTTCATATTAGAAAATAAAAGAAAATGAAAAAAAAACTAATCTGCATGAAAAAAAATATCATAGATTCATAATAAATTCTATGCTAAATGTTTAAGGCTTTAAGCATAAATAAATCACTATCAATAATTAATAATCCATATTTCTAAAACAACAACATATTACAAAAAATACATTAAATATTAAATTATACATTAAAACCATAAAATATTTAGATCAGAAGGCTAAAAAATAAAAATGGAATAAAAACTTACATGAAAATGAAGATCAATATATTTCCAGTAGTTTGAACGGAATGATCTTCTAAAATAAACTAATAATACACAAGGATTTCTAAGATAAGCCGGATGACCGTTTGTAAGATGGGGATAGGAGTTTGAAAATACCACTGCTGGATGAGTGAGTTTCGTAATGAATTTGTGGATGAATGAGGAGATGTATGGGGTACTAATATAGTGGAAAAGTTCGGTCGGTTCAGATCACGGGTTTAAAAAAAAATATTAAGAAATTCAGGCGTGGGAAACAGAAAGAATCCCACAGCCTGTTGGATGGGATATGATGCAGGATTCCTTGGCGATATTTTGGACGAAATATCGCGCGATATATCGTCTGTGATATATCGCCCGATAATCGTTTAAAATATCGCCGATATTAATTTTTAATTAATAAAACCTGAACCGTTACGGACCGATATTGGCGCTTATCGGCCGATATTTTGGACCGATAAACGGTCCAAATATCGCCCGATATTTGTACCAAATATCGCCGATATCCAGTGGGTCCCACTACCGATAATTTTTTTTTTAAAAAAAAAAAACCATACTTTCCAGCCCGATAAATAGTATATCGGGCGATATTGCGTCCGATATACGGACCGATATATCGCCCGTATCGGCCGATATTGTATTCTTTTTTTAAAAAAAAAAAACGAAAAAAAATGTAATATACCGATATTTTCCAATATCGGCCGATATTGGGGCCGATATTGGGGACCGTTTATCGTCCATATCGGCCGATATTCCCACTGTACGGCCGATACTTATCGTATCGGCCGATATTTAAACCTTAGGTCTCAATAAATAAGAAATACACGTAGCAAATCTCCAACTAATACTATTATTATATTTGCTCGGCACGTTTTTTTTTTTTAAATGGCATTTTCATGTACATTCAAAAGAGAAAAGGGTCTTATTTTTTATACTCTTCGATTCCTATTAGCTAACAATCCACATCATCTAACAATTGCTATGAAATCTGATCTTGTGACGATCATGAAACCAAATTTTTTGGTGCTTGCATCAAAATGACGTTGTCTCAATAAATAAGGAATACACATAGCAAATCTCCAACTAATACTTGTATTATATTTGCAGGGCACATTTCTTTTAAAAAAAAAGCATTTTCATGTACTTTTCGAAAGAGAAAAGGGTCTTATTTTTTATACTCTTGGACTCCTATTAGTTGGAAAATGACAACAAACTCTGAATGTCTTTAAAACTCGTAATCACTACAATCTTCAGACTAGGCCATGTCCATAGTCAATCTGCCAAGTCGAGCCAACTCAATAAAAACTTGGTCACGGGATAACGTAAAACTTGGTGAACTGAGTATTGAGCTAACTAGGCTGAATTGTTGATGGACTCACTGAGTTGACCCAATCCAATCTTATACTTGGTCATTGAGTAGGGTTAAAATAGGTGGAAGTGAGTTTTAAAAATCGCTAGTAAACTTAGTTGAGTCAAATTGTGGTTGAATCCCTTCATTGACCAACTTAGGTCGTCAAATAAAATAAGAATTGTCATTTGTTAAAATTTGAGAGTTGTGGGAATGGAAGTGAATAATTCTGATTCATCTTTATGAAGCCGTGGATGATGTATAATTTATAATTATACTTACTCTGCTAAACTTATTACAGATTTTCAATTAGTTATGAAGAATGGCATTATTTTGGTGTTTTATTTAATATATAATTTTTTAGCAAGAAAAATCAGAGGAGCTACACTGTATGAATTGGGTCTTCATGGTTGTTTCTAATACAATCAGAGATTTAGAGGATAAGTATTGGAGGGGAAGAAGTGAGTGAAGTTATCAGAATAAAGCTAAATTTGAAAATCGATCATGTGTAGTTCAACTGGTTGCCTCCTGCTTCAGGAAGCAAGAGGTTGCGAGTTTGAACTCTCATGACTTAACTTTGGTGTACCTTAAGGGTAGTGGACTTGCATATGGAAGTTTTACATTTGGTATCCAACAGTTTTGCCTGAATAGTGAGCAATCGTCCCACAAAATTTGGAGAGAGAAGAGAGAGTGTTGCAGACTTTAATAAATCCCCACCACTGCTCCAGTTCAAAATCTAAATCAAACTCCAAAGCCATAGTTTAAAAACTCAAAATAACTTAAGTTAGTGTGTCGAGCTGAAGCCTAATATGTTATTGAAAGGTCCAAGCCCTGGCCTTAGCATGGGTTTGCCCAATTTAGTCAAACCAATCCTGACTCAATTTATATTTGTAAGGTCTGAGCCCCATTTTAAACCTAAATTTGCATATTTGGGCTTATCGCAGCTTGGGCTTTTCTGCATAATAAATTTCAAATAGATTGGATTTAGTTATCAATATTTATAGTTATGAATTTATATACACTAAATAAATATTATTTTAGGTCGAATATATGAAGAACTATATTAACAATGTGCTTTACAAAATTTCTTGGGCTTTGGGCCGAGCATAGGTTTCTGGCATCAAGAAACCGTCCAGCCTAATATATATATATATATATTATCAATTTCCTGCAAACTATATTTGCCTTAAGTTCAGTGCAAACTCTTCGATGATCCCATTTGAGTCCATATGGATAAGGAGATTTAAAGGGCATTGGTTCATATATGATACATATAAAATTTCATTTTGACTAAATAAGAGAAGTCTTGTTTTTTAAAGGCTTCAAATTCTCAAATGTATTTAACATTAGAAATTAATAGAGTTAGATCAACGTGCTTTGAAAGAGATATTGGTGTCAATCTAGGTTTGGGTCTACTCACAATGGGTAGATAGGTGTGAAGTGGAAAATAGATCCATTTGATCTACTATAGACCCTGGATTGCAAGGTTTGTACTAAACTTACATACAAGCTTGTTTATGGATGATCTATATACAAAGAGAGCGGTGCATGTACTTTAAAAATCATATTGTTGTCAAATTGGATACAAATTCTATTCACAAAGGTAGATGAGTGCGAGGTGGAAAATGAACCATTGAATCCATTATAGACTATAGTGTAAAGTTTGTATTAAACTTACATAAAAACTTGTTGCGAATGATCCTTGTATAATATGTAGAGAGAGAGATACCTGTAGGTGCCAGGTTTCACTAAGATGAAGAACTGATCAGTACTGTTTGATGGAATAGCATCGATTGCTTCTTGAATCTTCTTATAATCACCCTTTCCAGACTTATCGACCCGAATGAGAATTGCAGAAGATGATCCTGAACCAGAGGTAGCCATGAAAGAAGAAGAACAAAACAGAGCCACAACTTCCCAAGGTTTCCTTCCTTCTTGTGTTTATATACCTCATTCTTCTCAGCTAATATTAAAAAAAAAATACAAATGGGAATTGGAAGATTAGAAAGAAATGAAGGAAAAGTGTACAACAAACCACAAGAACGTGGCTGTTGTTGATATTATTTGATTATTGAAGAGAAGTCAATGAGAGGGAAATGTGATTTCTTATCTGAGAAGGTCAATCACTCAATGAGTGTGCTCTGTCACGTGTGACTTAGCCTTTTGTAACTTAAAGCAAGGTAAGGTCGGTCACTTGAGGAAGAATGCAACTCATAATTATTTATATCTAACGTCAGATTGGATAGAATTTGTTTAAGATTAGATATCGGTTATAAAGATTTTTTTTTTTTTTTTTTCAATTTACATGTGGGAAACTGTGAGATACCTAGCGTAAAACCCCCACGAGTGAGCTTACTACCCTAAGGACACACAAAGTTTAGGACATGAGGGCTAGAACCCGTAACCTCAAGCTTCCTAAAGCGAGAAGCAACCAGTTGATCTATACCCATATGAGTAAAACTACACCCATGTGGTTATCAAGAAATTAATTGATTAAAAATATCTGAATTTGTTCAAATTTAAAAGCCATAAAGTTCTAAATATCATATGGCTTGAGTTTAATTCAACAATGAATATGTCAAAAATTGAGTTCAAATTGATTATGAATTCAATTTATAAAATAATAATGAGTATTGATAAAAATAACATAAATATAAATTCAAATAAAAATTAATTATCTAATTTACTAGAAATAATTTCACAATGAATAATTTGTCATAAGTAACCATGCTAGAAGTACAGTATATTTTACTAGGTATGGTTTTAAAATTTCATTTCAGATTCAGTTCAATTAGGGCAAAACATTTTTTTATAGTCAATATATTAGTGTTCGATTGATTCCTTTTCATATATATATATTTTTTTTATCAATATTTAGATGATTTTTGTTTTGAAATAGTTTCAACAACGTGGTGATCACCTACATACATCTCGTCTGCTACCCATGCCAATCAGAGTCGAAATCTCGGTATGGACTAATATATCGGCTGATTTTTTTTTTTTTTAAAAAAAAAAAAAAGCCCACGAATATCAGCCGATATCAACGATATATATATCGTCAATATATATCAAATATCGGCCGATATCTCGACCCGTGATGCCAATACTTGTACTATTTATTTTCTATCACTTTCCTCTCTTACCTCACAATTATTTCTAGTCTCTTATTTTTCTTCTCTTTCTTTAAATTTTAGAGAGTTCACCTCACACCAATTCTCTTTCTTTCTGCTTTTTCAATTGTGCAACAATAACCCCCTGTCAATTTTTGTTTCGATATTTTCTGTATTATTTTATTTTATTATTCTCAATCAAAGTTCCTTGCCTGCACACTTGTAGAGCTTGTGTATTATTTTCTTCACTTGCACACTCGCAAAGTTTGAGTATTGTCTTCCTCGCCAGAACACTTGCATAGTTTGAGTATTGTCTTCCTCACCCGCACATTTGCAGAGCTTAAGCATTGTCAAGGTCGAAATTTGGCCGTTGGTTGCATATATTTTTCTCTCCACGTGACTTGCGACGCTCATTTCTTTTCTTTTCTTTTGACTATGGCATCTTCTTTTGCTTACTGTTGATTTAGTGGCCGATGTCTTCTTCAACTTAATTTCAGCTCGAAAGAGTATATTGATAAGATTAAGATTAAAATTTAGTTGTAGAATTTAGTTATAGGATTTAGTTACTTAACTAAATTTATATTTGAATTTTAAAATGCAGTTATAACCACCTGTTTATGCAATATAAATAAATCATCCATCATTGATGGTGGTGTAAGTTTACGGTTCTATTATCTTCTTTGCTATAATTCTTTTTTTAGGTTCTATTTGTTGTTTTTCGGTTTGCATCCTTTTGTTATGTTTGCTCTTTGATAGTGTTGTTCATACTTCATAGACTGGTTTTTCTTGTTAATGAAAGTGAATCATTACAAAAAAGGGGTTTCTAGCTACTATATAAATGTGAAAATAAAATGCTCAGTATCTGTCATCAAAGGAGAGATCACATCATTTATTTATAATCAAAATCTAATACAGATAGATAAGGGAAATTCAAATTACAAGATAATTGGAAATTCAAATTGTAGATAAAGATAAAGAAAAATTAAATTCAAAATCTAAATCTAGAGGGATTTTATCATGACCCCGCAAGCTGTAGCATGTATGCAATAACGCTAAGTTTGGAAACGGCAGGAATGACAGATGAAACATAGCACATTGACTGACAATAGAATATGAAGTGACTAAGCAGCACACTGATTGACTGCTAATTGGAAGAACTAGAAGCACACTGACTGACTGTGGAGAGGAATTGGCAGTGCAATGACTGACTGCAAGAATTGGATGAGTTGGCAGCGCACTGACAAGCTGCAAAGATTTGTTGGAGATTCATTGAGCTGCAAACTAACTGCTGCAAGGGAGCGTCCATTAAAAAAAATGAACAGTGCTTCATGGCTGAATGATTGAATTTTTTTTTGTTGTTGGGAAGCATACAAAATTAACATGGATTATGGGGAGGGAGTTTAGGGAATTAGATGGCCTCCCTCTGCCAGTGGTTATCTTCTCTGGCAAAAAAAGAGAAGAGTCATGTTGAATGAGGCTCAGCTCAAAATTAGAAGGGAATTTTGAGATGGATTCTGATTGTCTGACTCAATAGCATGTGAAGAAAAATAAAATGCTCTGCATGAAAATAAAATGCTCTGTTTCTGTCTCCAAAGGAGAGATTATATCGCTTATATATAGATAAATAAGGGGAATTCAAATAACAAGATAATTCAAAATGTAGATAAAGATAAAGAAAAACTAAGGCTGCGTTTGGATGGATGGTAAATTTTCAGGAGGTACATTAGGGGAGTGCATCCATGGTTTTGAATAGTCTTTGCATGGAAGGGATATTCAAAAGGTGAGAAAAGGGGGATAAAGAGAGATGTTATCCCATTACCCTCGAATTACGAAACAAGGGTACAAAGGGGTTACCCTCATCACCCCCTTTTACCCCCAATCCATAAGAAATCAAATGCTCAAAGGCTAAAAGTGTTAGGACTTGGGCTTCCAGCCCGAAAAACTAGCATGTTAAGTGGAGTGACCCCAGTCCTTTATAAACCCCTAGATCTTCAGCTACAGTTCTAATGTGGGACTCGTTCGCAACAGCCCCAACAATCTCCCCCTTGACTGAGGTCCTTCGGCTGAGAAAGTGTCGATGGCCATCCCGTTCGCTTGAGGAATCTTTTGAGCCTACATGAGATAGCCTGAGATCTGGCTCTGATACCACTTGTTAGGATGCCATCTTGTTAGGTGGAGTGACCCAAGTCCTTTATAAACTCCTAGATCTCTCTCTACACTTTCAATGTGGGACTCGTTCGCTGTAGCCCTAATAAAAAATAACCTCTACTTCCTCAAATTTACAACACCTTATCGTAAAAAGGAGAAGGATGTCACTTACAACAACAATTAATGGTCCACCTCGTACGGAGTAGCTCAACTGCTAATCATTTTGGCGTAGGAATCAGAGGTTTCAAATTCGAATCTCATAATTACACAATGCCCATGACTTGTATTGGACTGCATGCATCCAAAATTTTATCCAACTCCCTCATTGAATCGAAAACTACTAATAACTTACGGTGACAATGGCAACAACGAAAGCATCAGCCAAACAAAGAGAATGATCAGACCCAAGATCCCCTCATTTATCCAGTAGATAAAAGAACCCACTATCTCTATCTATAAATACCTATTTTTTATTTTTCATAAAAAAAGTAAAAATCCTTTCCTATCCTTTGAACCAAGACCCCTCCTACCATTGCCTCACAATTGTCTAGCCTCTCTCTCTTTTTATCTATCTATCTATCTCTAATCACCGGCATCATCTCTTGTTTGTCATCATTTTTCATTTTTCTTCTATTTTTTATCTTTCTCTTCTTCAATAATATTTACGATAATGGCTAGTTAAAGTGCTGAGAGACATAAAAAAAAAAACATTTATCCTCACATCATTTTTCCTATTAGTTCACCTTTAACATTCTCATTCTTTGCAAGTCATAGCCAATTTCTAATTAAAATCCAACTGTTTCATCAATTGCAAATGACTTTCCAACATTTCTAGCAGTGAAATTTTGTCCTCATCAAGTTATCTATCATATTTCTTTTAAAGACCAAGCCATCCAAGTGTCTCACTTGGATTTTCCAAACTTCCCATCTGACTAATCCTTGGAGCATGTGTAAACCTCTCAATCTACACACGCTCGGTACAGAACTAAGGGGAGTGACCCTGTAACAACTCATTCCGCTATGGGCACGTTAAAACTGATACAAACTCCTAAAAACAATCCAATACAATTCCGGATACTTTTTTTTTAAAATGGGAGACATAGCTCCCGCAACCCACACTAACCATAGCAATCCACCAATAAACCAAAAACCGTAGGCATCAACCATGATTACAAATTATAGCATCATCCCATTATTACATTCATCCAACTTAGTGAAATGTACACATCTCTCAAATACATTAGCAAGTCTCCAATTATAAAATAAAATCATAACAAGTACAAAGCTGCAGCTCTACGCCCAACGTCCAATTGAGGGTCCCGTCGACCCTTCCTCTATGCAGTACCTGTGAGGCAAAGGGTGAGCTCTACATGCCCAGTGAGGTTAACACACGCATCAAATGTCACCCAATATATACTATATATGATCATATGAACACATCAATGTCTATGATTTCTATATGCATGACTATGCAAGCGGGTGCCCTACCCCTAACACACGAGCCCACACCTGTCGGGCCTCCAGTACATTCTCTAAGCAACTTTGTACAACTCTATGGCAACTCCCTCATATGCCCATCCATTGCGATCCATCCACCCTCGGATATACAGACTGATCTCCAACCGGATCAGGATTCATACTCCTCGACCAGACCTATGACTCCCTCACAACAACCCGCACACATACCACGATCAGCCCAAGAGTCAGACTCACTAGAGTCCCAAACCGACTACCACGCGGGAGTAACCACCTCATCAGTCCTCAACGGACTGCCAACCAGACTCGTCTATGGTCTCCTCAAACAGGTATCAGAGTCTCGATAGTCAAACCTATAACCTTGGACCCCGTATGTTGGTCTCCACCCGATTGGCATATCCACCCGTCACAGGATTCTATAGGTCTTCTACCGAGTGAGCCAACCAAACTCACTCGTTAGGCACCCATAAATTCCTGGTGAGTCAACACCCACAACACAGTCTCAACAATGAACCCCAAAGTCAACCGCAGGTAAACACACTATCACATCACACCACATGTTGTCCCTATCATACAGGTGTCCTAGCATGAAATATCATACCTAAGACTGTACCCACCCTGCAGGTGTCATAGCCTGGAACAGCATCTCACACCACCTCGCAGGTTTTCCCCACCCTACAGGTGTCCTAACCAGGAATACCTCCTCGCACCATCTCTCGACCAATGAGCGGGAGAGCACATCCTCAGCCTACTCGGTCATCCAGGGAATCACAAGTCATACTAGCCGGAGCTGTCCCTCACCGCATCATCCCTCGACCAATGACCAGGTGAGCACCTCCTCAGCCTACTCGGTCATTCGGGGATCACAAGCCACACTAGCGGGAGCTGTCCCTCACCGCATCATCCCTCGACCAATGACCAGGCGAGCACCTCCTCAGCCTACTCGATCATTCGGGGATCACAAGCCGCCATCCCACCCTCTGGTCTCCACGCGAGTGAACCACTCAACCCATTAGACCACTGGAGACACCTCATCCGCATGCACTCGGGTAGCGTGTCTATAATGACCTTTAAGTCAGCCTTGGGTGAGCTAACACTCAACCCCAAAACTTCCCGGAGGTTTCCATGACTACCTCACAACATGTCCCTCTTAGGACTCTCGGGCACCCCGTCCTCCGAACCGGACTACACCTCCCTTGTACGCGTGATTAAAGATCACACCTGACAATCTAACCCGTGCCAGAAAAAAATCTTCAACTCATGTCCAACCACCGGGTAGTCCATAATCCAACCATCCTTCCACTTCGCCGTCTCACACAACATCCTTACCCTACTACCTGATAAGCTAGGGGGAGTCTCTAGATCCTGATGTTGCCTAGTACCCATGCCCCCATCGGCATTCCATTTACACTAGCCACATGCATACAAAATTATCTACGCATGTCGTCAATATGACAAATTGCAACATCATTAAGTATATACATCATTATATATCACATGCTACACCTTAACATTCAAATATGGTATCAATCATGGCATGTTCCATACGAGCATAGAAAGTGGTATCATCTACTATCTACTGTACACAATTTTAAAGCATGTTGATTAAACTTAATCACATACATGGCAAGTTATCACGCGTCAACCAATCATGTTATCATACCATCAATAAGTTATAACATCCGATAAACTATTCATCGGTGCTCCATGAGCAATGGGTAAAAATACACCCGAATGAGACCCCCGCCACATAATGGTATCAACAGTTCCCTTGCCGAGTGGCTCATAATATCGGGGGACCCCATTCACCGCATTTTGTACTCACACATTTGATAGATGAGTAAGATGCATAGATGCATGCTAAAAGCGGTGGTGAGTTCCCTCACTTGTGTGTGTCTTTGAAATCCAATGGGAGAAAACAAGTCCGGGTGTTGAAGGTGCTCAATCTGTTGAAACAAGGATACAAGGATAAGTAACCGGGCAAAACGGGTCAAACTAAATCTGGACTACAAACGGGCTCGAAAGCGAGTCGGGTCCAAACCGAACTGTAGTGGGCCCGAAACTGAAAACTGGATCCAAAATTGGGCCGGGCTCGGAACTGAGCCCAAAACTGGAAGCTGGGTTTGAAATTGGGTCGAAATGGGCCGGGCCTGAATCGGGCCGGGACGAACCAAGTCTGGCGAGCTGGGTAGGGCCCCTAGGCCCACTGGGCTACACAGCGGACTGGGCTTGGGTTGCCCAGAACTGAACTCAGCCGAGTCAAATCGGTGACCCGACCAAGTCGACTCAGCAAACCAGTTTGGAAAAACTGAGGGAAAGAGAAGGAAAATCAGGGAAAATGGAGAAAAGGGAAGGAGAAGAAGAGGAGGGACGAGGTTACCAGGGTTCGGTCGAAGGGAGGGCCGGCGGATCAGAGCTCCGACGACGGCGGAAAGGATGGAATCCGACGAATCTGGTGTTGTTGAACCCGTTTGAGCGAGATGAGGGAGGAGGGTAGAGCATCGGCAAAAACGAGAGAGGGGAGAGGGGAGAGGCCAAGGGAAGGGGAGAGAGAGAGAGAGTGGTGGCGGTGGCTTGAGGGAAGGGAAAGAGAGGAGGGAGATTAGGGTTAGGGTTAGGAGGAGAGGAGGGTGAGAAAGAGAGACGGGAGAGAGAGAGAAGCAGCGGCAGCACTGTAGCCGCGTGCTACAGTGCTGCGCGGAAGAGGGGGGTTGTTTAAAGGGTTGGGGATTCTAGGGTTGGGTTTTTTTTTTCTTTTTTTTTTAAATTAAAAATCTCAAATTTCAAAAATATTTTAAAAGCCCGAAGAAATTAAATAACAAACGTTGGGGGAAAACGTGTGATTTTCAAACTTTTAATTATGATAGAATATTCAATAATTCAAAATTACCAAATTGTCCTCTGAGTCTCCGAACTCAAAATCGAGCAAACCAGGACCCACCACAGGGCCCACACTCACCCCACTGCTACCAAGACCCTAAAACTCAGAAAAATCGAGTCAGGTCATTACAGACCCTTTTTGTGTTGAGGGGGGTTAGATCCCAAGACCTCCCACAAACAAAGGTGGAAATTGACCATCAAACTAATTCCTCAAGATATTATCTGTCATGCCCTGAACCAAAAACATAGGCGCTAACTGAAATCTCATCGCCTAGAAATTGCATCTCTCTCAGCCTTAACTAGCACTTGCTGAGTTTCACATACACCTTATGCTCTGACAAAGTCTGTAACACTATGTGTCAATGTTATTCATGATCTGCCTCTATCGCAAAATAAATCAAAATATCAATAAACATCTCAATCAAACGATCCAAATATGGTCGATTGACATGATTCATCAAATCCATGAAAGTAACCAGCTCATTTGTCCACCCACATGGCATCACAATAAACTCAAGTGCCCAAGTCGGGTACAAAAGGTGGTTTTCTAGATACCGCTCTCCCTCACCCTCAACTGGTGATGACCTGACTGGAGATCCATCTTAGAGAAGTACTCATGCAGATAAAGTCAACAGAAGAAAGCTCGATTATCTAAGTCTCTAACTCTCTCAACTCTGTCGGTGCCATACGGTACAATGTAAAAGAAATGGGTGAGATGCCGAGCAGCAACTTAATCACATACTCAATCTCTCAGTGTGGAGGCAACTCTATAAGTTTCTCGGGAAACACTTCCAAAAAAACTTTTGCACTACCCGAGGCATAAGAGTATGAGTATTCCCTACATCCTTCCAACCCAAACTAGCAATCATACCCTGAACAACTGCATCACTGTGAAACACACTAGCAACCGGACCAAGAATCAAACTCAGTCTACTGACAAACTCATCACCCTTCAAAGATCGACCAAATACTTTTCTCTCAAAACAAATAATAACAACGTCGTAGGCTGACAATCAGTCATATCCAAAATCACATCAAATCCAGACAAATCTATACTTAGCAAATCAAACTCTATCTCGAGAGTACCGACAATCATAACACATGTTCTGCACATTTTGTCAACTACAGTCTCCCGTCCTAATGGGGAAATGACAATCAAGGGTGTGCGAACTAACTCAAAATCAAGTCCCAACAAATTAGCATACCATGATACAATAAATGAATGTGATACACCATTATCAAATAACACGTGTCCAAAAACCGTATAAAGAAATGATACTTTGCATAACTAGAGAATCAACAATCTCTCCACTCTAAGGTATCACTACAAGTATCCTACTCGAAGAATCTCGTCCCTGACTGTCTCCACCTCTGCCTCGCCTAAAAATCTGTCTGACACTGAAAATCAAGTTTACAGGGCCTATTACTAGACAAAGATCGGGGTTATCCTCATAAATCACTAAGGGGCCACTACTCTATAGTGCCAATACCAAACATGCATCATGTTAAGCCTCGAATTACTAGCCTTAAGCTATTCTATGTTCAGAAACATAGGGAAAATAATCATTCTCAACTTAGAGCAACTCTCCTCAGAATATATCCAAATGTGTCTGGCCACTAGGACCCATTAGTCATCAAATCGGGGCACAGTCTCAAAGGTTTCACCAACCTCTTTTGGGTCCAAAATCTTTAGCTCAGACTTCATAAAGTCATGAATTAAACCTGACTCACCTTTCAAGGATATCCTCGACCATCAAAGACCGCTAGACAAAACTTGTAGTCTACCGTAACCACTACTCATAGCCAACTATAGGCCTTAATCTCTTGGTTTAGGCTGAAAGTCACAGTCCAAACAGTCTTTGGCTGAAGTTCTATACATTCATAACCAATGCCACAAATACACACCCCCTTAAGTCTTCCTCAGCATGAAATCAGTGACGACCTCACCTGTTTATCGGGTGGTTACCTACCAACATACCATTGCTTGGTCTATCTAACCCCCATCATAAGACTCTCGGCCTATTGGTCTCACTCCCATTTCCCATCAAGACAGGGTCATCAACACCTCACAGGTGTTCTGCATACGGTTCCATACTCTCAATCATTACCTTACGACTTTCCCAAGCCTAACCATCTCCAGTACCTTTCAAACCAGGATTGTCATGAGTCTAACCTCATGGGACCAGCTCATACTATGATATCACAATGGTCACCCCGTCTGAGATTTGTCTAAATAGTAGTCGCCTAAATATGGTGGCAATAAGAGGTCACAGCCTCAACTTATAATCCTGCTCACCCTATTGCAACCCAAAACGAACTCATATTTTTATTAGAATTTCAAACCCTAGATGGTTAGCGGTTGACTCTACATGCACAATCCTAGGGAAAGATGAGCCTAAGTTCTAATACCAAGTTGTCACGCCCTTACCAAAAAACATAGGCACGTAATGCGGAATAATTTTACTTTTCGAATATCACACATTGGAAACACACGTGTACTCACAGCTCAATCATCGAGATCATAAATGAACTCAAATATCATTAATATCTCAAAGGGGATATAAATTCTCTACTATAAATGTTATCAAACATTATAGAATTTATTACAACCAAATTCACAATGAATAAAATGGTATAAACAACATCACCAACACGAATCAAATAAATAAAGTAATTAACTTGATATGTAGGGCGTATAAATTTTCTACCATAAATGTTACCAAACATTATAGAAATTATTACAACCAAATTCATAATGAATAAAATGGTATAAACAGCATCATCAACTCAAAACAAATAAATAAAGCAATTAACTCAATATATAGGGCGTATAAAGCAGCATGATAAATTAAGCTCTTCGTCGGGGTCCCTCGAACCCAGCCGGTGTAACATTACCTAAAATTAAAAGGACGTGAGTACAAACAATACTCAATGAGAAAATATGTATGCTACATACTCACGTACTGATATAATTATAATGTATGAAATGGAATATAAATAAGGTTATGCTATCATGTCATGCTAACAATCTCATCAATATAAACACAATGTCCACTCAAGGACACCAATCTCATCAACGTGGACACAATGTCCACCCAACGATACCAATCTCATCAACGTGAACACAATGTCCACCCAAGTATACCTTTATGGAACGGGCTGTCAAATATCATGATCCCTAGGGACATAGGCTAAGACTTATAAGGGGGAGATCTTCATACAACATAAATAATGTACCTCACCCTGTGTCCCTTCACCACTCAGGTGATTAAGTCAGCTCTAAGGTGATCAATATACGACTTACCAAGTTACTAACGCTCAAGTAGGGCTCACAAGTATTGGACCATACGTAATATGTCTTACTAAGTCATTACCGCCCGCATAGGCTCTTGAGTATCTAACCTGCGCAATGCTTCTTACTAAGTTAGTGCTGCCCGTTTAGGCTCACGAGTATCTGACCCTGCGCGAATTGTACACCAAGTGTACAAAATAGTCTTGAGAGCGACCTACAGCGCGAAGCATGTGAGGGGCTATACTCCTTAACGACAACCACAAACAGCCGTGATAGCGACCTACAACGTGAAGCATGAAAGGAGCTATACTCTTCGACGGCAACCCTACAGGACAAGACGATGCAACCGTTCCAATAGGGTTCCTTAAACAAAACCATTATCCTGTCACACTAACCTCCTCTAGGGAGTGAAGACTCATACTATTGGGGCCCAAATAAGAGAAATGTACATCATCAACCCTATAAACTCTTTTAGTCTCATCTCAACACTAATAATTCTCAATATCATTATGCCTATTAATACAATATCTCATACTCACGTCCTAGATAACCTCCTAGGCACATATCAGTAAATAATATAAAAGAATCATATTCCCAATTACATAGGCAACATATATGTCATAATCACATAATGACCATAATTTCACAATGATAGCAGCATAGCACATTCCATTACGTTTCATAAATTCAATATAATTATCACATTGGGTTATTTTAGGGATATGGACTACACACCAACCTTTGATACACACATCGGGTTTATTTACAAATATTCTTAGTCCTTGCAATTTATTAAACCCGTCTCATGGTGGCCTAACATCTTAAGTCCAATAACTCCCTTTTTACAACATAAACCCAATTAAATTCATCAATAAATCATCTCAGCTCTTCATAAGGGTCTTCAATAATTATCACAAATTTTCTATCATCGTAACAAGATAATAAACATGCTACAAATCACATAATAGGGAATTAATAACATCTCATGCATAGCAAATGACGCATCCATCCTATTTATCATGCATTAGACACATTAATAACACAATACATTCTCTAAATCAAATAAATAACATACATGCATTCATACAATATGTGTTTAACAATCCTCACCTCAAAATCATGATGTCTCGGGTTGATCTTTGGGTCGTACCTCAACAGGTTAAAGCTTCAAAGGCTCTAATCAA
This sequence comes from Chimonanthus salicifolius, assembly GCA_013350335.1. Classification (NCBI taxonomy): domain Eukaryota; kingdom Viridiplantae; phylum Streptophyta; class Magnoliopsida; order Laurales; family Calycanthaceae; genus Chimonanthus; species Chimonanthus salicifolius. The sequence continues at coordinate 52,437,410 of CM023538.1, forward strand.
TAAAAAAAAAAAATTCATAATACATCCCTATTATTTCATCGATTAGGACAAAATAAAATTTAGAAGCAAAATCTCCAAATTTACACTCAAGATTTACCCCTAATCCAAATTAATTCCTTCAATCTAAGGGTAATCTCCAAATCTCTTCCCATGAATCATCTCCAAAAATAGCAAATACAATTTTCCCTAATTTACTTCCCTTCTCATAGGTTCAAAACTCAATTTCAATTCAGATCTACACCCAAGCATAGGAAATCCACTAATTTACTTAACTTTTGAGGAGAAGGAACTGTGCAAAGGGGCGCTCCAAGCGTAGAAAATTCGAATTCAAAGCCTTTAGTTGGTGAAAATCAATAGAGCGAAAGTAGAAGAAGCAAAGGTTTGCTGTTAGGGAAGAAGTGCTACCTGCTTAGAAGAGAAATGAGGTGAAATAAGCCTAATTTTGTCCAAACACAGACTTATATATGGACTTAATATTTTAATATTTTTTTTTTAGAGTTGGGCCATTACATTATCTATCATATTTCTAATTAGTAGGGGGCTTCAAAAGTGAGTATACATTGAATTCCACCATTTAAGTTGGATGTTTTCTACTTTCTTTCACCTTTTTAGACATTTTTTCCGCTTCCTTCTGCACTAAATTATTCTATTATTGACACAAAAGTAAGTTTGGAGATTTTATTTTTAGTTTTTCCTTTAATTTTATCCTATTACACCATTCATAAAATTTAGACATTTGTTGGCACGTAAGATAATCTAATTTCCTCACTGTCAAAGAGACTGTTAAGATTTTTTGATGAATTTTGGAGTTGTTAACTTTGGATCTTGGTAGAGAAGATGTTTTAGGTCTTACAAAGAAAAGAGCTAGTGAGATAGTTCTCTCTCATTGTCTCTCTCACACACATTTTTTTCTGCTTCCTTTTGCACTACATTTGTTTCTTCATCAGGAGCGGTCCTAAAATTTCAGGGGCCCTAGGCCCAACACACTTGTAGGGGCCCTAGGCCCTAGAGAAAGTGCATGGTGGGGGCTCTAGGCCATTGATCAAATTGAGGGGTTCCTAGGCGGTGGCCTATTTGGCCTTAAGCCAGGGCCGGCCCTGTTCTTCGTTAACACAAAGCAAGTTTACGAGATTTTATTTTCACATTTGTTGATATAGACGATAATCTAATTTTCTTTTTGTAAAAAAACAAAAAAAGAAGAAACTGCCAAGATTTTTGATGAATTTTGAGGTGGTTGATTTTGGAATTGTGGTAGAAAAGACCCGTTTAGGTCTCAAAAAAAAAATGAAAGAAAAGGATTGGTGAGATAGTCATCTCTATCTATCTATTACTATATATATACAAAGCAATTTTTTCTTTAAAGTGATTATCTCATGAAACTTTTCAATGTTTGTTCAATTTAATCTCATTCCAAGTTAAATTGGTCGTTGGTCAAACTCTATGAAATTTACACCATCGAAAAAAATTACATTTTTGTGACCTTATAAAAGTAATTTTTATATGGATCTTACTTTACGTTAAGACCTTTCAAAATAACTAAATACATAGGAGCGACCACATGGAGGTGCCTCAAATAAAGCACCTTAGGTGATGATTGGATGGGGTGAGTTTGGAAGAACTTGGTTTGTACCAATAAAGATTCATCACAAGGCCTTGATTTGTACTTGGTATAGATAAAACTTTTTTTAATTTGATAAGTGAAGCCATATTTTTAAGATTTTCAAATTTATACTTCCATTTCATGGTTGAAATTAATTGAGTTAGTTCAATGGCTTATTTCTTCTTCAAATACCTCCTTTACATTGTAAACTATAGTCAACAATAAACTGTTGTTAGAGCTATTCAAGATCCTCTAGTGTTGCATTACCGTACAATTTGTGATGCCTCCAATAAGTGATTAAAACGTAGACAAATTCAAAAGTGAATGTGTCATTTAAAAAAATTAGCACAGTATCATAAAGTTAAAATGACCAAATAACCCTTGAATTTGCTACTTGTGATACAAACCAAGCTGCTATTTGAAATTTAGAATCAGGAAAAAATCCAAAATGTTGTTTCCGAATTGAAGTACGGTCTGAACATGGTGAAATGTTCCCAGATTAAGTACGGTCTAACTTGAAGAAACTTCTAATGATTTAACTTTGATTGCAGAATTATGACTTAATTCAACACAAGAGAGAGCACATAAACTTTGGTAATTTCATAAATCATAAGTCTGAATTACACTTAGACCAAAACATTAATTTATAAGGCCTTATTTTGAAAATATAAAAAGGAAATTAAATACTTAATTAAAGAATACATAAGCTTTTGTAATTTGATAAATCAAAAGTCTGAATTACACTTAGGCCAAAACACTAATTTATACGGCCTTATTTTCAAAACAAAAAAATATATATATTTAATTAAAGAATACCATTTTCGGGTCCAGTCCAGTTCACATGGTCCTCTCCATTGGCTCCTCTCTGCCTGGGCTGAGAAATCGGAGAGATCTCTTCTCAGAATTTGGACTAGGAATGGTTTGAATGGGCCCTTCTTTACATGAATGATGGTTTTGAAACGTGTGGGGCCCATACAATGTTGGGTCAGCAGGTCACTCAGCAGATAGGGTCCAACTCGTGAACAGTAATGGGCTCAGGTCCGAGAATTGAAGGCCCAAATTATTTTTAAGTAGGCCCATAGCAGTGGGATTTAAAGTGGGCCCTCTCTTCCCACCATCGGCTCGATCTCCATTTCGAAGGGTCAATTTCTCGAACTTGTCTAATCGGGTCTCAATCCATCCATTATTGGGTTTGTCAAATCTGATGCCTGCATCAACTTCGCATCTACTAATCGGTGGCACCACAAATTAGAAAGGAGATTTAAAAAAAAAAATACAAAAACGTATAACAACTATAAAATCACATATCGTAGGAAGACTAATTAATACCAAAATTCATAACTAAAAAATTAGAGGGTTAAATTCTAATTGACCTATGTTTAAGTTATTCCCAAGACTCTTCACATCTCTTTTATATGAACCCTAGTCCTCAGTATCTGGGCAGACTATATATGAAGGTAAGAAGACTCCCAAAGTTCTACTTCTGTAATATTTTTTTATTTTTTATTTTTTTCCAACCCATGAATGATAAACCTGCTTCATTAAAAAATTAAGGGTCCATTATTCATATATACATAGTTTCTCTTTTCATTTTTATATCTAAATAGTTGAAATAAATGTCTTTTAATGATAATATTTATTTTTATTAGATGCCCTTTGACATTCTTAATTGAACCCTTTATTTTAAAGGAATAACGGTTTTGGTTTATTTCATTCTATATTATATTTTAATTCTCTTGATTTTAGTTCAGTCTTTAATCTTATTTTTGGCTTTTTTCATTTTGATTTTGCTAGTTGAACTTGAAACTGTCTAAAATCAATAGCAAGAACCAAAGACATGGGATTAAGATTTAGATGCTACCCACCAAAGAATTTAAGACAAGTCCAAAGCAATAAATAATCTAATATTCATCTGTTGTATCTCTTTGTTTTCTTACCCTTGTAACCCTTCTCAAAGAGGTTTTCAAGCATCCCAATTAAGAAATTTCATATGTTTTCATCTCAAATAAACGGATTTGCTCATGTTCCTATTATACAATTATTGGCATACATGGTCAATGAGTCATGTCGATATTTACAAATATCTTGTAAAAGCTATACAGTGAAATTTCGTTATTAGAATGATGAATGACCTAAAGGGGGGTGAATAAGTTTAATCTGATTTTTTTTCTTTTTAAAAAAAAAAATCAATTTAACAATATGTGCAGCGGAATAAATGTCTGTATAAGTGATAAACAAATAAATCAAACCATTAAAGTAGACCACACATGCACAATAATATATAGTGGTTCTGTTCATTTGAACCTACATCCACTGTTGGACTCACCCTCTCTAGGGCTATCCCAAATCCATTATGTATGGGAGTCACACCCAAACACTACAACCTAGTTTTGAAAGGTTCGACCGCCCTGATCTAATCTTTGGCACCTTTTTTTTAAGGTGGTTCAATCCCACTGATCTAATCCACAAAGAGCACTTGCCTTGGGCCTTGACAATTCTTCAAAATGTGTTCTTCTTGTGCTCGATGTTTCTGCACCTCTTCCTTTAGATTAGGTTCACCATAGTTGAGTATCGACACAGCGGGACAAGGGTATTAAGACAAAGGTATAACTGATTTTTTGTCCTAGATAAAACACCTTTAACTTCATCAAACTTAAGGTATTGATTACCCAAACATATCCTTGTTAGAGGATGATGAAGAAGGTATGGAAGGGGATGGAAATCTCTCTGGTCTCAGTTGTTATTTTCCAAAAAAGATGTGTGTACTTATTTCATTCAGCCCACAAATATAAATAAGACAGTGTCTGCTTTTGTGGCCAGTCATGTCCACGAGGCCTCGAGGATTCCGATGAATTATTCTGTTTGTCAAACAGTTAATGACCAAGCAATTAGGATGTCACCTGTGCATGATTGACCGTCACTTTATTTCAGTCATCAATCAAGGATTTACAAGATAGCTGCTAGGCTCCCAACAACTTATTCAAACTGTGAGGTGGCAAATGGAGTTTTTCAAAAAGAGGATTTTCCTTATTACTATAATAAACTCCCAATTAAAAATTACAGATTTATTTACCTAAATCAGTAAGAGACTCGGTCAAAAGACACAAGGTCATACTGAGTTACAGCTGTCCCAAATACGACTTAGCAAAAGACTGGCTACGAGGCCTCAACAGACTGCATGAGGCCTCGAGGCTGAAAGTCAATTATATTCTAATTTTCCAGTTTATAAACAATTGACTTCTAAAGTATTTAACTTAGCCTAAGGTCTCCTAAGGTTCACTTACCTGTGTGCCAATAACATATTCGGTGTAGATTCTTCCATGCATAGTAGATCTTCACATTCTTCCAATGCAATGTCCAATTGAGTCACGTAATTGACAATATGGGTGATACGAACTAGCCAGAGCACTTACATATAGGTGTAGTTGAATTGGTAATCTCCTGTCTCAAGAAGCGGGAGGTGCCAAGTTCGAGCTCCCATGGCCTCACATGGTGTGCCCTAAGAACAGTGAGTATCTCCCGTGGAGGCTTTACGCAGAGTTTCCCATAATTTACCACACGTAAATTCAAAAAAAAAATATCATCTAAATTTGAAATATTCACATATAATAGGTCTAAACATTTGAATTAATATTTTAATTATTTGGCTCATTATGGTCTCATGTTTATTTTTCAAAAATGTTTTATTTCCCATAAATTTGAAATTTCAACCAAAATTTTTCAATTGAGTGAATTTTGAAAATAACAGTTTTAAGTTCATTGTCCAAAAAAATCGGATATTGTGCAATATTTATATATCACCCCCTCTAATATCCAATGAAGTTCAGCTCACATTTCAATTTTCAGACAAGAGTTAAACCATTAGTCTTGTGTAGTCAGTAAAGAAAATGAAGTGCAATATGTTTGAATGTAGGGGTACAACTGTGCATGGCGATCTGAGAAAAACTTGGGTTTGGGTTAACTCGGGACTCGGGTGAGGCTCATTTATGGGCCTAAAATATAGGGCACAAATTTCGATTTTGATTTTATTCTAAAAGATTACTTCTCGTAGTGTGTGCTCAGAGAGACTTGCACATGATCTGAGGATTAATCGGGTAGTTCTAAGAGGCCTCGACACCTTGTTCATAAAATAAAAAAATTGATGAGGCACAAATTAGAATTCGGGTCAATCTGAGTCTAGGTCATGAATGCCAAAGTTTGACTTGAAAATCCAATTTGAGCCATAATTTAAAAACTATAATTGTTAATTAATGTTGTATAGTATCATAAATTTTATGTATATATAATTTCCACTTGGATACAATAATACAGAAAACTTTCATTTTAGGTCAACAATTCATGCCTGTATAAGCCCACTTTTTATTTTGGGCTTCAAATCAGGCTCAGTAACTATAAACACAGTTCTAGTCAGGCTTGAGTTTGATTAATTTGGGGTGGCCTGGGCTTCGGTTCTTCAGTTGCAATTTGGGCTGGGCTCAGGCAGAATCAAGAGCTTGGTTTTATGCATTTTCCCTTGTATCTGATTTTTCAGTAAAAGTATTTTAGTTTATATTTCTAAGAAATTGACATGTAACCCACTTTATTCGATAGGGCAATTTCCCATAGAGTTGCTAAGTGTATAAGAGATAGTAAGGATTCCACATGTCATAAGGATTAGCCGGGTACTCTAAGAGGCATAGGGACTTGGAAGAGATCAATTCTCATGAAAATCTTCCAATTTATTTTTCAAATTTCATGCTAATTTCTATATTTTCATAATGCTGACACTTTACAATACTTCCTTTGATCATTGAAAATGATTATTCTTTTCTTTTGGAAAATGAGAGTGACTGATGATGCCAATCATTGATTTCTTATCCAAAACTTTCTATTGTGAACCATGTTTTTTTTAAGGATAAATATAGCTTCACATGAGTTGAGGTTTTACAAAATCTCAACCAATGACATGAACCAAATCTAACCTAACAAGAAATCTATGAATAAAACTGATAACCCAACTCAAAAATTAAGGTTTATGTTATGCAACACAAATATTACTAAATAAATTGAAGTGAATCACTTAAATTTGAACTCAACTTAAACCATCCTATTGCAATCTCTACACAAATGTCAGCATTCAATGGGCAAAAGTCCATGGAAAACGAAAGGATTGGAATTTGATTCATTTGATAGCACAGCTTGAAAATTAAATTTTGGCTTAATAAATATTTTTTATTTTTAATTCTAATTTGGTTTTATCACAAAATATCTTCCACTATAATACTGTTTAGTTAATAATGTTTCTGTTTATATCGGTAATTTCATGATATTATCATCTCACGAAGTTATTAATTATCATTTCGATATTAGATTTCATTTTTCTGTATATATTTATTCCCTGTATTAATTTATTTTTAAAATATTGTATTTTCTACAATATTTTTGGAATAATATTATGGTAAAAATTTCTAAATTTTAAAAAATCTTGAAATCATCATTATCCCAAGGCACGCCAAGTTTGCCCTGAGCCCAATCCATTGTTTTAGTCACACTTTTTTTCTTAAAACCTTTGGCCACTAACTTAGCCTTGTATTTGTTTTTTAGCCCTTTTATCCTTAAGTAGATCACTAAGGTCTCAAATACCATTCTTTCCAATAGAGTGAATTTCATAATTCATTGCTTGTATCTACTTATCAGATTCAGGAGTCAATTGCATCCTTTTATGCAGGGGTGAAAAAAAAGTCCCGGTCATTTCAAAACTGAGAAATCCAAAATCGGCAGATATTGTGTACTGATAAACGGAGTAATATATCGGCCGATATTGCAAGATAATATCGCCGATATCGTGTGGGGCCCAAGACCGATATTAGATTTTTTTTAAAAAAACCACTGTTTCCAAACCGATAAACACGATATCGGGCGATAGGTGAACCGATAAACGGACCGATATATCGTCCGTATTGGGCGATATCGTTATTCTTTTTTTAAAAAAAAAAAGAGAAAAGAAATTTAAAAACCAATTTTAATACATCTCGGCCGATATGGTGACCGATATTAAGGGCGTTTTATCGATCATATTGGCCGAGAAACTTTTCGTACGACTGATATAATACGTATCGGCTGATATTACTCGATCATAAAAAATCTGTATATATCGACCAATACATTTCGTATGGGCCGATATTTTCACCCCTGCTTTTATGTATGTCAATCTACAATCTTATCAATCAATTTGATTTTCTATGCTTTCATTCATATAAACATAGAAATTGTCTAACAATAATGGAGATTCTCATGATCTATTTTGGCCAATAATAGAAGATGATTTGGCAGAGATCTTTCTTATCATGTTCACCATCAGTGGGTGATGGTTGAGAAGTCTGAACAACTCTTAGAAGGTCAAGGTCATTTAAAGGTATCCTTTATTAATGAGGTTTTCTAAAAGTTCAGTATCTTTCCTTTCTATTAGTATATATATTTTTTTTTTAATTTACGTGTGGAAAATCGATTGATAACATGTCTAACCTTTAGATCTTTTAAGAATCTTATGAAATGATATCTGTCTTGACTTCTAGCTTATCCCTTGTTTGTATGCGACAAACAAATAACTATTATTCTCCATTTTCTCAAATCACTTAAATGGGGCTTTCTCTGGGTCCACAACTCATAGGGACTTAAATCTATGACTTTATTTGTGATGACTAGTTATAAAGGTTTTAATGCTTACTTAAGTTGTTATACTAAAATAAATTTTAGATCTGAAATTGTAAGCCATATCAAGGATTTCAAAGATAGAAATTTTAAGAAATACAACTCTCAATTCTCTCAATCACTCTCAAGAAAAGAAAGATAATGGATAATTTTCATGAGTCAAAATTTACCAAAGAAATATGGTGTCAACCGAAAGCAAAACGAACGTAGAATTGTATTTCAAATGCAGTGATTTTTGCAATTAATTGAGATATACAATTGAATGCAAATTAAATAATAAACTTAAATCTGACACTAATTCGATTCGACAATCATTGAACCTTCTGAGAATCAATTTTGTTGGTGGAATTATAAATGAGAAAAATACAAGACATGAAATTAAATTCACCTAGAATATTTAAATTAAATTCAATTCTAAAAACACAAATCTAAATTAAATTCGAAAAAACTAAAATGAGATTCTTCATTTCACTGGGGAGACTCAGTCCTCCTAAAGCTTCAAATAACTACTCAACTCAATTGGATCCACTATAATGCTTGACCTATGATTGAATTTATAGGCTTTTATTTTCACAAGAAGGAAATTAAAAAAAATCCAAACTTGATCACTGAGTCCGATCCGACTCGATCGGGTTGACTCCTTCTCTTCTTCCTCTCATTCTCTCTTTCAATGTTCTTCCTCTATTGAACGTCTCTCTCTCTCTCACTGTTTCTATTTATTCTCATTTCGCTTTCTCGGTTCGATTTCCTTCAGATTCAGTTTGGTCTTCTTCTTCTTTTATTCGATCTCTGCTCCGTTCTACTCTCTCCGCTTGAACTCTTCTCTGTTTTTGTTCTTCCTTCGCATTCACAAATATCCTTTTAACTCTGTCCCGGTTGCCGTTTCTTCCTTTTTCCAAGCACAGAGTCGATCCTTGTTTCCATTTCACCATTCTTCTAGAATTTTTCTACTGGATTTATTTTCTTTCTCTGCTTCACCTTCTCTTATCTTTCAGTCTCTTGGATTTTCTTCCTTTTTCTTCGCTCGTTTCTTGTTGTCCTTGGTCTCTCCTCCTTGTTTGCTTTGGCAGTGGCGATCTTCTCTCCTCTCTATTTTCGCTAGTATCCAATCTCGTCCAAATTCATTGCTGTTTCAAAGCAGCATAACTCTCGTCTGGGTTGCCAAATCAGATCCTGTCTAATCCGGTTTCGAAGGGCAGCAGGTCTTGCCCCGTTTGACAGCTCCACTAGAATTTGGTGGGACCCAATGACGTGGTTGCTGATATGGCACTTGAAGTGGGTTAGTTAAAATATATCTAATAAAGTAATTGAAATACATTTTAAAGATTTCAAAGATTTTACAGTCCATAGAACTTGAATTATTTAAATATGTAGAAAAAGAAATAATCTCAGTACTATATTAAACCTTAAGCTATTACATGTATTTATATAACTTTTAGCCGACTCTATAACTATCACAATCAAATAGTAACTCTAATCTATCTTAAATCAAATATATTTCTAAACATAGAGTCCTAATTACATATAACTTCTAATATTAAAATCCTAATTATATTCCAACAATAGAGGTACATTCAAATGGATTCAAATTGAATATTAATTTAATTTATAAGATGATATTAAAAGTAAGAAAGAGACAGAAAAAGATGTAGCATGTTAAGTGAAGTGGTCAGAGTCCTTCATAAATCTTTAGATTCCTCTACACTTCCAATGTGTGACTTGTTCGCAGCCCCAACAATCCCCTCTCCCTTTCAAATGAGGCCAGTCATCTCATCTGTGTAGGGGATTTCCTAAGTCCACATGAGGTAACCTATGACCTGTCTCTTATACCATTTGTTAAGATCTGGATATCCAGTTGAAAAGACTAATCTGTTAGATGGAGTGATGCAAGTTCTTGATAAATCTCTAAATCTCCCTCTACACTTCTAATGTGAAACTCTAATAACCCCAATAATTAAAACTCTACCAGAATTTAATCTGAGAAATTAGCAAGAACAACTGCCATGTCTCTTTCCCTCTAAATTTCATCAAGTAAGAAACTGTGGATAGACATTGAAGAGAAAGATTGCAATGTGAACAGAGGACAACCTCAGTTGGCATTGTCGACATATTAGGAAGTCTTGAAGATCCATGATTGATATAATAGTTAGAGAGAATGGAAGCCAAGGCTGAAAGAGTGTGCCTTGACCTTATCTCTTTCCAAGATGCCATTCCAGTTCACGAGTGGGTGTGGGTACCAAACTTCCTTCACATCAAAGCAAATAACATAAGATCACAGCACAAGAGTCTAACTACTCAAGGATAGACAGATATGACACTGAATTTCCATCACCAACCAATACACAAGTAATCAGTACAATCATTCATTCACTTGATGATTCTCCTTCAACTTGCATTTCACCTTCGTCTTATCTCTTTGTCATCATCTTCATGCTTTCCTTTCTATGTTCCTTCTATCCCTTTTATGTGGTGGTTGATGATACTAAATTTAGAGTGAAGTTAGGTAAGACCATGTCCCATCACCATTAGTGCTTTTTATAGAGTAGCTTGGAGCCACATATCTAGTAAAAGAATTGCCAAAGTGAGAGTTTCATGTGGTATCGAACTATGATCGAGTTGGTTTTCTAGAAAGGTCTATGTTTATATTGCAGTGCGAACGAGAGTCCTATATCGGTTATAAGAGGGGAAAATTAAAGGCTTATATAGGATTTAATCACTCCACATATTAGGCTAGTCTTTTTGGCTGGAAGCCCAGTCCTAACAGTAGTATTAGAGCCAGGTTCCCAAGTCACAGCATGTGGACTCAGGGTTCCCCTAGCCGAATGGGATGATTGGCGATGTTCTATCGACCGAAAAGCCTCGTTCGAGGGGGGCATTGTTGGGGTGAGAACGAGATTCCTACATCGTTTGTGAGAGAGAAAACTAAAAAGTTATATGGGACTGGGTTCACTTATCGATTAGACTAGTCTTTTGGGTTGGAAGCCCAACCCTAACAGTTTAGATATGGTGCTTCTGAAGAAAAAAAAAATTAACCTTGATTAAATGATTGTAGACATGGTTTTAGGAGTTCTTGAATTCAACGGTAAATACAAGTATACATTTCAAATATGAGATTTAATTGGGTAAAGATTAAATTCAAAGATAGATAATGGGTGAAGGGTAGTAAGAAGACATGAGCAATGTATACAAGACCCGAACCCAATAAGCATCAAGTGTTATACTCTGAATAGATCAGGATGGATGAGAGAGAGTGGAGAGCATACCCACTCATCAGCCGGCGACCAGAGAAGGAATCAGGAGGGGCGAACGGAGGATGCAGAAGAGGACGGATGGCAGCAACCAAGGAGAAGACGATTCCGTCAACATGAGGTATGCCGATCTTTCACACTTTTCATCAGAAACCTACCAGAATCAATCTCCACTGGGTTGGCTTCACGAAATCTTTTCCTAAGTGGGAATAGTGCAGGATGTTTTCATCCCTAGGAAGAAGGATGCAGCAGGCCTAATTTTTGCATTTGTAAGGATGAACAACGGCGTCTCGATAGAGAATGCTAGCCATGAACTGAACGGCCACTACCTTGGCAGGCAATCGATTGCAGGTCAACCCAGCTCTATTCCAAAGAGGAGATTCTTCCAGAGCAACCCCTGTTTCAAACACAAAATCCATGGTCCCAAACCCTCTTCGACCCACAATTACTTCCAACCCTAGGAAACCTCCTTTTGGAGCTCGAAGGTGGGCTTGATGTGGTGACCGACACAACAGTGAAATGCCCTGTTTTTTATATGATGATCTCAGCCCAGGAAAAGGAGGAGGTGAGGGGATGGCTCTCAAAGGCGGTTGTCGTTTCTCCTATAGGAAGACTTTCTTCTGCTGAGATCTCAGTTCAGATATCCCAAAATGGTTTCATTGACCATTCACTCAGTCAGATTGGGGATAACCATTTCTTGGTGAGTTTTAGTTCAGAAGAAAGAGAGGTGGAATTTTTGGGAGCAAAAACGAAGATGGGGAAACTCTGTATCTATGGAAAATGGTCTCCAAAATTAATCACTCACACCAGATGAATCTGGGTGCAATGTTGGGGGTTTCCATTGGAAGGCTGGTCAGAAATGGCTATTAAGGATTTTGGAAACAAACTTGGGAAGGTGGTGGAGGTGGATCAAAGGAATCTGATCAGAGAAGATTGCTCAACACTGAGGTTTTTGTTTGAAGTTGGTGTGGCTGAGAAGATCCCTCTAAAGGTATCACTGATTTTCAGTGGAAAAATGCACCAGATCTTAGTGTCTGAGATAAAGGAGCCGATTGATGCCAAACCCACACAGGATCAGTCATCATCGGAAAAGTTCTCTTTCGCGCCGGTGGATTCACGGTGTGTCTCTCACTCACGGCGACCTATCCGCTTCTCGAGGAGACTCAGGACATGTGTCAAGCAGGTAGTCACTACAGCTAACAGGGTGTATGCTGACTTCTCTGATGACAAACATCAACTAGTGAAGGTGAGGCGCCGCATGGAGAAGACAGTGCATGCATTGAATGAGATACGACGTGTGGAGAGCATAGAGGCTTTGAACCAATCACAGACATCTGTTCAAATAATTAGACAACTGGACAAAAAATTAAAAAAGCAGGAAAGGGCTCTTACACGTGCATGTCTCTTGGATGGATCTCTTTTCGGGTTTCGGAGTCAAGCTCGGCTCATTCTCTGGTTCATAAAAAGACTCAATCTGGCCCATCCTTCCAAAGCCCAGCCATCAACTTACAGAGCCCAGTTGATGTCAGCTCGACCCAGTCTGAGATTCCAGAAACTAATATCCTTTTTCCATCTAAGCATGCAGAGGATGATCCTATCGGTACAACTTCTGAAGTACAAAACTTAGGAGTTGAGGCTGGCCCAGCTGCAGCGGCACAGGACAAAGAATAGGAATTTCTGGGAGATATCATCTGTAAGATTCAAGATGATGAATTCTTAAAAGAAAGAAAAGAGAAAAAGAGTAAGAAAAATTCTAGAAGGAAAGAAAGATTCAGAAAGAGGAGAAGAAAAAGAAGTTCCTGATTTTTCAGATACAATCTCTTGTCAGATGTTCAGAGACAAAGGATATTCAGAGGAGGACAGCATGGAAATACTTCGGATCGGAAAAGCCTTGGGATTCAGTTTTGAGAACTACCTTTTGGCTCATCTTCATCTCAAAGAATTGGAGGTCCTAGACCGCTCTGCCTCAAGTTCTTCTAAACATCCTAAGCAAACCAGCAGTTGGGATACTTATATGGGATGATCCTTATCCCATATCTGTCCAAGAAAACCTATTTTCAAAATTCCCAAAAGAAGACCAGCTGTCTCAAAGAAGGAGGACGGAGACTATCAGTTTTCTCAACGAAGGTCATCATATGGAACGTTAGGGGTATTATGATTCAGTCGAAGCGTGATGTCATTCGTCGTCTCATAAAGGAAAAATATGATTGATGTTTTAATGCTCCAAGAAACTAGAAAGGAAGAGTTATCTCCATCACTCATTAGGGACCTATGGGGTCCGTCGGAGGTAGATTGGTTTGATAAGCCTTCGGTGGGAGCTTCAAGGGGCCTGCTCACTCTTTGGAATCCAACTATCCTCAAGGTTTCCTCTAGACGTTGCGATGAGAAATCAATCTCAGTAAAAGGCCTAGTGGTTGAAGAAGGGATGGAGGTTTGTTTCACTAACGTTTATGGCCCCAATATCAATGGAGAAAGAGAGGATTTCTGGCTTGAATTGGACTATGGTCCACTAGTTGGAGCTCGGCAGCATGGTTTCTTGGGGGCGATTTCAACTCTGTTCGATTCCCTTCAGAAAGGAAAGGGGTGCACTCATACAATAGAAGCATGGAGGATTTTTCAGATTTTATAACAAGGAATGAACTGACTGATCTCCCACTCATCGGTGGTAGGTTTACATGGAGTAATGGACAAGCTCGATGCTCTATGAGTAGACTGGATAGGGTGCGTACATCATCGGATTGGGACCTAATGTATCATAATGCTAGTCAAGTGAAACTGTTTAGTCCTATCTCAGATCATTGTCCGGTATTATATGACTAGAAAGAGATTGATTGGGGTCCCAAGCCATTTCGTTTCAGTAACATTTCGGTTGGAGAATCCTAAATTCGTGGGTCTAGTTAAGATGTGGTGGCAGAGTTTTGATATTGAGGGGTGGGGGGGTTTCAGTCCTTTCAAAGAAACCCATACTCCTTAAATAAAAAAATTAAGGAATGGGTTGCATCGGAAGGAGGACCAATAAAGGAAAGAAAAGAAGCATCTATGAAGGAGCTAGAAGGGTGGAACAATCTAGAAGAGGAAAGAGACCTTGAGGAAGATGAATTGGCAGCAAAAAGAGCCAGTTATACCTCTGTTTTGGAATGCTTTAGATTAGAAGAGGTTGAATGGCGACAACGGTCACGTATGCTATGGCTGAAAGAAGGAGACAAAAACTCTAAATTTTTCTATAGATACGAAAATATCAGAAAAGCTGCAAACTCCACCAGATCTATTATTGTGAATGGTAGGCGAATTGGTGACAAAACAGGAATCAGAAAGGCAGTTAGAGATCATTTCTCGGCAGTATTTCACTCCCCTATCAGTTCTTATTTGCTACCATCTCCCTCTAGCTCTGCTCATTCTCCTGCCCCCCTCCTTGCGGTTCCTCCTCAACGGCGTTGGAATCGGGTATTGTCCCTCATTTGCTCTTTTATTATTGTTCTAATCCATTTTTCTATCGTCCCTGTGGAGTGTTTTCCAGATTGTTTTGCCAGTCCAGCTTAGCGATACTACAGGCGATTTCAACTACCTCGGCTTGTAGATATGAAGAGGAAGCCTTTGTACCGGTGTTTTATATTAGACTTAATGGCGGCTCTCCCTTGGGGGACCTCGAGACTTGCAGCTTTTGTCTCACCATATGCGAGGATATTCACGACCACTTGCTAGCAGACCACGACAATCTTCATCTTCTCATGGACCCCTTCATCTGTGCTTCAGGCTCTTCATTCTCCCCCCTTTTTGGAGATGGGGGACCCTCAGTTGCAGATAATTACTGACTCATGTTGCCCGAGGGAAGCCACTTTGAACTACATCCAGGCGACTCATCACCTTTTCATTGAACCAGTGGGTCATGCGCCTCTCTTCAGTCAAGATCGGATACTCTCAGTTCCTTAATCTTCCCCTCCCCCCTCATCACTCTCCCTTTTCTCTTATGTGTTCCCCCTCCCTTGCTCCATGTGTCTTGCATTTGCCGTTTCCCCTAGACCGATCTCCTAGAACCTGTACATCCAATGACTTTAGTTTCCTATTTCTTAAGCCTTCTGAAGCCTCTTTGTCCCATATTAGACTCTCTCGGCTTACCTTGGATGGGATTTGCTTTAGAAAGATTAGTGAGGAAAAAGCAAGTTGGTTAGAAAAGGAGTTCTCAGTAGATGAAATCAAGGCAGTATTGGATGGCATGGCCGGTGATAAAGCTCCCGGCCCAAATGGTTTTAATTTCTCTTTCTATAAGCTTGTTGGGAGATAGTGTGCCCAGATTTTCTTAGGGTCTTCAAAGAGTTTTATCACAATGGAATCATTAATAAAAGCTTGAAAAACTCCTCCATCACTCTTATTCCCAAAAAGGAAGGCCCAAATTGTCTATCTCATTATCGACCAATTAGCCTTGTGGGTTGTATATATAAACTCCTAGCTAAAGTGCCAGCAGAAAGACTGAAAAAAGTCTTGTCAAAGATCATTGGAGAGACTCAGGGTGCTTTTGTGGACAATAGACAAATTCTAGATGGGGTCCTTATTGCAAATGAACTAGTTCACATTAGACAAAAGGATAGGACCCCCGGCATCCTCTTCAAAATTGATTTGGAAAAGGTTTATGATTTTGTTGATTGGTCTTTCATGGGTTACCTTTTCAAAAGGATGGGTTTTGGGGAATTATGGTGCAAATAGATGAAAGCTTGTTTGAAAGGCTCATCTTTTTTCAATTCTAGTGAATGGCTCCCCTACCCCCCCAATTCAAGCAAGCCGTAGGCTGAGAGAGGTGGACCCCTTTCTCCTTTCATGTTCACTCTTGTGGGAGAAAGCTTGAATGTATTGGTGGAAAAAACTAAAGAATTAGGAATTGTGAAAGGGTTCAAGTCGGCTGCAAATGGTCCCACTATCACCCATCTTCAGTTTGCTGATGACACCATTTTCTTTTGTGAGCCTACTAGGCAAGAATTGTTAGGCTTTAAGGCTATTCTCAGGTGTTTTGAAATGTGTCGGGTCTTAGAATAAATCTTGAGAAAATCTCTCTCATTGGAATTGAAGTGGAGGAAGTCGGCCTAAATGAATTAGCTGAAAACATCGCGTGTGGCACTATAAAACTACCCTTCATTCACTTAGCTTGCCAGTTGGTGGGAACCCCAGACTTAAGCTTTTTTGGACCCCGGTTATAGATAAGATTGAAAGGAGATTTTTGGGATGGGGTAGGAAATTTCTATCCTTGGGGGGAAGGGTTACCTTGATCAAATCCTTCCTTATGAGCTTACCCTCTTCCAGTTACCTAAAGGCAATGTTATCAGAACCGAACCATCTGTCGAGCCGTCTTCGAGGGAGGTTGGGTTCAACCGGGTTTAACCGAGTTGAGCCGTAGTCAAAGTCGGTCAAAGCCGTACTCATCAATATAATATTATAAATAATATTAAATATTCATAAAAAATAAAAAAAACTGTTATAAAAAACACAATTATAAATCTAAAAACTATTAATTTAACATCTAATCTCACAATCTAAATATCCATCCTATATCATCAAAATAAAAAGTTCCATAATCTAAAATATCATTTAACAACTCAATGCTAATTAATATCTAAAACAATTCAATAAGTCAATATTAGTTAATGTCCAAAAAATATTTAAATTTCAAAGTCACCATAAACCCTAAAAGAACCAACATCTTCATTCATTTTGATCATAGAACAAAGTCAAGTTTTCCATTTCATCTCCATCATTCCTTTCCATCAAATTCACTGCAATTGAAGAAAATACATGCATGAGAATATTATATATGCAACTCCATTTTATATAATCTAAATTCAAGGAATATTATATCAACAATGATTATAATTTAAATAATCATACCTAAATCATCTTCCTCAAGTTGAGTCATTACACTTGTAGGTTGTTCCATTCTCTCCCAAGTTTTCCATTTCCTCTCCATCAAATTCACTGCAATTGAAGAAAATACATATATGAGATTATTATATATGCAACTCAATTTTATATAATCTAAATTCAAGGAATATTATATCAACAATGATTATAATTTAAATAATCATACCTAAATCATCTTCCTCAAGTTGAGTCATTACACTCGTAGGTTGTTCCATTCTCTCCCAAGTTTATAGTTCCTCCTCGTTCAATACGGATGGCTCTGACTCAACTATCCAATCTTCTAATACGTCGATATCTTCTAAAGATATTGCATCAAAACATTTTTTTTCCGAATTTCTATCAAAATAAAAATATTACACAAATATCAATTAGTTGATACTTTTGTCAAAGAATAAAGATAAACATAAATTAAGTTTGAAGACTTCTTAATTCTTACCTTTCTAACAAGTGCAAGTTATATTGGACGTACACCAAATTATTCAACATTTGATGCTCTAATCGATTCATTTTTTTGTATGTATACATTCAAATACACTCCAATTGCTCTCACATCCAGAAGAAGTACAAGTTTGGCTTAAAATGTGAATTGCCATCTTTTGTAAATTTGGAGTTTAACCTCCATAATTAATCCACCAATCAGCTGAAAAAGGAAATAAGACACATCAATATGAAAAGACCTAAAGTTTCCTAGTTAATTAAAGTAATGATTAATTAAATGTAAAGAAACATACTTGGAAGTATTTTGTCGCGAACTTCAATAGCCAATTTACGCCCAAAGTTTCCTGATGCTTCTCTATAACATTTAAGCTCTTTGAGGATCAATTGTTGCATTGCAATATCATTATATTATAATGTCTCAATGCAATCAAGAACTCCATTAAAAAGTCGATCAACATTGATGGTTTTATAAAACCATGATGAATTAAGCCAATGTCCAGCAGCATGAAGTGGACGATGCAATTGATTATCCCAACGAGTATCTATAATGCCCAAATAAGGAATAGCTTCGACCAACATTCTTGATGATGACAATGTTGATGTGGAATCATTTGTCATTCTCTTATTGAGTGTGTTTTTTATGACTTATTTGGCTTTATACATAACCTGATAAATATAACCCATTGTAGGCTTATCATCACTATCAACCATGAGTAACACTTTTATAAGAGGTTCAAATGCTGTAACTATAATCTCACACTCAGACCAAAAGGAAGAGCTCAAGATCAACTAAGTCATGTCTTTGCCCCTTTTTTCTTTCGTAGCCCATTTACTATCTATCCATTCTTTGCTAACAACCATTGCTTGTAATCCACCTTTATTTTTCAAAATACTTTGTAATGCTAGAAAATGAGTTGCAAAACGTGTGATTGCCAGACGGATAATCTCAATTCCATCAGTATAGTTCCTCATTAATGTTAATACAAAACCATGATTGTATATAAATGTAGTGAGAGACCTTGCTCGTTTAATAACACATTTCACCCTTTCCATTTTTGAATATCTTCAAGCATCAAATCAATGCAATGGGCAACACATGGGGTCCAATATATAGTTTTAAAATGAGTTGTTATAAACTTACACGCACTTGCATAATTGGCGGCATTATCTGTCACAATTTGAACCACATTTTCTAGATCAATTTCTTCAACAACTCCTTCAAAAAGCTAAAATAACATCTCTCTAGTTTTTGAATAGGGACTTGCATCAACAGATTTAAAAAAAATAGTTCCCTTTATTGAATACACGAGAAAATTGATTAATGTCCTACCTCGTGCATCTGTCCATCCATCAGCCATAAGTGTGCATCCATACTCTTTCCATACACTTTTAAAAGATTTCAAAGCACTTTCAATTTCAACAACATTTTTTCGTAAATAATATCCACGGAGGTCATGAAAAGATGGCGCTTTATATCCAAGACCTATACTTGCTATAGCATCACACATTTTTTGGAAATAGGAAGAATTGATGGCATTGAATGGGATGCATGCATCATACCAAAACCTACAAACATCCATATTTGCACCTCAATGGCAAATTTGCCTGCCATTGCACTTCTAATGGTGGGTTGAGTTCCTTTTGTGGTTCGAGGAGGAAAGCAACTTTCTAGACCCTTTCGCCCATCCTCATTTATGGTTATCCCTTTATCACCAAAGTCTCTAACAATTTCTTGGATTTTATTTTCTTCTTCCAGTTGTTGACTCCTTTCACTTTGTAAACAAGTCTTTTGCTTTTTACTTTTCTTTTGAGAAGCAAAAGTATTTAAATCTTGCATCATCAAGAAGCTAACATGTGGTGGAACTTTTTTACACGTGTCAACTCCTTTGCCTTTAACTTGTGCTAAATGATGTTTCATTCGATGGATCCCTCCACCTTTAAATATTCTATCACAATAAAGACATTGTAAACTATTGTGATCAATTACTCCCACATGGTTCCATGTAACATCAGTCTTTCCACGTGTTGTGCCAGACTCTGAAGGATTTGACATTGATACAACCTGTAAACTAGAAAAAAATATGATAAATTAATTCCACTATATAAAAATGTATAAACATGAATAAAAACTAAAAACAATAACATTTACTAATTAATTCTACCATAGTGTTGGTTTCAAGAAAATCTCATTTGTAAAACTCCACTACTCACCA
This sequence comes from Chimonanthus salicifolius, assembly GCA_013350335.1. Classification (NCBI taxonomy): domain Eukaryota; kingdom Viridiplantae; phylum Streptophyta; class Magnoliopsida; order Laurales; family Calycanthaceae; genus Chimonanthus; species Chimonanthus salicifolius. The sequence continues at coordinate 52,457,506 of CM023538.1, forward strand.
TCACCTCACCATCACCTAAACAGTAAACACCAAACCCTTCACCCTCCATGATCACTGTCCTAATCTAAATCATTATCAATCCACCCAAACCACTCACCTTCTCCTCCATTAACCTATTCCCTTCACCAATCACCTACACCCCCATTATCTTTCCTACCTCCAATGAACCCAAATAACAATGATTAAATGACACCTATAATTTTTTGTCCCCTTTTTCTTATACAAAAATTACACTATATTATCTTTTTACAGAAAAAGAAAAGTACAACAATAAAATGAAATTAGCTGCTCAAAGATACATAAATATAATGAACAACTGAAAAAAAATCATGAAAAACATTTCAAAAAGGAAAAAAAAAGAAGAGATAATTTAAAAAATAAATACAATAAAAGAGGAAAAGCTACCAAAAACGATGGAAGAAGAAACTCACAGAAGGCCGAGAGTAGAAGCTTGAGAGAGACGGACGGAAGATGGAGAGTTGCAGGGAAGGCCGAGAGTAAACTTGAGGGATTGAAGGAAGAAGAAGAGTAACAGGGGAGTTGAGAGAGGGAAGAAGAAAAGTAGCAGGGGAGTTGAAAGAGGGAAGAAAAAGAGTAGCAGGGGAGTTCAGAGACTAAGAAAGAGTAAGAATGGGAAGAAATCCATTCTTTTACTCCATCAGTTCACCGCCCAAGAATGGGAAGAAATCCATTCTTTCACTCCATCAGTTCACCGCCCCCTCCCTATTCCCTAGGGAAGGGAAGTCTTTTTGTTTCCGGTTTTCCAAATCCCATCGTTCTTTTTTTTTTAAAACTCAAGCCGTGGCCCACGGCTTGCGGCTGTATTAAGAAAGCCGCAAAAAATAGCGGTCTAGAGCAGCCTTTTGCGGCTTAACTCATCAAAAGGTTTTTTAATATAACTGAACCGACAGTATGGCGGTCGCGGCTGAACCGGGCTCAGTCCGGTTCTGATAACACTGCCTAAAGGTGTCTCTAGGAAACTAGAGCAACTCTTTAAACAATTCCTTTGGGGAGATAAGGAAGCGAAGAGGAATGTGCACTTAGTAGCTTGGTCGGAAGTTTTAAAACCGAAACTTAAGGGAGGCCTGGGTCTAGTGCCTTTACACATTAAGAATCAAGCAATGTTGTGCAAATGGGCCTGGCGATTTGGAAGAGAGAGGGATGCACTATGGACAAAACTCTTGACAGCTAGATATGGTGTTGAGGGGGTAGATGAATGGTCCCTCAGTTAGAAAGTTGAGAATTTTGGCTCACCAATTGTTAAAGCTTGGTGGAAGCTAGGTGCGGGGGTAGGCCCAGTTGGGAGTTCATTTCTGCAGAACTTAAGATTGTTAGTTGGAAAAGGAGATAGAACCCTCTTTTGGAAAGACATTTGGTTGGGGGAAAGACCGCTTAAAGATTCATTCCCAAGACTCTTCAGAATTTCAAGAAATGCCGATGCCCTAGTTCAAGACCACGTCAAATTGGCTAATGGTTTATTGTCATGGCATTTTGATTTCCGTAGAAGGTTAAGATCTTTTGAAGAGGAGAGTCTTAACGATATCTTGACCCTTCTAAAGGAATTTCCAATCACTTTGGCTGAAAAGGATGAATTGATCTGGTGTGGAGATTCCTCTGGTATTTACTCTGTCAAGGCCATAGTGCAACATGTGCAATGTCAAATTCCTAATGATGATAACATTTCTAGAACAACTTGGGAGGGAGTGACACCACCAAGGGTCCAAATTTTTGTTTAGTGTGTATTTAAAGAAAAGATCCTTACTAGGACAGAGTTGAAGAGAAGAGGGTTCCTTAACAATGAGGATGAGATCAAATGCTGCCTATGTGATTTGCATCATGAGGATGTCAACCACCTTTTCATTAATTGTACTATGGCAAAAGGATTATGGACAAAATTCATTAACTTTTTGGGTATTTCTTGGGTTTTCACATCATCGGTGGTTGAAACTTTGAGAGCATGGGTCCTACCATTTTTGAAACCTAGAATGAAAATTGCCTGGCAAACAATTCCGGCTGTCATCCTTTGGACTTTATGGAAGGAGAAAAATGCAAGAATTTTTGAAGGGTCTTCTTCCAACGAAACTGATCTTTTCCAAAAGGCCAAGTAGAGATGGTTTGTCTGGCTGTTGGCGAGTCCAATTTTCAAAGGTCTTAAAATCAATGATCTTATTCTATCTTGGGAGGGCTGCATGAGCTATCAAATTAGGAAGATGAAGCAGACGAAGAAATGGTGTCCACCACAACAAGGTACCATGAAATTTAATGTTGATGGAGCTTCTAAGGGGAAACTGGGTCCAGCAGGGATTGGTGGAGTTCTTAGAAATCACAGAGGTGATACGACTATAATGTTTAATGAGTCGATAGGTGTCAAGGAGTCAAATGAGACAGAAATTCTTACTATTAGGAAAGCTCTAATCATTTGGAAGGATCATGGAATGGGTAATTTTGTGATACCCTACCCCTCAGCTGGGAGCACACAAAACTGATGTGGGAAGTCCCACATTGGTTTGGGAGAAAGAGGATGGTGGGTTTGTTTGAAGCCACCCACCTCTATTCTAGTGTGAGGCCTTTTGGACCTGGCCGTGTGAGGCCTTTTGGACCTGTCCATGTGGGCCAAGGCCTAGGAACAAAACCGTGCAGGCTCGCTTGTGTGCGAGGCCCAAAGCGGACAATATCACACTAAGTTGGACCATAAGCCCTGTATTCGGGTCGGGTCGTTACAAATTGGTATCAGAGCCGAGTTCAACACTCCGACTGTGTGGGCTTTCCTCCTTCCCTTGTGTTGTTGAGCTGAGCCGAGTCGAGTCGGGGGCGACTCGAGTCTTAGGGGGGGTGATTGTGATACCCTGCCCCTCAGCTGGGAGCACACAAAACTGATGTGGGAAGTCCCACATTGGTTTGGGAGAAAGAGGATGGTGGGTTTATTTGAGGCCACCCACCTCTACTCTACTGTGAAGCCTTTTGGGCCTGGCCATGTGGGCCAAGGCCTAGGAACAAAACCTTGCTGGTTCGCTTGTGCGCGAGGCCCAGAGCAGGCAATATCACACTGAGTTGGACCCTAAGCCCTGTGTTTGGGTCGGGTTGTTACAAATTTGGTTATCGAAGGGGATTCGGCAAATGCACTAAAATGGGCAAAAGGGTTGAGGCGTCCACCTTGGAGATTGGCCAAAGTGGTTCGGGAGGTGAGGGATTTGGCCATAGGAATGGGAGTATCTTTTACCAAAGTGGGGCGCTCGGCAAATAGAGTGGCAGATTACTTCGCCAAAGTGGGAGTTGACAATCATGTTGCTGGAGTTATATTTCTGTTGATTTTCTTTCCTCTTTATATTTCTTTTTCCTACTTTTCCTTATTATGTGGGTCTAATTCTTGTAGACCTATGTTTCTTTTTCTTTTTTCTTTGTACTCCCCTTCTCATCTAATGAATTTTTCTGTCACCACTAAAAGAAAATAAGCATCAAGTGTTTCCATGCGTTGGTTATCCACAATAATTGACAAATGCTGAAACAAAATATCAATAGTGACCATTTTTGTCATGTTGGAATATGATCTCAAATTGAACGAAACACGTGATTTTCAAATCATAATAGTTGAAATATGAGAATTCTAAATGATCTGTATTCAAAATAAGTGAGTTTGGATGCAAATTTTAGATCTTTTCAACGTTTTCAAAATTGAGTTTAAATTTAATTTAAATAACACATTAATCTAAATAACAACTAATGAAATTGGGATTTGGATCTCATCACACATTAACCACCGCTTTATTTGTTCAACTGGTTAAGTATTTTTATAATATGTTAAGTAATAAACCTATATGAGAATCACATTCACCTTCAGTACTTCATAAGTTCATATATTTATCGTACTATCTATTATATCTGAAATTAGAAAAAGTATCACATTGATTCCACCACTTGCATTGAAAGGTCTTATCACTTGGTTCATTTTTGTATTAATTGTTTTTACACTACTTTTTAAACATTTCATGGGGTTATTTTATAGGATTTTTCTTATAAATTGCATATTTTATGAGATTTGGGGGGCTTAAATATTTTAAATGGAGAGTCCATTATTCACTTAATCTGATTTACCTTTTTAGATAAGAATGTGATGGTTTCCATTTTGAAATATCAAAATTTGAATCTAAACGGACAATTGAGGGTTGAAACTTGGGTCGAATTTGGTTGGGTTTTGGTTGGATTTTATTAAATCCAACCAAACTCATGTCAAAATTTATTGAACCCGATCTGATTCAACCCGAATTGATGACCTATATTACTCAACCTGGATCGACTCGAATTTTTGACTCGAGTGAACCCGAGTATTATTTTATAACTTGGTACACTCGAATCGAGTCGAGTTACGTTGAGTCGGATTGAGTTGATTTTAAATTTCTCAACTCAACCCGACCTAAATTTCATGCTAGTTTTTATTTTTCCAACCTAACCTGACCCAAAATCTACAAATATATAACCCAAACTCATTTATTTCTCAGGTTGAATCGTGTGAGTTGGATTAAAACCCGATCCAAGTTTCACCCCTAGACAATATAAAGTGGATACAGAGTTAGATATACATTTAAAAATCCAAATCAAATAAATATTAAGTCAACACAAATTTAAATTTTACTTAAATCCATCCCATATGCATCCCTAAGCCCAAATCTATAGAAAGAATTAGTGTCTAAACCTTTTCACTTCAATTGGATATATGAAAAAGAAAACACCATTCAACCAACATATAGTGTAGATCTTAAGATTTCAATTGGATATAGAATATAATTAAGTTAAGTAATTTGATAATTTTTTCATCCATTTGAGTTGACTTAAGTTGACCAAGTTTTTTTATTACTAAAATCTCAAAAATGTTACCAAATTGGAGCCTACATGGCTATTATTGGCACTTTGTATCAAATAATAATGTAAAGCAAGTCAAGGAATGGAGACAAAAGATTCCCAAAACTAAGAGTTCACAAAAAAGGAAAAAGAATTTGGAATTGACATAACTTCGAAATTATTTTCCTGGTTTCGACAAAATTTTGTTGGAATATTGTCTATTTTGCATAAATTTCAAAGAAACCAAATCATGCACGTGCTCGTAAATGTCACAAATACCGTTCTCAAGTTTGTTGTTAATATCGGAATATTTTCAAATTTTGGATTTCAATCTGGAAATTATTGGAAAAATATTGTAAAATATAAATATTTACATAATAAGAAAATATATAAATAAAAATGATATTTAAAATTAAAATAACTATTAATGAATTTGTGATTAAAGTGAAAATATAGTCTAGAAAATAATTTACTTTAGCAATTATCTAAAATCAAAATACAATTTATCATCTAACATTTCTGGGACCATAAAATGTTATCTAATGACAAATTAATGCCACCAAATAGGAGTGCCAACAAGTTGGCCAATGGTTAGTCCAATTTTCGTCTAGGGCTTACCCAAGTCGATCACAAGTATCCAATTTTCATCTAGGGTCATACCCAAGTCGATCACAACTTGTGATCGACTTGGGGTTAAAATCTCGGTGTGATGCAATGTAGCGGCCGTTACAGTCGAGATTATAACCTCAGGTGCGCACTGCAGTCCCTTGTCCATAAGCCCGTGGTGGGCCTGTCACGTCCACATCGTTACGGCCTTCAGTGTGGTACGACAGACCATTACATGGTACTGATGTTACAGTGATGGTGCGTAGCGTCTGCACTGTAACGTCCATTGAATTTCCATTCCGTAACGACCTGCTACCTTTACCTTAGATAGTTAGATCACAACAACATGAAACTGGATCTAGACCCAGAATCCGCCCATGCCAAAACCTGAAGCCTACATTTTTCTTCATGGGGCCTTACAGAATTTTGGGCCATGCACGACGTTGAAACGTATGCAGTGTCTGATGTCCACAACGGCCGCAACTGGGCCAGACTGGGTTGGCCATGATGCCAAGCCCATACTCACTATTCTCGTCGGATTTCATCCTGCAGGCTTTAAAAAATCAGTAGCATATGTTCTCCACTGGATAATAAACAAATAAATTAAAGCGTAATCCAATTATGCTTAAATACTTAAGCTAGGCCCAGATCAAGCCTTATTAGTCACGGTTTCATCACATCAGCCTATCAACATTCGACACTCAATGAGTGCAGAACTGCAGACCATCGCAACCCAGGTCCACTCTTGTGGCCAATCTGGCCCATTGGCCACTGGAAACTTCTTCAACTCAGCTCAATTAGGGATGTAAATGGGCTAGACTCGGGTGGGATTTAGGTAAAACCTAAATTTGCATCCATTTAATAGTGTTTGATTCAAATCGTGTTAAAGTCAAATTCAGATTTATAAATATATTATGCAATTAATTCCAGGTCCACTTAAAAGTGTTACATTATCGGATTTGAATTTTCAAAATTTAAAGAAAATCAAATTAAAATCAATGTCCCATGTCAAAAGCTAACCTAAATCTCATATAGATCTTAATAGTATATATTATAAAAAATACAAATAATCTAAATAAATACATTAAAAAGATATCGTAAAAGAAACTAAAAAATATGAAAATAAAACAACTGATAAACACACCTCTAATTTAAATGGTGTTATCCAATTATATCGCACGTGCGGATGCTATTCCCTAATTCTGAATATCATTGATTAGTATGGAAAGAAGTATATATTAGGGTTCTATCCTCAGTATAGTTTAACATGTGACATGTTTATTAGCAATAAATATATTATTGGCACTACTTGCCATGTGAATTAGAGGGTTATCGAATCCAAATCTACATTAGAAAACAAGTTAACTTTAATTTTGATTAAGACTTGAATCCAAAAAAAAATAAATAAATTTAAAGAATCCATCAGAATCCAATGCTTTTAAAATTCAGATTTTTAAAATATCCATTTACATCTGCAAGAAGCTGACTCAGCCAGTTACAGTCTTTCAGTTATATCATCACTATAACACTTTCCTTTTGTTACATTTTTAGACGCAGTGAATCAATGTAACAAATATTGTCGATTTTTCATTTTTATCATGAAAATATGTATAAAATAACTTTTGCACATTAAAAACACGAGTTTATCGCGTCTGTGATTTTTAACGATAAATTTTGGCACGACTTAAAGACACCCGATTTTTCTGCCTCTACGCATCTATTTTCAGATTTTCATGACAAATTACCATTGTACCCCTCATTTTCATTCATTCTAATGAATTGTCAGTTCATTATGGCATTCATTCGAATGAATCGAATGAATATCCAAGTGTAATTTCAATTCATTCGAATGAATGGGCTGAACAATAATACGGAATATTGCTGAGCCCCATTCATTCGAATGAATAGATGATTCATTCGAATGATGCTACAGTGTCCAAGTTAAATTTCAAGTATACATTCGAATGAATGGGCTGAACAGTAATACAGAATACTGTTCAGCCTCATTCATTCGAATGAACATATGATTCATTCAAATGATGCTACCATAGTAGCAATATTTAAATAATAAAATTTATTTTAAAACTTTAAAGTTATTTTTTGAGTAGTACGTATTTTCAAAATTTCTTAAATTAAATATCCGGACTAATTACGATAATCTGATAAAAATACTTTAAGACTTTAAAGTCTATTGGCACTCCTAAATACTTAAAACACAGTATTTTACAAATAAATATTTGAGAGTGTCAAAAGACCTTGAAGTCTTAAAATATTTTTATTAGGTTATCGTAATTAGTCAGAATATTCAATTTGGGGAATTTAGAAATACATGGTGCTTAAAAAATAACTATATTTGTTGCCGATGCTACAGTAATGCATAGTGCATTAGTTAAGTAATAAAATCTCTTTTAAAACTTTAAAGTTATTTTTTAAGCACTGTGTATTTTTAAAAATTCTCAAATTAAATATCCAGACTAATTACGATAAGCATGATAAAAATCCTTTAAGACTTTAAGCTCTTTTGACACTCTCAAATGTGTTTTCAGACATAGTCGAGGGATACCCTTATTTGTAAAATACTGTGTTTTAAATATTTAAGAGTGTCAAAAGACCTTAAAGTCTTAAAGTATTTTTATCAGGTTATTGTAATTAATCCGAATATTTAATTTGAGAATTTTGAAAATACAAACTGCTCAAAAAATAACTTTAAAGTTTTAAAATAAATTTTATTATTTAAATAATACTACTGCTGTAGCAATCATTCCAATGAATCATCTATTCATTCGAATAAATGGGGATGAGCAGTATTCCGTATTACTGTTCAGCCCATTCATTCAAATGAATTGAAATTACACTTGGGCATTCATTCATTCATTCATTTGAATGAATGCCAACATGAAGTGGCAATTCATTCGAATAAATGAAAACATGCGGGGGTAAAATGGTAATTTGCCACGAAAATCTGAAAACTGGTGTGTAGAGGCAGAAAAATCGGGTGCCTGTAGGTCGTGCCTAAATTTTCGTTAGAAACATGTTTTTATCACGAGAAATGGCAAATTCATGTTAAAATCACGAGATTTTACTATTAAATTCATGTTAATAACGATTGGTCCAAATATACATTTTTTATTTCTTAAAAATCATCTATATTTTCAAACTCTCACCACATTATTTATTTATTATATTTATTTTTATATTTTAAAATATTATACTTTTCACAAGATTTTCTCATTAAATTCCTAATAAAAAATCGAGAATTTGAAAACATCCGACTCTTAACGATTGTTGTCAATACTGTCGAGCACAAGATTTGTGACAATACAGTGAATCAACCCATGACTTACTCGAGTTGACAAGTTTTGAGTCAAGGGGTCAAAATTCAAAAATTGCAGTGGCTCGCCCATTCTGAAAGAAGAGATACAATTCTCTCAAACCCTAGATCACTGAGTCAAGCTAAGTTAAATCACCAGTATATCGCTAGATCACTGAGTCAATGCGAGTTACATCACCAGTATATATTGTAAAAATGCACAATACTAATAAAAATCATTCAAATTACATTCCGTCACTCAACCACAGTTGCTTCCCACTTCACTCAATATTTACTTTTCTTCATGAGATTTATATAGAAAAACCTTTATAATAGTAAATGCATTCATTTGTTTTGATATTATATGTAGATATTTTTAATTACTTAAGTTAAAACTTGACTCATTCAAGTCGTCCCATTGACTTGTCTAAGTAAAACTTTCTAAGTTTTCTATTATCCTTTTTAATAAAAAAGAGCTACTTTTAAGAAATTATTCTTTCTATTGAAAGAACAAAATTATTTAATTTAAGAAATGGAAAATTACTATCTGTTTAATTCTATTACATATTCTCAAGTGTAAAATATGATATAAACAATAGACATTAAGAATTACTTTGTTAGATGACGTCATCCATGAATGAAAGTCATCCTTGACTTCAGTATATAGAAATAGATGAATTTGAAAGGTATTTTTAGAAAGATGCTTCTTAAAAAAATTAATCCATTGGATTTAAAAAATAATAATTTTCAAGATTTAAATATTCACAATTGAAATGGAATCAATTTTAGATGCATTTTTATTCTTACAGTGAGATCAATTCAAAAATTAAAATAAGCTTAAATTGATTACAAATAAAAGTTCAAATAGGAATCTTATTCGTAAAGGGCATCACCTAATTGAAATTTTACCAAACTAACATTATCTCAACCTAACATAATGACCTCCATTTTCATCAGATAATATATAATTATATATTAATTTAGGAAACCTATAGCTTTCAACATCATGCAAAACTAAAGAGTTTTGTTCAATGTAACAATTATCAATGGTATTTTCAATTTTGCCACGAAAATATTGAAAAATGCCGATTCCTATTAATATCAGGATTTTACCATATTTTCCATTATTATTGTGATAATATCATGAAAATCCGATAATATTGAGATAGTAACAGCATTTTAAAAATCTTTAACTTATAACCAGGGCTCAAAAATTTGCCTCGGCTGATAAGTTTCTCTCTCTTCTGATATTTGCATTTAATTGCATTTCTCTCTCCTCTGATATTCAAAGTCGTTGAAAAACCGTGGAAAACTAGTGAAAACCTGTAAAAAACATTAGAAACCGTAAAAAACAGTAGAAACCGTATCGGTTTTTGTTTCTTTTAAAAAAAATCAAATAAATTTTAAATACCGATTTTTATGCATATCGGCCGATATGGTGACTGATATTCTGAACCGAATATCGGTCATATCGGCTAATAACTTTTTTGACTGGCCGATACATATCATATCGGCTGATATCGTTCGACCCTGAAAAACCAATGCATATCAGCCGATACGATATGTATCGGCCGATATTTCGACCCCTGCTTATAACTATCGGTAATTTAGCTTAATTTTTTTATAACTTCGATGATGCTAATTCAAAAATGAGCATATGTGACATTAGATGACATTTAATGATTCAAGAAATGTTTAATAATGAATTATGTTCTGCTTTGTTAAATAATTACAAAAGTAATTTATTTCTTATAGTATACTTGTTCTTTAATCATAAATTTATTAATGGTTATCTCAGTTTTGAATTTTATTTTATTTTATGTATATATTATTACATATTTCTTATTAGTTTTTAATATTATATTTTTTAGAGATTTTTCAATAATATTCCAACAAAAAGTTTATAATTTAAAAATATCTCGATATTATTATAGTCATTAATATCTCGAAAATAGTATTTGGGACCAAGGAAACAAATCTCGACCGATACATATTATATCGGCTGAGATTTATTTCCCTTGTCCCAAATACTATTTTCGAGATATCCAACAAATAGTTTAGTAATTTAAAAATATCTTGATATTATTATAGTCATTAATATCTCGAAAATAGTATTTGGGACCAGGGAAACAAGTCTCGGCCGATATGATATGTATCGGCCGAGACTTAAGATATCGACCGATATCCTATATATATCGGCCGATAAAAGTGATTTAAAAAAAAAAAAATAGGAGAAAGAAATTTCTCGACCGAGATATCGACCGATATCCGAGATTTAAATCCATGTTTAGGGACATTGATTTTATTTTACCAAAGAGAAAGAGTGATTTACCAATCTCATTATTAAAATCACCTAAATATTATTTCCAAATTGACACACAACTAACATTCTTTGAAATAGTAAAGCAAAATTTGGGGAATCGAAGTGTTATGGCATTGTCCCCTACAAGTGTGGCTTGAAAGCTTTAGTTGTGTGGATCAAAGACTGATGCACATGATCTGTTTGTACCATTGTGGATTTTTTCATCTTAAAATTGCCTGTTGAGGACTTTATAGAAGGGATGTCATGTCTCCCATGCATGGGTAGCCACACCAAGGTGATAAATTGGACATATCTAAGAGTATATTTCTTATGAGGATATAAAATTCATAAATAATTATATTAAAATCTTATAGATAATGCACAATCAATTCAAAATTCATATAGTTTGTATTTTCAAGTTCAATTTATCTCAAAAAAAAAATCATCCATTATCTTTACCACATGAAGCATCCAAATTCAACTTTCAATTTCTATTGACATAGTAAAAATTATTAAAATAAGTGAAGGGACACCTAAGTTTAAGCCATTGTTGTTCAGCCTTGCTCAGTTACCTCTTATACTGAAGAAAATGAGTTAGATTAGTGAGTGTAATAAGATATGATTTTTTTATAGATTATGAGTCTTATATATTTAAATTTATTTGATAAGTGATTACATAGATATAAAAATATATATCAAATGATAATCCAAGTTATATAATCTTGGCTTTTAAATTTGATAAGTATAAGTAATTGGTTTTTAAAATTTTAAAATCAACGGATAGGATGATCAAATGAAGGTGAAACTTCATACACAAGCTATTTTTATAGTCCTCTTTACATCACACTCGACTATACGAGCCTCAAGATCCATTTGATAGCATATCTCATTAATATGTCTCGATAAAAAATCTCACTTAAAAAAATCTCATCATTAGGAATAGCAAGAAATTCCTTTTTACCTGAATAAGATTCTCGCGCAGCCTAGTTGGTCTAAGCCAGCGGTCGAAAAAAAGGTCTCCGCCGATCGATATATCGATCGATATCTCGTTATCGGCCGATATTTTTCTCTCTCCTTAAATTTTTTTTTTTTTACAAAAACGGCTGATATGATGTGGCAGAGATATCGGCATATCGGCCGATATTCAGCCCCCTGGTCTAAGCTTCTAAGATTAAACTGGAGGTATTGGATTCGACTCCTTCTGAACTTACTTGATACACAAGGACTTATAGATGCAATGTCAAAACATTTTGTCCATGCTCGTAAGATATCATTGATAGAGATGTTTATGAATTCCGTAAGTAAAGAAAATCATAAAACACACTTGGTAAAAACTCTTCTCGAAACGGCTAAAAATGTGCCAAGCATAAGATAGCTCGGACAAAATTTCAGACTACATAGGAGAAAGGGCAGTAAATAAAAAGGTGATTCGTCTCTTCTGAAGCCTGAACACAAAGAGGACAAGCACTGAAAATAATTCATCTTTTGCCCAAATTATCATCAGTCAATTTTTTTCCCATATCAACAGTCTACAAAGAAAGTAGACTATACGAGACGAAGCTTTGGAGGTCCGAATACCTGTCTGGAAGAGTCACTCGATTGTCCCTTCAGTAAAAATTACTCGAGTCCAAATCAATTCCCTACTCCTTTCTCTTTTATCTTTTCAAATTCAAATAGCGAAGTTTCTCTCGTAATGTGTTTTCAATTTTAAGAATGTCCATGTGTAGAAAAACCTCACATTCAAATACTATTAGAAATTTATGCTTGGAGAGAGGTATAATCAATTACAAAATTATTCTATTTTCCATCATAAAATCTCAAATTTTGAGAAACTTTATCTACTCTCTTAATTCAATTACATCACATTAAAATTATTGAATTTATATTTAACTAAATTTTTAAATTTCAAACATTTTAGAATCTGAGACCAAATACAAACAAGTTTTAGAAATGTTACGAGAAAATTTACCAAAATGACACTTAGACTAAGGTCATGTGCACATAAATAGAAATTAGATAGGGGCATTTCAGTCATATCAGTATGGTAGCATGTGGCTGCACATGTGAGTGAATACTAATGGTTGGTACTGTGAGATGGTTGCCTAATGGAGCATGGAAATAAGAATGTGAGAGATGGAATGAGAGCTAGTTCCTTGATAAAATAAATAATAAAAATTTCAAGTATATAATATAATAAATGTGAGTTTCTATGCACTGTGGAGCTCATAAGTGTGGAGTCTAATGCAAGAAAATGGATGAATTTAAAAGATGTTTAAGATGATGATTCTCATCAAGAATCAAGTTCATTGGATATTTTCATAGATAAAAAGAAATTATGATTTATTTTGAAGGGCTAAAAGATCAATGATTAAAATGACATTATATTTTAATTAATTTCCAGTTTAATGTGAGATCGACATAAAATAGATTCAAATTCAATATGAATACAATTGACGCATATATTAGTGTAACGATCTAGGTCCATTCAGTATGATATTGTCTATTTTGAATGTCCATACATTTGCACAGTTTTACATTGGCATATGTACATCACACACGTTCAAAAGACCTCATGTTGAAAAGGTGCTGGATAGCATGTTATATCCAATGTTCTAAAACTATGTACGACAAATTTGGAGTTTTTTCCCCTCCTTCATGTAAGGTATTTATCACAATATTCGGCACTATCTCATCTTAGTGCACCAATCACAATAAGTAGAATGAAAAAGTGTGGACTTAGGGGCTACATGAAGACCTCGAAAGAATTTGGCTCATCTAGGTTCATTTGATTTGAAAATTATGTTTTTTAAATATTTAGAGATCTACCGTCAAAATGCTGTCAATTCTGAATTGATTTTTAATCTAACAGTTAGATTAAATGACAATGGATTAAAATTGAATATAGATACACGAAGATAGATGAATTTGCAAAAAGAAAAATATAAGAGCCTCTATACGAATGTTAGGCAATGGTCATTCTAAATAAAAAATATTTTACCATAATAATAGTTTCATGGTACAACTTCATGTCTATTTAAAAATAAAATTATTTAATTAGAAATTCTGTAAGAAATTTTCATTTCAGTCAACTTTCAAACGATTATAATAGTAATTTAATTGTTTAAATTAAAAATAAAAACTGTTTATTCAAAGTCATTTTAAATAAGATTAACTTCACTCCCGACAGAGGAGAAGAAAGATAAGATTTAATTTCACGAGGCGGTGCCACGTGCTTTTAAGACTGTTGCTGGCTGGGATCTGACAATGCACGAATGCCAATGAAATACTTCCTCCCATTCACATGAATAACGGTGCTGGCGGGGTTGATCTGCCACGTGGTATGTATCTTTGACTCTAGACCACATCATCCAGTTGCACTATGCCACGTGGATATACATGAATCGTACGAGAAAGGTCGCGCAGCATGAGTCATGACATTTCTTTTATTTAAAATATTATTTCTTTTATTTAAAATATTAGTCAGTGTTTTTTTCTTTTAAATCTACGTGTAGAAAATGTGTGATACTCAACGCAAATTTTCACAGTAAGTCCATTTATAGAGCGTAGTAAGATTAAGTCATGCAAGATCAAATGTACAATCTCTTACTTTCTGAGGTGGAATGCAACTAGTTGAGCTATATCCATAGGACTTTGAGTCTCATAAAGTCATATTATTTAATTTTATTTATCAAATTTATTTAAATATTTAAATATATTTTTATAATATTTTTAATTTATATAAATCCATAAAATAATTGATAGTTTCTAGGACAATCTTTTAATTTTAAAATGACTTTAATTTTTTTTAGGGTCAATTATCTATTTTTTTAGATTTTTATTGAAAAATTATATATAATTTTTAAAATATTTTTATATGTTTAAGTACATTTAATAGATATGATTCAAATGATATAGTCTTTAGGTTTGTGGAGTCTGATTGTCAGATATTTACTGGTGTTCCTATCCCTACTGACATGATTGTAATTTTTTATTGTTATATTTTGTAGCTCTAATTAGGGCAGTATAAAATGTCTCTTTTTATGAGAGAGGAGAGATAGAGAGCAAAAATTATAAAAGCACGATTGTCTCTTCTTCTTTATTTTACCTTTGAGCATAGTGGATCTGATTTAAACTCCTGAACGTATCAAAAAGAAACTATTTAAAATCTCTGTATCTTGTGTGTGATTAATCTGTCCTTTATTTTTCTTTCATTATTTCTGCACTTCTATTCTCAACATTGCTCATTCAGAATACACATATCAATAAATTTGAAAAAAAAATCCCAATTGTATTGAAAGATGGCACTGAATCTTTTCTCGAATCTTACATCAAGGTAAGATCTATAAAGAAAAGTGGGTGAATAAAATTGAACTCTGTTAGAGAGATTCTATTCTCTTAAAAAAGAATTTCTTATTTCTTTATTAATTAAATGGTGACATGTGTAAAAAGGATGAAGGATGTCCAAAATCATTATCTCTTATTCATAGAAATGGATTATTGAACTTTAAAATATAATTTTTTAATTTAAAAATTACTTTAAAATCTTTGTTTAGACTCAGGATCTATTTTTTTTCATCTTTTTAAATTAGATATAAAATAAAAAATATTTTTTTATATTTGAGTAGAACTAAATAAATATGATTCAAATTATATGAATTGTAAGACTTATTACCCACAGTGGATATAGTTCAACTGGTTGTCACCTTCATCAGGAAGTGTGAGGTTGCAGATTCGAACTTTTATGGCCTAACTTTAATGCGTCCTAGGGGTATTGGGCTCACTCATGGAAATTTTACACTGGGTATTCAATGGTTTTCCACATATAATTTAAAAAAAAAATTGTAAGACTTATTAAGAAGACATATCTTAATAAATAAAAAATAAAAAAAAGAAGTTGCCCTAATTGCACCGAGTGAATATACTCTGAGGGGAGAGTTTCTTTAATATTTTTTATGAATATATTCATTTACAAATTTCAATCACGTGGGACGCAGGTTATGTTACTAGTCTCTCAAGTCTCAACATCTTGAGATCAGAGGATCATGTCGGGAGATCTTCATTGCATATGCTGAGAAGATATGTCAAGCCAACAATCCTCTTGCTGAGCCGCTAGAAGTCACTAAGATCATAACATACAAGCTGTGATAATTGAGGGAAACACTACGAACCTGGTTAGATTAAGATAGGTTTTTGAGTCATATAAGCGTTAAATAGGTTCGGATCTTACACTGATGTAAATGGGCTTTGATTCGGGTATAAATGGGTTTACACAATTAGATTCGAGGTTCGAACATAAATTTGAAGAGCAAATTCGTCAAATTCACCTAATTGGGTCAATTTGTTTTCGTCATATTCGATGCCCCAATCAAAATTGCTTATCAATGGCACTAGCTGCAAAATCTACTGACAAAGATAAGTCATGATTTGTATATTTCTATCTTAATGAAGCAAATCCAGCAGCAAGGAGGGTTAAATGGATTCAACCAAGCGAAAGATAGAGTCTGACAGGAGGATGCCTTCGCCTCTTCCCTTGATGTTGCTACAAATTTTGGAAGAGGAACGGGTGTTGTTCCTTCACTAATTAGCTATTATGGAAGCTACAAAGGTGGAAAGTATGGGTTATTATATACAAATGAGTTGTGTTCTCTCTTTGCTATATAAGTTTTGTAATAAAGAAGTGCTCCATTGTATCTAGATGAACACTTTCATTACTGATGCCTTAGTTGTACTAATGTTTTGCTTATAAATAAATAAAACTGCTTTGGATGTGGAGGAGGGAATAAGGTGTTATCCCACGTTACTCTTATTTGGTTACTAAAGAGTAAGTTAAAAAATCTCAATTTTACTATCGTTTACCCCTCTACTCTCACTTTTGAAAACTCTTTGAAGCAAAATGTATTCATAATTGATTATCCACCCTTACAAAATTTACCCTTCATCCAAATGCAACTAAAGTTGTTAAAAAAAACTACTATCCAAGCACCCTTTGAGTTGCTTATTAAAAACTCAGAAGTTGGCCTCCCCATTTAGAGAGACTACCCATTATATTTTAATAGGGCCAAAACATTTTATGTGGTGTTCATTCATGTATTGGGTCACACCAGTATTTATCCTGTGCACTTAGGCACGAGCCCATCAAGTGGAGTGCTCATGGGTATGTTGGAGATGCATTTCCTTCAATATGTCTTCCAATAAAAATCACCTTGATTAGATTGATGAAACCATGGTCGTGCTTGTATAAGAGATAAATTTTGTAGGCGTTTCCTTGAATAGGGGTTTTACTTGAACATGGGTTTATCATATCTTGTTTGGTAATTACAATGGAAAATATATATAAAAGGAAAAAAACTTGTTGAAAGAGAGAGGTAAAGTGAATAGCTTTTGCACTGAAGGGGTTTTCAGATTTGTACTGGAGAGGGAAAACTTGAGATTTTCTAACGCCTTCCTTTCACTACCAAATGGGGGTAAACAAGAGTTACCCTCGTTTTCACCCCTCTATCTTTTATCCAAAGACAACCATATTTTTAAAGTCATAAAGTTTAAGAATTAAAAAAAAAAAATTGAAATTGATTTGAGAGCTTTAGGATATTGATTGATCGATCAGATCAAGATGATTTTTTTTATAAAGAACATATTAAAGGAAATACCATTCAACATGTTATCACCACCCCATTTAATATGCCCCACAATTGGGTGCATATGACAATATTGTGCAACCTAGTATGCGGGTGAACATCTCATAAATATTATTAGGTCGCACATGTACATAATGGCATGGATACTGATGGATTAATAGGCCTCACACTTGAGTGCACATGACAATACTGTGCAACCTAGTATGCGGGTGAAGCATCTCATAAACATTATTAGGTCGGACATGTATATAATGGCATGGATACTGATGGATAAAATTCACACCCATCAAACACTCTAATATTATAATTTTAGTCTTTGAAAACTTAACTATTATGAGTCATTAATATTTTTTATTGACCATTTAACATCTCACAATCTTTGTGATCTTCTATGCATTTCATTTAAGTTTTAGTGACTCAACTTTGAGTCATATAGCATGTACCAAGAAATAGATTTAATGACATTAATAAAGTATAGAATATGGATATATAATTTTTTCTTTTAAGACCAAGGTATTCAGGTGTCCCACTTGACTAATCCTTGGAGCATGTGTAAACCTTCCTATCTGTACATGCTGGGTACAAACTATAGGGAATGACCCTTTTTGTATTGAAGGAGACTTGATCCCAAGACCTCCCACAAACAATGGTGAGAATTGACCATCAATCTAACCCCTCAGGGTTATATGGATATATAAATTATAAAAGAAAAAAAATGTTATTTAAGCATATTTTTAAGCAATGTTCTAAAATTCGGCCCGTGGAGCGACCCGTCTTTTAGAAAGGGTTGGTTAAATAAGGTTCAACTGGATTGAACCATAATCAAACCCGGTCAAACCCGTGCAATTAATATAATATTATAAATAATATTAAATTATTAACTAAGATTATATTTCATAAAAATAAATACTTACTCTCACAAACACAACTGTAAATACTTTAATAATCCAAAATTCATGTTCTATATCATTTCAACAAAATATCATCCAAGAATTCATTGTTAATTAATATCCAAATCACATTAAGAACTCAATATTAGTTATATCTAAAAAATAATATTTAAAACTTAGTAAACTTGTTAGCGTTACGCGTGGAAACAAGAAAAATCGAACGGAAATAAACACATAGCACAATACAATATTTTAACGTGGTTCGGCCCACCTGGCCTACGTCCACGGAACGACACAATATTCACTATATGAGAAAGAATATACATGTACAATATTAATGACTCCCTTGAGTCATGAGCCCAAACCCGAAGTCCCGAGCCCTTTGTACTCCCATGTATATAACACACCGACGTCACCTCTCAGTTGATGTGAGTCTCTTTCATACCCCGAATAGTGAACTCAACTTCTGTGTTCCTCCCTCTACGCTTCCTGCGTCCTACGAGCAACTCCCGATATGCTTCTCAAACGCAAGCGTCTCCGATGATGGTGTGTCCTACACACACACAGATCTACACTTCTGCTCTGGCGATGGGGTTTCCTTTCTCCAGCCGTACTTCTGCTGGCTGCCACTCACAGATCTGACAACCCAGATCTGCAGCGGTATTGCATTGTTGCTTACGCCCCTCTCTGACCATCGAGCTGTCCTCTAGACATTGTCAGATCTGCGTACCATTGAGATTCTACGCCGTCTTGCATGCGCCACATAAGGCCCTCTTCACATGCGGCTTAGAGGCCCAAGGCCAAAAGGCCTTCCTCAAGGACGTCCCTCTCTCTTCCTGGGATTCCACACACACCACCCACGTTGGTGAGCCTTGCCCTTATAAGGATACTCCACAGTCAAAGCCTTCTTATTTTGAGAACATAATCCTAATTCCGTGTTATTCACTTTCCTTTTCAAAGCTATCCCAAAATAGGACACCACCTACTTTCTCTCATCTTGCCTTGTACATAAAGTCCCAACACGTCACACATTCCTTGCATTAGGATTATATTTCCCATTAGGATTTGTTTCCTTATTACATTATACAAACTCATTAGATGGAATTGATCCATGTAACCTAACAAAACTAACAAAAATATATGATAGATTAGCAACAATAAATTTGAAATAAATACAAAATTGTGAATTAGTTCTATTTTGTAAGTTATGCATAATTACAAAAATATATGATAGATTAGCAAAATTAAATTTGAAATTTTGAGTTTGGAGTTTGGAGGGAAGCCAAAGAAGCCTCGTTGCCAAAGGAGCCTTGTTGCCCTTCTTTGGGATTTGACTCCCATCAAAGTCACGTCACATCCATCCTTTCCATACTTCTCACGAGTTTTTCTTCTTTTTTTTTTTTTTATTTTAAACACGGGTATTCTTCACGGGTCAGGTCGCGGGTTAATATTAAAAACCGGGTCGAATCACGGGTTGGAGCGGGTTTTGACGGCTTTTAAACTCAGACGGGTTTTAAACCCACCCGACCCTTTAAGTTGACGGGCACGGTTGACCCGCCGGTTCAACCAGCGGGTCTGGTCAGATTTAATAACATTGTTTTTAAGGAACTTATTGTAGCTAAATATCATTTAAAAGAAGGGGAACCTCCCAATGCAATGTACAGGAAAATTACTTCATCAGGGAAGACAAAAACCTGATGAAGCAGAAAAAGAGGAAACCTCTCAAGGAGTGAGCAATAACATAAAAAAATAAATAGTGAGCCCACATCCTAGAACAAGCGGGAAGATCAAAATCGGCCCGGCTCAACCATTAGGCGAGTTAGGAGACGGTCTTAGGCCCAAATTTCTCTTAACTTAAAACCGCCGCAAAGATGGAAGAACCGAAGAGAGAGATGAAAATGGGAAGAAAAGAAAGGGAGAGGAGGCGGCTTAGAGGGGAGTTTGGAGAGAAATCTAGGGTTTAGGTTTCATAAGATGGTAGAAAGGAAGAAGAGAGGAAGAGATGAGGAGATAAGGATTAAGGTTAGGAGAAACTTTCCTCCTTTCCAAACAAAAATGGGATTTGGAGTGAGTGGTGTGCGTCCCATGGGGCCCACACAAATTTTGGATTTTGGGTTGCATTTTTTTTTTTCAAAAGTCATCTTAAAATGGCTCTCAAAATAGGGGTTTTAAGGTGGAAACATCACTTTGGATTTATTTAATCTAAATAATAAAAACCAAGGAGAAAAAAAGGGGTTAAGTTAAGAAAATTTAGAAATTTTAAATTGGGTTTTCAAAATACCTCTTTTGAAAACTCTAAAAATTTCATTAAATTATTGAACAAAACCTTGGTCTAAAAATAAGATTTTTGTCAAAAATAAATACTCGAAATAATTTTAAAATATTATTTTCAAAATTGAGAAATCCCGAGAAAAAATCGAAAACTAAACATTTTGTGATTTTTCTACATTTTTCATGTTATCTAATTGAGGAGCATGTGTGTGCATACTTTGGGGGATCTAATGGTGAAAATTCTAAGTTTTTGTATGATTTCTCAAACTATTTTTCTTAGAAAATAACCATCTCAAAGGCCCACAGATCTCCCTAAAATCTCGAAATATCGGATTGAGTCGTTACATTAAATACCAAGAAGGACCCATTTAGTTTTTTTGCCTTATACTCAACTTGTGTTGAGACATGCCCTGAATAAAAAAATAGTGGGGGACCTATTAAACTCAACTTGTGTTGAGACGGTCCTGGATAAAAAAATAGTGAGAGACCTAATAAATAAATCACATCAGGGAGCTAAATATCCTAGTTCCCTCACAAGTAAGGGAGCTGCTAGGCATGAGCTAAGAGACCACCACGTTTGGGTGCATGGGAACCACCATAGTTTTTCATCAACACTATTGGATTCATGGGATTCTCTTTTCCACGTCATACTCCTAAGTCATGAACCATAGTGTGAATGCATTTAGAAATGATATCTATCCTTGTGAATACTCATGGACCTAGCATCTAGGTTCACTTGATTGGAGTTTGGGCAATAACCACCTTGAACACATTTAATATTTTTATTTGTTGTATTTTAATTTACTAAAATCTCATCGCTTGGATGATGTGACAATAGATAACCAATTGACCAACCATGCACAATCCACGCCAATTATGAGTTTATGTGAAGTTAGTTTGACCTCTCTAGCCTATAAGTAGAGGTTGGCCTTGGGACTTGAGACATCAAGCATTTGGGGATTTCTCTTGTACACTCAAATAATGGAGTAAAGATTTTATCAGAATTTTCAAGTTGTTGGATTTTTCTTTTCCTTATAAATTTCTTTGAGATACTAGTTCAAATTCTTGATTGAGTTAAATAATTGTGTGCAATTTCTACTGAATTCTTATATCCAATTTCTTTAATTTCAACCTTGCAAGCCAATTGGAATGTTGAAATTGTATTTTTTTATTAATTCAATTCAAAGAAACTAGTGTTTTTTTGGGAACTAGTTCATCAAAGATCGCTATCAGGAGTGTCTTTGATAAGAGATCATTTTGAAGTACTCTAAGAACTCCATTGAATGGAAGTTCAATGAGTCCAAATTTCCTATGCGAATCAAGGAAGGTTCTTATACTACCGTGATTTTCATCAATGATTGAGTATAGAAAAAGAAAATTTTGACTTAAAAATAACCTTGAAATTTGTATCTATACTCAGCTATCAATTTTTGTGGTTTTATATCAGAAAAATATAAAATATTTTTACAATTAAATAGTCTAATGAAAACGATTCAAATGATATGATTTACAAAACTCATTAAATTTTAAGTGTAAAAAAGCATTCTAATTCTAAAGTATGTATGGCTAAAACAAACGTGAATATTTTCTCTTCTTCAAACTAAAATGTGACCAGCAATGCTAGAAATGGATAATACACCCACTAACAAGTCATGTGTTTATGTATGTCGTTGCAATGACCCATCCCAACCTAGCATGATATCGTTCGCTTTGATTCTCACGAACACGCACGGACTTGCATTCGACCCAAGTATCATCCTTAGATCCAAAAGGCCCCATGCTTAAAAGGGGTGGTGTCCCTCTTATAACTACCTCAAATGTTTACCTCCTGGGCGGTATGGGACAAAGTCCCTGCCGCCCAGGCACATAGTTAGGGTATTATAATCTACCCCCTTTAAATCAAAGTCGTTCCCAAATCTGTCACATCACACAGACGGAGGGTCCACACAGGTAGAAGGCCCACGCAGGGAGAGAGTTGAACTAGTTCTCTAATACCATTTGTAATGATCCGTCCCGACCCAGCATGATATTATTCACTTTGGACCTCACTCACCCACGCGGATTTGCATTGGGCCCAAGTTTCATCCTTAGACCCAAAAAGCCTCATGCTTGGAAGGGATGGTGTCCCTATTAGAACCACCTCAAATTTTTACCTCCTGTGCGGTATGGAAAAAAGTCCATGCTGCCCAGGCACACAACTAGGGTATTACAATTCTCTAGTTTTTTTTTTTTTTGCTTAGTCTTAAATGTGGTGCAGGTTAGATTATATAATAACTTTCAAAGTTAAAATTCATTTAAATTCAACCATCTCAACATTTGACAAAATGATCTTTTTTTGGACAGTTTTGAAAAGAGAAATCAAGTTTAGCCCAACAATTTCGATTTTATATCGAGCCTATGTTGCTTTAGATCCAAAAATCTGCATTACAGTTTATATTATGTAAATGTTATGTTACATGTATAACATATGTACATTATATATATTTTATTATAAATTAGTAACATTATATATTTAATATAATTAATATTAGGTCTAATCACAAATGTGGATATATTTGGATCTGACAATTTTGAAAAATGACATCTATCAATTTTATTGACCTAATTATTGCTTATAGGGCTTACATTTGGTTGTTACAATTCTTGTCCATTTAGTTAGAGTTAAAAAATATCAAGTGAAAGAGAGCTGACCATTTTGGTAAGGTTTTATATCTCCACTATTTATTTTAGAAAATTCTAAAACTTTAAATTTTAAAATTTTAAACTTTAAAATTTTAAAATTTATAAATACATAGTAGAGATTCATGATTTAACTATGTTATAATTAGGTCTCATGCACTTGATCATTAACCATTTTCTTCACAGAGAGTTGTCACAAATAGAAATTTGGCTGAATACATGCGTACTCGACTAGGAATGGCAGTTTTTAACCTAATCACGACTTGGTAAAAAAAGAAGAAGGAAAAATCAATTAAATTATGTATCTTTGATATGTTTATAACTAACTTCGTTTCAAATTAAAATAGACCAAAAATGCAGATAAAGATAAATTACAATGTATAAATTCTATTAGTGGTAATTTATTACACCAATCAAACAGGACTTAGAAAGAAGTTTAGATTAAATATCTATAAATCATTTGATAAATGAGTGGAATTTAGTAAAATACTCAAATTATATACTACTCTCTCAGTACCCAAAATACTTGTTATGCATTTTGAAATTGTCTCAAATTACTTGTCCTATTCATTTATTTTCACATTAAATCAAAGCTTTAAATTTCTCGATGAATTCTAAATCACATTCTAAGATGATGGAAAGACGACTTTTTTTATAAGTTTTGACTTGTCCAAATACGACATTCTGTAATTATTTTCACATCCGGCTCTCATTATCTTAATCGTACATTGCTGCATTGTTAGGAAAACATTATTGAGCTTTTGTGGATAAATTCGATCGACAATATCTACACAATATCTACACTGCTCAGATCTCATTTTGTTTGCTTAGGTTTGTATTGACTCAAATAATCTCTTAATAGTCTATGGGCACGCTCCATGTGAAAATGATCATTAAGAAATAAAAAAATCTGAAATGAGACAAGTATTTTAAGAGAGAAGGAGTAATAAATCATTTTTAATTAAAATTACAAATAAGTTAATCTAACTTGAACTCAAGCTAAGCTAAGTCACAGCCACAACTATAGTTAGTTTAGATCCATGCCAACAAAGGATATTGAGACAACTTCTCCAAAGATTGAAAGTTACATGACTAAGTGAAAAAATTTGTGACACTCAATATGGTAGGGCTTCAATCTATATCTTATGTAATATAATATGGACGCATAGAATAATTCAACGGATGAGATTATAAATCAATGAAATATGAAAATTTTAAAAATTCCAATAAATAAGATAACGAGGGAATTAGTTAAGATAATACACAGATGTATACAGACAACTGAATATAAACCCCATAAAATATTAAGTTGCAACATTAAAATATTAAAATACAAGAGATAGGCCATTAAAAACATAGATGAATGGATAAAATATTAATTAAACTTTAAAGTGACTTAGGACATCACTTACGATAAAAGCTAAATAGATAATATAATTAAAAAAAGTGACGTCATGATGATGGTAATAATACATGATAGGACTCCATAGCATACAAGATAAAACGGAAGTCCGTGAGTTGGACACGCCCAACCCCCCGACAAAACACCCACAACTCTACCAGTGACCAGACTTTTAAAAAAAAAAACCAGTTCACTGCATGAACTTTACATTGCTTGTTATAAATTTCGAGTTTTTAGAGTTTGAACAAAGAATTTTTTTTTTTTTTTAATGGGTAGGACTTGAATTTTTAAGGTTGTTTTTTCCTTTTTTCTCTAAGTACAGTTAAGTACGAGCCTATGGGTTTTTAAGTTTGTTTATTTTCTTTTTGTCCAAATACAATTAAATATGAGTTGAATAGGATTAAATCCATTTATTTTTAAGTCCTTGGGCTAAAGAATATGAGCTCAACCAATTGATAAAAAAAATCGTTGTAGAAGTCTATTTATCTAGTTTGGGTTGGGTTCAAGCTTTTACTTGAAACCCGTCGAGGCTTATTGGACTTGTATTTAATCGTACTTTGACATAAAAAAAAACATGGCTTAAAAACTCGAGCTCGACCCGTCAAACGCAAAATCTTTATCTAAGCTTATTTGTTTAGGTCGGGTGGGACTCACGCTTTTATGTAAAGGCCATCGAGGCCCATTGGGCTCATACATATTTTACTTAGGCTTAAACAGGGGTATAAATCTCAGCTGATACTGTGCGTATTGGCCGAGATATCTTGGATTTTTGAAAATCGAGATATCTAAAAAATTCGGCCAAATATCGGCCAATTTTTTTTTTTTAAAAAAAAGAATATCGGTTGTCGGCCCGGCCGATATCTCGGCCAATATTTGCCCATATCGGACGAATATCGGCCTAGATATCCACCGATATTTATATTTTATTATTTATTTAAAAAAACATTTTTTTAATTTTTTTAAATGAATTTTTTCAAAAACAAAAGCCACTGAAATTCCAAAAAAAAAATATTTCAATATAGAAAAAATGTCGGACGAAATCTCGATTCGGCCGAATTTTCGAACCCTGGGATTAAAAGCATGAGCCTGACCCATTGAATAAAAAATTTTTGTCCAAAATCCTTTGTTTAAGTCGGGGTTGGACTCGAACTTTACTACTTAAAATCCTTCTTAACTATTTAGGTTGGACTGAGACAAATAAACACATGAGAAAATAGTCTCTACCAAGATTTGAACTTAAGTCAAATACATGGAAAATAATATCCTTACCACTATACTATAATAGCCGCCATCTCTTTTAGACTATAAATAATATTTATAAAAGAATTGTTTTCTGCCGCTTGGGTAAAACTAGCACGAGAGAGTGCACAGTCGTATCGTATATGGTCTAAAAAAGTCATAATAGGTGCACAAGGACACTCTTATTTTTTAAGGTGTAATGACCCGAATTCGTATTTTTCTTAAAAATCTCTAAATTTTAAGATGAGAAAATGTCATTTAAATTAATTTAAACACATTTGAAGAATACCAAAAGCAATTGTAAAAAGTTGATTAGGTTGCAACCGGATCGAGTTGGGTGTAAAGCGACCAAATTGTAGAGATAGATAAAATGGGAATAAAGGATGATAATTAAAGACATAATTTCTAAATGAATTAAATGAAAAAATGATTTAAAATATTGACTCT
Source organism: Chimonanthus salicifolius (assembly GCA_013350335.1). Taxonomy (NCBI): domain Eukaryota; kingdom Viridiplantae; phylum Streptophyta; class Magnoliopsida; order Laurales; family Calycanthaceae; genus Chimonanthus; species Chimonanthus salicifolius. Next base: position 52,484,123 of record CM023538.1, read on the forward strand.
AAATAGATAGAATTAGTTATTTCAATAATGAATAATCTCATAGTCTAATAAGAATTTATTATATAAAAGTTTTATGAAAAAAATATTTAAAACACATTATTTTACAAATAATGACATCCCTAAGGCTGTGTCGAAAACACATTTAGGAGTATCAAAAGACCTTAAAGTCTTAAGGTATTTTTATCAGGTTATTTTAATTAGTCTAGATATTCAATTTGAGAAATTTTGGAAATACACAGTGCTAACAATAACTGTCTATATTTTAAAACATAGACCGTTATTTTTTAAGCTACTGTGTATTTTTAAAATTTCTCAAATTAAATATCCAGAGTAATTACGATAACCTGATAAAATTTTCGACACAGCCTAGGGGTACCTTATTTGTAAAATACTGTGTTTTAAATATTTAGGAGTGTCAAAAGACCTTGAAGTCTTAAGGTATTTTTATCAGGTTATTGTAATTAGTTTAGATATTCAATTTGAGAAATTTTGGAAATACACAGTGCTCAAAAAATAAATTTAAAGTTTTAAAAATAAATATTTAAAATAATGTTAGTGTTTCGTGAATGAATCAACCCTGAACGATTCGAATGAATATTCATTTGATAAACAGTATTCATTTGAATGAATGGGACTGAACAGTATTTCGGCCCATTCATTTGAATGAATGCCAAAATAATTAGACATTCATTTCGAATGATTGGAAATATAGGGGTAAAATAATAATTTGACATAAAATTTAAAAAAAATGAGCGTGTAGAGGTAGAATTTTCTAAGTGGTCCTTTGTAATTAATAATAGGATTTTAATAGTGGCCCCGCTGCAAGGCGAAAAAGAGTGAGAAAAGGGCCGGGCACAGCAAAATCCAGCAAAGCGAGGGCCAATTATTTATGATTTTCGGATAAATGCTCGGAAAAAAGGGAAAAGAGAAAAAAGAAGATTTCATTTTTCTTACTTTTCTTCTCATTTTCCTTATAAAAGGGATGCTGAGACTCTGTCCTCCAATCCGAAACGAGAAATACGATATCCTGTTTGTCCAACAATCGCAAATGCTTTCCTTTCTGTGACTTCCACCAGAAATCACTGCATTCGCCACTTCCATTTCCGCGGTTTTGAGGCGCTGGAGAGGAAAATTCCAGTATTTGATTGCATTTTTCGCAGATTTCGAAGAAAACTGGCCGTTTGGATGTTGATTCCATGGTTTTCCGAGGAAGTGTGGAAAACCGGTTCCTTCCTGGAATCTGAGACCGGGTTGACGTTTTCTGCAGCTGAGACTCCTGGCATATTTCTGCGCAAAGTAAATTCAACGGTTTTCAAGCTCGGATTCGTCTGATACAGCTCCACAGCTGTCCGATTTCTGTTACTTCTCATCGATCTGGAGTTCTGGACTCAGAGTTTCGCAGATCTAAGGTATAGATGGATAAATCCAAATAATATGGTTTCTTTTTTGTTTGCAAAAGAAATCCTAAAAATGTATGCTTTCTGAGTTTGCAATTTACGCAAGAGTTTTTTTTTTCTCTGTAGAGAGTTCTTGCTTTTTCTTTTTCGGGCGATTTCCTAAGAAAATCGGAGGCTTTTGTATTTTTTTAACCCGACGTGAAGCATTGGAAAATGCTTCCTCAGAAAGTAACAGCAAAGAAACGAAAACTTACATTCTTGTTTCTTGCAAAGAACAAAAGAAAAATCCAAGTGCTCTAGTGTTTTTTCCCCGACCTCCTGGAAAATCAGAGAAATTGTGCTTTTCAACCTTTCCGTGAGAAAATGCTTTCCTGGAAAATCAGAGTCCTTATGCTTCCCACGTTTATATTAGAAAACTGCTTTCCTAGAAAAATTTACAGCTAAGGAGCCGAAGTTTTCTCCCGTAGAGCTGAGGAAATTGAACTTTTTGGTTTTTCTCAACTTGCTAGTGATTTCTTTACTAGGGAGGTGTAAATGAAAGAATCCAAGGCTAAATATTCTTGTGTTTTCTCCTAGGGCTGAGAAAATTCAGAGTCCGGACTTTAATTTTTACATACCTTGAGAGGGTGGAAACGGCAAAAAAACGGAAAAGAAAAAAAAAGTTTGATCTGCTTCGATGTCGTTCAAGAGCATAGTTCGGGAGCTCAGAGAGATGAGAGAAGGGATGGGGAGCATGTCGAGACGAGGGTTGGAAGGGAAGCCAGCACGGGCTCGGTCACAGAATTCAGTTGATGCAGTGCGATTCTGCCCCACGTCGGCTCATCAGAGCCGTTGGGCAAATCTGCCGCCAGAATTGCTCCTGGATGTGATCCGGCGAATCGAGGCAAGTGAAACAGCATGGCCAGCAAGGAAGGACGTTGTCTGCTGTGCAGCTGTGTGCCACTCGTGGAGAGAGATTACAAAGGAAATTGTCAAGACGCCAGAGGAATGTGGACGACTCACATTTCCCATTTCACTGAAGCAGGTTGTTTTCTTTGCCTTCATTCATTTCTCCTCTGCTGAATTGGTATGTACATTTTTTTTTTCTGATTCGGTTTACCACTTTAGCCTGGACCTCGTGACTTGCCGATACAATGCTTCATCAGAAGGGAACAGGCTACTTCTACTTACCGTCTGTATCTTGGTCTCAGTCCTGGTGAGTGATGTTCTTCTTTTGACCGTTGTTTTTGTCCTTCGATTGTGTTATTATGAAACACATTTATTTCATTAAAAAAAGAAAAAAAAATCATTATCAAGAGAATTTATCCTATCTACATGGAACTGAAACTCTCAGTTGAATTTGACAAATGATTTTCCAAGGGCTATCACCCACATAACTTGAAAATGTAACTTTATGTAGTAACAATGAGCACTTAATAAACTGAACTACATGCTTTTGTTAATTGGATTTGAAGAATTGTTTCCATGAACATACCCTTATTTTTGCCCACATGACTCAAACTCGTGTCTACAATCACAAAAATGAGCATTGGCCAAGTATGCTACCACCTCCTGTCAATAAAGCACCATTACAAGTTCAAGGAAAAAGTAGTAGAATGGAAGGGCAAATATCCATAATCAGTAACTTATAGTGAAGTTGAAAAGGGCTGGCACATAGGGAAGTGCTCTGAGTCACAACCTTGAAGTTGCAAGTTCTAGTTAACTCTTGCCTGTTAAAAAGTTAAAAAAAGAGGAGAACAAGTAAAAAGTACATTACCTTGAATAGGAATCCAAGTTTTTCCTGATAATACAATTTCTTTCCTCTTTGTTGTAGTCAAATGACTCCTAAAAATATGAAACTGACATCTAATGGATAGGATAAGGCTTTGTTCATGGTGATGGCAACAAAGGCTTTGTCTCATGGATTGATTCTCTGTATTCAGGTTTTATATTAATTTTGTTGATTCTGATTAATTATCAGTCTCCTGGCTATTGCACTGTAGCATTCTCTTGAGAATTCACGGAGGGAGGGAGGGTACATTCAGCATGATGTGAACGAAATGGAATTTTGTAGGAAAGTTCCTAAAATTTGTAGTACACACTTAGTACACTTTTAGAGAACATTTACTTGCATAGTTGAAGCTTGTGGAGATCTCTTGAAAAAAACTAATGCAAAATCAAATTGAATAAACAGTGTACTGTTCTTGAATGCCTTGTTTCCATTCACTTCAAAAAGAAATGGCTAAGTAACTGTAAAGTTATGTGGCTGTTATGTGATAAATGGCCCTTCTTGTTGAAAAACTTGTATGCCAAGAGATGAAGGCTAGAAATTAAGTATAACAATTAGGCTGCTAAAACCATGCATAATATTGGTAAAAATTGAGTACCAAATATGCTTCAGGCACCTATAATTGGTACTGCTGACATTTTCTTACCAATAGGAAGTAAAAGACAATATTTTATGTAATTATTACAGCACTTACGGTGGAGAATGGAAAACTGCTGCTTGCTGCTAGAAAGATCAGACGTGCTACAAGTACTGATTTTGTTATATCATTGGTTTCGGATGATTTCTCTCGAGCAAGCAATACATATATTGGGAAATTGAGGTGAGTAAAATGAACTGTGTTTTATATTCTACATCTTTTTCTTCTTCTTTTGAAACGGTATATTCTGTATTGTCACTCTGTAATCAATATCCTGATCTTTGAAGTCAAAATGTCTTGACAGGTCAAACTTTCTGGGAACCAAATTCACCATTTTTGATAGTCAGCCTCCAAATGATAGTGCAATATCATCAAACAGTCGTTCAAGTAGAAGAATCCATTTGAAACAAGTTTCACCAAGAGTGCCTGCTGGTAACTACAGTATAGCTACCATTTCGTATGAGCTTAATGTACTCCAGAGTAGGGGCCCAAGAAGAATGCAATGCACGATGCATTCCATCCCAGTCTCTGCAATTCAAGAAGGGGGGATGGCTCCAACACCAAGTAGGTTTCCACAGTCCCTTGAGGAGCAGTTTTCCACTTTATCTGTATCGAAAAAGAATGAGCCAATTGTGGATTTCAGCTCCAAAAGCCTAATTGAGCCACCCATACCTGTCCAGAACACAGGTGAACCACTAGTATTAAAGAACAAAGCACCTAGATGGCATGAACAGCTACAATGCTGGTGCTTAAATTTCAGAGGACGCGTTACTGTGGCATCTGTCAAGAACTTCCAGCTTGTCGCAGCTGTGGAGCCCTCACACCAGGTTTCACTGGCAGAGCAGGAAAAAGTGATACTGCAGTTTGGTAAGATAGGGAAAGACATCTTCACCATGGATTATCGATATCCACTCTCTGCATTCCAGGCATTTGCAATCTGCTTGAGTAGCTTTGACACCAAGCCTGCATGTGAATGATCAAACACTTGCCTTTATTGGAAATCCATTTGCTTCTCCTGTTCTGTCATATATTTTTGTTAAGCTTGTAGCTGGTATTGTAAGTGATTCTTAACTGGAGCTAGTATTTGCTCCCCTTCTGCATTTGTCATCACTGAGCATCTTAGCTTTGCAGGCAATAGTTCATTATTTAAGCTTCACAGGTACACAAGGTGTGTTGTAAATTTCATATTGAGCTTGTCTGCATATGATAGGTAATCTATATGTTCTCTCCAACTATGTGATTGGATCTTCACATTATTTGTTATTTGATTTGTACAGATGCAATGGGATCTCAATTGTTCAAAGGATAATAATTAGTTCTCCATTTGAAAACTTTGATGGAAAAGAGAGAATCAATTGGCAAGTGTGTTGTACATGTTTTTTTTTTTGAAATGGAAGTGTGTTGTACATGTTACAAATATAAAAATTACAATTTTCCGATGGTGATGTATAGACACTCCACATTTACATCTTTACAGCTAACATATGCAGTACAAACAGCTAATAGAAGCATCGAGAATCTTCTTTGCTTATTGTGCTATACGATTATTGAGTTAATATTCATTTAGACAATCCAGGAGAAAGAGTGCCAACTTTTATTCATTTGCCACTTGCAGCATCCTTGCTACTCTTATTTTCATTTCCCTTAGTTGAAGCAGAGTTGTTCTCTTCTGTACCTTAAATTCTGTCTGGATAACTGTAACGACAACCATGGCGGCGAGGCTTCTGAGGATTGTCTGGATCAGAATCGCTGGGTTCCATGAAAAGGCCTCTGAGGCACCGTCTTCTGACAGTGGGCTCAGATGCGACATTCTGAACTGGTGTTATGCGGAACTTGGTCTTTTGAGCCTCAAAGGATTCCATCTTCTCCTTTGGCTTTTTGGCTTCGGCTGGGTTAGAGAGAACCAAATGAACCCCAGGATTCCGTTCACTGCAGGAACTGTTGATCAGAAATGAGTTGTTGATGCTCTGCATATTGTTATTGATGCATGTACATGTTGTTCGTAATCTACCCCTCGGACGATCCAATTGTTCCTTGCAACTACCTTCCCTTTCACTGGTCACCTCAGTTTCATCATCTTTATTGAGTTTGTATCCCCTGTGAATGTGTATATAGCTTTCTCTATTCACAGCATTGGGGCCTGCACTCATTGATGCTCCCCTATTTTCTCCGGCAAGGGTTGTAACACTCACTAAAGGATGCTCATCCCCAGGCTGTAATGCAGTTCCTATAGCCACTTTATGAACATATCTTGAAACACCTTCTCGTAACTCCTTTTGCATAGCAGCTTCTTCTCCTGCCAATGTGGAAGCCTTGAGGCGTGTTTCACTCTCTTTTTGCCTGCCCTTTTTGTTGGTAGAAGAGACAGTTTTGCTTGAATAGCCTTTAGGACCTGTTGGGGCTACATCTTTTTGTTGCTGTAGGGTTCCCTCAGATGAGTCCCACGCAATAGTCTCTATGTCTTTGGGGGGTGGCTGAGACAATGAAGGCTGTGGTTGCACCGTCTTAGGAGACATTGGTCTGGGTTGGGATTTCCTAGATGGTGATGATAGTGATTCAGGTTTATGAGATATCGTAGATGGTGATGACAGCTGAGAGTCTACCTGGTGTGTTGGTTGTGGTGAAGTCACTTGAGAAGGAGAGATGGGTCGAGAAGCCGTTCTTGATTGTGGCTGAGATGCCCTTGGAGTTTCTGGTTGGGATTGAGATGCCTTACGGGATGGAGGTGCAGGCTGAGATGCCGCCCTAGTTGCTGTTTTAGACTGGGATACCTTACGAGATGGAGATGGGGGCTGAGATACAGCCTGAGTTGCTGTTTGGGACTGGGATACTGCACGAGATGGGGATGGAGGCTGAGAAGCTGCACGAGTTGCTGATTGTGGTTGAGAAGTTGTATGTCTTGGAGAAGGGGGCCGAGAGGCTGTCCTAGTTGATTGTGGTGATTGAGAGGATATGGGAGATGGGGTTGCGGGCTTATTTTCCACTTTTGGTTGGGAGGCTGTGCGAGATGGAGATGGAGAAGGCATTCTAGTTGTGGGTTGCAATTGGGTAGCTTCATGAGATAGAGATGGGGGCTTAGAGGTTGCACGACTTGCTGTTTGTGGTTTAGATACTGCAGGGAGACGGAGATGGGGGATGAGACTTTACAGTAGGCTGTTGGGACTGTGAAGTTTGAGCTGGGGATGTTGGGGGCTGAGAGGCCATTTTAGTAGCTGGCTGAGACTGAGCATTTGGTTCTGGTGGGGATCGTTGAGAAGGTTTTCGAGTTGCTTCTTGAGATTGATTGGCTAATGGAGCGGTTTTTTGAATATTTGTGCGAGACGGTTGTGTTGGCTGTCCCCGGCCCCCAGTTGGGGCTTGGGGTTGTGAAGGAAGCAGTGGACGGGACCTCTGAACTGGAGCTGTTTGTTGGTACTGAGCCGGGGTGCGCTGAGCTGAAGTTGTTTTATTGGCCCAGAAGGGTAACAAGGAGCGTAGACGCAGCCTGCCCTTCTGTTCGGCCATGGCTGGCAGAAGATCTAGCAAATGTGAAGAGGTTTCGGTTTATTTTTGTTTCCAGAAGGGAACTATAGTTGGAGATCCAAACTGCTTCTGGTAATGTTAATTGATATAAGTTTGCTTGTTGACATTTTCCTTGTCAGATACAAGGATTGAATCTGATTCTTTGAACTTTTAGGGGGGTTTTATGGGTAACCTTTCTTGTCATCTGCTCATACCAAACCTTCCATCACCTCTTCAATGGAAACCTCCTGAGTCGTGAAAACTGAGATTCTTTCCTTTGTTTTCTTTGCTTGTGTGGTCCAGATTCTGTCACAATTGTTCATCACTCTTCCATGTCTACCAAGTTCTTTTTTGTCTTAACATTTTTAGAAAATTTGTACTCGAATTGAACCTGCATCATGGTAGATCATTTTGAGGTCAGTTGGTGGGTCCCAGTGCTCTCTCCACCCTTGGATTCTTTTTGAGATAATCATCGTCACATATTAGGATTTGCTGGTCCCTTCAACAAGTTTATAATATCTGAATACGCTTCCAAATGGTTGATTAAACAACTCATCAATTGTTCTTCAAATTTTATCTAAAATTTAGGGTCATCTGCTTGCTTCGAACCCATTTTTCATGGTACTTAGTCCCATATTATAATCCCCATATTATAGCCTGAGTTACAAATTTCGGCCAATAATTTCAAATATTGGCTGATATTTCTAAAATATATAAATGTTGACATGGGCCCAAACAAAAAACTGAGGTACTTACAATGGCTGATTTGCTTAATGGGTGTGCATTTGGGCCCTTTTTAAAGGAGCCATGTCAAATGGTGGTGACCGGTGAACGATCTATGTGACCAGTACGTAGATATCAAGGCCTCCATGCCTATCATTTCCTAACATTCTACTGAAACTGCCTCTAAATTGGATTCTGTGCACTAGACCGATCTGATTTATAAGGAGGAAAGGGAGAGAGAGAGGGGTGTCATTGAAAACTTGGAAATTGATTTGGGTACTATTACTAAGATGAAAAAAAAAAAAGAGAGAAGTTTTCTATTTTATTTCTGATTTTGTCCTTGATAAATTAAGAAGTGAAAGGACAAGGTGGGGAAAGTTCATAGTAAAAATACCAGTGCCCCAATTAATTTTCTGAAAACTTAAGAGTCAGGAAGGAATAAAAAAGGTCATTGGTAGATTGTATAGCGATTTGTTGTTATTAACCCATATGTGTAGCTCAGTCAGCTTGAGCATTAGACTAGAAGTGTTGGTTCAACTCATTTTAGGCTAACTTGATACAAGGGACTTATTGGTAATTTTGTGTATCTGTCTGATTAGTCTTACCTCCAATGGAATGGAGATACCTATATTAATAAAAAGAGAAAAAAGAAAGTAAAACTCGAAAAACTAATTTTAATAATGATCATGACCACGATGATTTTATACAAGCCAAATTCAGTTTATTGATGATATCTATTTCCAAGTCAGCCAATACGCTTTGTTTTCGAACTCATGATTTACCAGTAATTCACGCCTCTAAAGAGGCAGGATAACTAAAGCAGTCATTAGTAGAAAGTTTCATTGTTCTCATTTTTATCTTTAATCTAAAGGGGTTGGTCTAACGGTTAAGAAGATCACCTCATGAAGGGAGGTCTTGGATTTGGTTCACTCTCAAATCCTTTTGAGCCACTCTCCGTAGAGTTGCTCATCATCGACTTATCAGAGTGTGTAGATTGAGAAATTTACATATGTTAATCTCACCTCCAATCAGGTAGAGGTACCCATGATAAAAAAAAATAGAATAATTTTTTCATCCACAAAAGTATTGGCTGACATGTGATCTTTTTGTAGGTAATAGAGACTTAGAGACCATCAGTGGCACAAGCATCTTTTAAATACTCAAAAGGAGTTGAGCCACTCAGTGAGTGTTTGATTCTACTTTTTAAGCATAATTTTGAGTTGAACAAGTTGATGAAATTTTTCAATTTTTTTAATTAAATTGAAATTTTCAAATCAATGAAATTTTTAGTCAAGTTTAGATTTTATGTTTTTGGGTTTTCAAACATTGGATACGAGGTGTGATCAGCATGCTGATTTCTTTCTAAGATGACTGTAGAGGCATGTTATTGGTTATCATGACCAATATTAGAAGAAAATAAGAAATTCAAAGTGGGTCCTGATGCATGCAACCAATCAGGTGTTGTACCATAAGTAATTCATGACAGTGGGCCCCATTTTGGTGTGAAGTTGTCCTGGTTACCTAACCCCACCTTTCTCACCACATGGTTAGAGAGGCGGAAAAGTTGTTGCCTTTTCAACGAAAGAAAAGAAAGGAAAAGAAAATCATCCAAACAAAACAAAAGGGAAAAGGTTGGATTCTCCACAGTAAATCTGGGAAAGAAGAGTCCAACTCGACTGTGAAAAGAGTAACAAACAAAGGAAAATCATCACTCTTTTCCCTCCCCTTTTGAAAAGTTTTTTTGCAGCTTTCACGCTCTATGTGAGAATACTGCATCAATCTTTTTTCAACAACTGATATTATTCTATCTAGGGCATCAATTCACATGCATCTTTATCCACGACGGATTCTCTAGGTAGAATTCATTTTCAAACAATGGAAATTTATTATTATTATTATTATTATTATTATTGCCTTTTGCTTCCTCGTTTCAAAACTAATTGATTATTACTTTGTTGAAGTTTTCAATTCAATTAGCTTTCAAGTGAATATGAAAATTAAAGATTTTTATATGATTACGAGTCTTATGACAACTATCCACATTAGAATCTTTTTGTACGACATCTTAATACTAGGGTTATCCTACTTGCTTTTGAAGTTTATGTAATCGGTTTTTTTTTTATGATTAAGGTGTTCAAATCTCTTAGAGTATTTGACTAATCTTTAAAGTATGTGCAAGCTTCTTTATCCACATATATCGAGTAAAACTATATAAAGTGACCCTTTGGAGTGGAAGTGAGAATCGAACTAAGAATTTGTTGGGTCTGCGAACGAGACCCACATCGGTTGTGAGAAGGGAAATTTAGAGAGTTATATGAGACTGAGTCACTCCACCTATCAAGTTAGTCTTTTAGGTTGGAAGATCAGTCTCAACAAGTAGTATCAAAGGTAGGTTCCCAAGCCACAACATGTGGGCTCAAGGATCTCCTAATCGAACGGGATGGTTGGTGACATTTTGTCTGTCGGAGAGCCTCATTTGAGGGAGGGATTGTTGAAGTTGTGAAAGAATCCCACATCGGTTGTGAGAGAGAAAGTTTAAAGAGTTATATAGAACTGAATCACTCCACCTATCAAGTTAGTCGTTTAGACTTAAAACTCAAACCAACAGAATTCTCGATTTTCGAAGCTGATTTTTGACCATCAATCCAATCCCCTTTCAATTGAAATTTATATAATCGGTTAATGAGTATTGAAATGATGATCACAAACTTAAGATCCACTGGACAGATAACTTTGACAATGACCATGATGGAAAGATATACTGCTATACTGGTTTCATGCTAAGCTTTTGAGTACCAACAATCACTATAAGGACTTCCAATCCAACAATCTTTCATTAGGAAGAAAGATGAAAGATGGATTTTATTTATAGACAAGATATACAATATCTGGATCTTGCATGCAAGAACAGAGCTACCCAAAGAACAAAGCTGACACCTTCAAACCAAGACAAATGCTTTTCTTTTTCTTTTTCTTTTTTAAAAAAAATGAAGCTAGTATTCTTAGGAACTAATAATATAGGACTGACCGGGTGAGCTAGTATTCGATTTGGCCTACCTTTCAGCGATCTGCTCCATCGATTTATCTTCGAAAGCAACCCACATCTTTGTTTTCAACTTTTTTGGGATTCTTCTCTTTATTTGCTGTCCCCTAGTTTCCTTAACACTGATCAGTTCCTCATGGTCAAAGATTACATTTTCTAACGTGATTATGCCAATTGGATTATCTTAAAAGCAGAAGTCCATGACACAGACAGGTTCGCATCTTTCTATAATCTCAAAACTTTTTTATTTTCATACTAACACCTGAAATGATTAGATCAGGAGTCCAAATATCGGTCGTTATATCATATCGGTCCGATACCGAATTTTATACCCCTTGATTAGATATCGCGAAAATTATATATTCTTCACTGGCACTTGACTAATGTTTGAGGTATGTATAAGTCTCTCTACTTATACACATTGGGTAACTTTATGCAGGAATAGTCCTTTAGGGTGGAGTAGGAATCAAACTCAAAACTCCCGCTTCTTGAAATGGGTTCCTATGTTGGAGTAAATTTAAAATTGCAAATCAATCACACACACTAACAGAGAACACAATGGTTTACGTGGTTCGGCAAAATTGCATACGTCCACGGAGGTAGATAATTTTTACTATGAAAAGAAAATTGTACAGGAGATTACAAAGTCTCTCTCTCTTTCTCTCTGGTTTTTCTCTTCTCCTCTCACTCTCACAGCCTCAGCCGATCATCCAATACTCTCCCAGACTTACCCTAAAACAAGAGAAAGGGTAAAGAGCAATTAGGGCCTAAGTTACATGCTGGGCTGGGCCTGAGCCCAAAGACAATCTAGGCCCAATATGAGGCTGGCCCTCACAACATCCTGACCATCACTCCAACCCCTATATTCATCATTAATTAAGAGAAAAAATATTTTTAAACTTCAAAATCAATATTAGATGCAAATATACAATCCACAGTTTGACATTACAGATAATATTTTGATCATTTCCCTAGTAAATATTTTTATAGCCTCGACATCGTGACTTGTTCTCTCATGTCAAAAAAATGAAATAAGTGAAATGCACCGATTCATATAACATAGTTTTTAAATCAAGATCAAGACTTGGCCATGTAATACCCAGTTGAGTCCCACATCGCCCATCTCAACCCTTGTCACAAATATCGGCGGTATTTTCAAATTTACAGCTTTTTATCGGCAAAATACTAATACCGCGCTAAAAACGCGTTTTTATCGCTACGACGATAAATTTCCGGTAAATTCTCGATAAAATCGAGTTAAAAACGTGATAAACGTTAATCACGCGATAATAACCCAGTAAATTGCCTGTAAATTCCCTATAAATTCCCGGTAAATTCCCTATACCATTTTTATTTCATTAATTTTTTTATTTATTCTATTTTTTTTTTTAAAATATTTTAATTTCTGCGAGATTTTCCCTGTAAAATCCGAGAATTTAAAAATATTCCGTTATTACCAATTGCCGTTAATATCCCGAGAACGGTATTTGTCACAATGATCTCAGCTAGGTATAGAGGGATTATAAGAAGGCAGCCCCCTCTACTAAGCATGAAGTTTTTTAGGCCTGGCTAAATGGGTTGGGTCCAAATGTAAAATCGTGCAGACTAAGTTGACCCAAAGTGGAACAATATCTTGCTAGGGTCGGATCGGACCGTTATAGCCAGTTATGAATTCAAGTCAACTAGGAGACTCAGTGAGTCAATTTAGTTAGTTGTTGTCGTTATCATCATCATCATCATTATCAAAATTAAAATCTCATATATATGCAGTTGACTTTTCAAATTTTACTTCTCCATTTGACTCTATCATACATCATAAATTCAATCATTAAACTATTCATCAATTTTTATTTTTTTTATCTTCTTATGCATTCCACAGTTTATCCCTCTTTGTCCGGATACTAATAATCTCTCAACTCCATGCACTTGGGTGCCTATTTTTTTTCTATTACATGCCAATTCTAGATAATAAAGTGGATGGAGGTAGGAGGAAGTGCACATCATACACCACCTCTCTTCGTGGAATTCCACAACATCACATGGTCCCCTTCAATTTAAGAATTACATCTCTTCAATAGTATTTAATTCTCTCAATATAACTTTTGTATATTTATTATTATCATTAAAATACCCACTCAATTAAAATATGTTAATATCATAATTTTTTATTCATTGACTAGAAATGATGTAAGCCATTATAGTGAAAGTACTATCTTTAAATTGGTCACTCAACCTAAATATAAGTATAAACAATCTAATTTGGCAACTAATATGGCCTTATTGTAAGTGGTATTGTATATATATTTCACACTTAATTATTATATCTATCCACCTATTTATGAATGAACTTTAACAACTTCTATGAATCTATTTACAATATGTAGGACCGGCCCTAGGCATAGGCGGCTTAGGGCCCCCACACACTTAAACTCCATAATAAATCAGTCACAGTGGGCCTCTAAAATCTCACTTAACCTAGAGCCCCTAAGATTTTAGGGGATCTCAGGACCGGCCCTGATAATATGTACTCATTTGATTCATCTACTTATCCTGTATAACTACAATAATATAGAAAAGGTAAGTGCGTAATTTTATAATATTCAATGCAAAAAAAATCAGTCCCACGCTCATTGTCATAAATACTGTTCTCGAGATATTAACGGTGATTGGTAATATCGGGATATTTTCAAATTCTCAAGTTTTTATCGGGACATTAAACGGGAAAATCTCACTGAAAATATAATATATAAAATAATAATAACATGGTAAATTTAAAAATATAGCCAATATTTATGATCACATAGAGTGCTAGTCTTATAAAGAGAGTTTTTTAAAAATACAAATATTTCAAATGAGACTATTAAAATGGGACGAAGGGAGTATTAAAGTTATTTATCAATTTTTTTGGGGTTATCACTTATACAAAGCTTTCAAAAATTATTTTTCATCTAACTACCTATCTAATGTCTATAGGCTTTGAATTTAAAACTTACTATACTATAATATTTTACTAATTATGTAATAAATTACACTAATTTTCACATAATTACATTAATTTGGAGTTGAATTTGGCTGGCTTAGATGGACTTACACCCACAAAAGGAAGCCTTACCATCACTCTATTGCTGTACTGCATCATTTTTTATTCGACGAAACTATCTTTGAGAGAGTTTATGCTTCTGAACTTTTCATTTCTTAGTAAGTAATCATAGTTTGAGTTTTTCATTATTTAATCCCCTTTTATCCATGAGCTTTCATTGTTTTGCTTAATTAGATAAGAGTCATCAATACCCAATCAAGAATGTTCAGTGTAAATTTGGGGTAAAAAATGTGTTGTGTCGATACGAGACTAGCGTTATACTCGTATCTGCACAACGCAACGTATCAACCATTACAGACCGATACACCTTCCGTCCGCATCAATCCGTTACCCGTCTGCACCCGTCCGGACATCGGCCGCAACACATCGGTTGTTATGACCGATACGCTACGTATCAACTGTATTTTTTATTCTGGGTGTAGACTTTAGCCATCCCAAATCTCAATCAAAGAATCAAGAGCTTTAATGGTAGAAATGCCAATAATGGTTTTACCATCTATAAATTACACCCTTAGAGCAGTGGGCTGAAATTTGGTCAGATTGACTCAGGCTCATAAACAAAGCCCCATTTGTAATAAGGCCTGACAAAAAAGTACACCGTTTTAAAACCCAATCCAAAATTGGCCAATCTCAAGATGAGAACCAATATTAGATTGAGAGACCAATTTTATCATATACTAAAATAGTATTTATGACATATATGATTTTATTTCATAGTCATAACTTCATATACCATTACAAACAACTTGAGTCCAGGTTGGACCCAAGCTTGCTCTCAATAAATGCAAATTGTACTGAGGCCTGGGCTCAGGCAAATTAGTACAAGTCACGGGCCTGGGCTTGGCAAAATTAGGTGAAGTTGGACAGATACACGGCCTCAGCCACAATATAATATAAATGCAAATTGTAGACGAAAATGCCCTGAAATGCTAAAGCCCAGTTCAGCCCAACCGAGCTACACTCTGATAATCTCACGTTGTTTTCCTTTCAAACAACCTTACTGGATTTAGAGGTCTAAGATGGGCCAATTACAAGTGAATTCTGAATAGCCCAAAACCTATCTGTATGAATTCTGAATGCGAACAAGGCCTGGGAAGCGACAGCATGCTAAAAGCCATTTTAAGAAACAATATAAGCAACTAAGAGCTCTATATTGGCGCAATGATACATATCGATGTTGCGCCTGTATCGGTGCACCGATGTGTTGCCGCCGGTACATTACGGTGTACATTGGGCCGATACGTTATGGTCTATCGGCCGAATTTTTTTATCTTATAGAAAACTAAGAATGAAATGTGCATCTAAGAGAAGGATATGATTTCAATCTCCTTTATTGAAAGACGTGTTTTTTAGTAGAATTTAGGAATGAAAGAGAGTGAAAGTTGCCATTTCATTATTATGAGATGGATGCCTTCACAAAGAGAGATTCCCAACATGTGGATTTCTTTTGTTTGTTGTTGTGTAATGGATTGGATGCCTTCACAAGAAGAGATTCCTCAGTCATTGAAGTCTCCCCAAGAAATGATATTCCCTTGCAACTCTTTTTCTATTTTTTTTTTTTTTTCAATGCACTAGGAAAGTTTATCCATAAGAAGTTGGGAATCTAAGAATAACTTCTCCAATTTTTTATACAAGAGAAAGAAAGGACCTTAATGTGAATGATAGATATACATGAACCCCAAAGGGTGCAAAAGTAGAATAGTGGATTGAGATCATCACCATCATTATTATTGCAAAACTTTTTCCATCTGCTCCAACTCATCTTATATTGGGGTAACTACCAAATCTCTCTCTTTCCCTTTTTAGCCTTGCTATGTTTGATTAGTATAGAAATAAAAATATGTCCATTCTATCATTCTTATAATCTCTTGTGTGGATTTTACAGCTGGGTTTCCTACAGTTTCCCACACGTAAATTCAAAAAAACAAAATTATCATCATTATTTGTCAAAATTTTGTTTATTTAGAGTCGGTTTTTTGAGATATTATTGTTTTAATCTGACTTGAAAATTGGAATCGATCAATAACATATTACAAATATCGTTTTCATCTAGGTTTTGATTTGTTCAATGATCTCCAGAGTTTTTTTTTAAACATCTACGTCAGATTATATACAGGAGATAGGGAAACGCGGCATATGTAGATGCATCCTCAAATGAGAATTTGAAGACCCCATCAAATGGGGTTCATCATTATCTCAAACCCCGTCATCACCCCCAAAAATCCATCTAGCGGAATGAATTAGATTCCTACCAAATTTGACTCCAATTAATTAAACTCAAACCCCATTTCCTTTGTTGGACGAAATTAGTCTCATCTTCAATTTGAGGTAGAGACGTCAGAAGATAATTTTTTAAAAGAAATAAGAAAATGCCTTTTAAGCCTACTATCTAAGATGTTTAAAGGCAATAGAAGAAAGTTTTGATCTCATCAAACTGCCCTAGCCTTGTTCTATAACTCATCCAAAATCCCGTACATTTATAAATAATCCCAACTACCTTAAACCCTTATCCACATCCTTTGTATCTCCTACCTATCCTAATCTATGGACATAAACCTAGGCTAATCATGCAAATATCAGCATAATTTCATCTTTAATTGAAATTAATTTCCTTATGTTAGGAATGAAAGTGTCTCTCCTATTCTTCTTTCTAATTTCCTGAGAAAAAGAACTCTCTCCTTTTCAAAAACCCTAGAGGAAATAGGCCTTATAAAGTTGGCCATTACAAAATAGACTTGGACCTGTTGGGCCCAACTTAGACCTTTTGAGGCAAACCCAACAAAAACATAGTGCTTAGATTCATAAAAAATACTCAATAGATGTGTTACTTATTACGTGTGGGAACACGTAAATTCAAAAAAAAAATTAGATAATATAATTGTTATAGTACGTTTTCTTCTCCTAAGATTTGATTCACATGTATCTCAAATTGGTCCAAGTTAAAAGTTGGAGTAAAGTTGTATTTCATGCTTCAATGAAGAGATATTTCTGCATAAAATGTTGATCTAAGTACAGACCTATTATAATATGTCGAAGTGTGAACAGATATAATATGCAAAATCTAAAACAAGTGAAGAGCAATTTCAAGGCCGAAATGTTTATGAAAGGTTATTTGGGATCAGGTTTATCGGGCTTAAAAAATGAAAGTTTGTATTACTCTAATAAAATGTAGACTATATATTATATAAATTTTATATTTATATACAACATCAATCAAACAAAGCTATATTTTTATAAATTATGGCTCAAATTCAAGTTTTTAGGTCAATCTCCAGCTTCCTTGTACAAGGCTTTGTCAAACCCAAATTCTGATTTAGACTTCAGTCAATTCCAAACCAAACTTTTTCAGGTCTTTCCATACAGGCTCATGTTAGGCCCAACCCAAGTTGTATCCGAGTTGGATCTAGCATTTAATAGATAGACCAAGTTGGATCAGCCTATTTGTCTTCGTCATCCACTCAGATCAAGTATATTGTTTAATAAATGGATTGGACTGAGTCAGCTTGTAGCTTGGTTGGGTTGGGTCAAGCAGATTAATGAATGGGTCAAATCCAATATACATATAATCAAGGTATTTAAAATTTATTTGGTCAAACTCTTAAAGGCAATCTTCATAAATTTTGTTAGGACTGTATTTCTTCATGGGTCATGATGGAGAAATTTGCTGGGCTACTTTTTTTAAGAAAATTTGCTAGGCATTGACTCAATGGCTCAAAGACTCTCATTCTGTAGATTCATCTCAACTCATAGATCCAGCCCAATGTGCATATTTTATGGTTATGATTGGCCTAGGTTTATCATATATATATATATATATATATATATATATATATATATGTATATATATATATATATATATATATATATGTGTGTGTGTGTGCACGTGCGCGCATATGCACTAGAGGAGATGTTATTGTCATCTTTACATGAGATCTTATTTTTCTACTCTTTTCTTTCTTTCCTATCAAGTTTATATGTGCTTAACAATCTTATTTGCCTCTCTTACTTTCTTATATTAGTAACCTTTGTTTTTTTTTTTTTCTGATTTATTCTTTGACCTTCTTCTGTCTCTCTAATTTTTTCTTACTTGGGTTGGCCTAGTAGATGCCCGAGTTATGAAGTCTAGGTGTTCTGATAGACCCGATCAGATAATGTTCTTTGATGATCACAAAAATTACATAAATGGATAGATTTTCACGAGGACTATTGTGTTACCAAAATAAGACCCATTAAATCATGTTAGCTTCTAATTTTTTTAAAATTAAAGATGAACAATTAGATAAATATTTTGACTTATCATATTTAATCCAACGGTGAAGATGCACCAAATAAAAATTATAAAGTATAGGTTCTAAGTTTAAAAAGGACAAACAAATTTAACAGTGGGTCCCACATTGGACCCTGGTGTTCAGACGGCAGAAAAAACAAGCTCGGGCATTTACTAGTTTCGCCCTTCTTATTTTATTGTCACAAAACACATCAGTTCTAACATTTTATGTCACATGAAACTTCTTTTCTTCCCATATGTTCACATTTAGCTCGTACAATAATGAAGGTTTAATTGTCGTCTTATGAAAATCAATGTTTATCAAAGTTACATCGATAATTGCACAAAACTCCTTCAATTTGTCTGCACTTAACTCACTAAGTATTAAATTATAATCCAAGTAAAACTCTAGTCGCTCAAGTGTATCTATTGAATGTTTAGATTAACTTTATAATGAATGCATTGAACTGAAGGTGTTCACGTCTTTTAGAGTATCTGATTAATCTCCGGGGTATGTGCAAACCTCTCTATCCAATGCTATTTGAGGTGGGTTCCTAACCATCACTCAAAATCCCTTTGGATTTTGAATACCCTTGAGGAAAGTTTTTTAAAATAGTAGCTCTTTTTAGGGCTGCAAATCGGGTCGGGTTGTGACCTGACCTGAGAAATCATGCAGGTCAGGTCTAGAACTTTGGGTTAGTGGGTCGGGTCGGCTTGAGAAGATAAAAACCCACATGAAATTCGGGTCAGGTTCGGATTAAGGATTTTACAAGTTAACCCGGCTCGATCCGATCCAACCTGACCCGACTTAGGTTAAAATTAGGGTTAAAATGGGTTCAAAATGCGGGTCGGATCAGAACTCGGATTAGAATTCGGGTCAAGTCAGAGTTCCATATATATTAACTCGGGTCGGGTTGGATTTTAAGAAATCCGACCCTGCCCGACCCTGAGTTGCAGCCTTACTCTTTTTGTTTTCATTCTCCTCTTTTTAGTAAAATCCAAAGAGAAACAATGCAGTTCAATTCTGCCGCATAACAATGTCAAGAAATTGATATATTGAAATATTCTTTTAAAAAGGTACATGCCTACTAAAATATTGCAAAACTTATCAATATATAGGCATTGCCCAAATGCATGAGTTCAGCTATGATTTAGAGAAACTATAAATTCTTACCATCTTGATTGAGAGTATATAAAATTATGAGTTTTTCAGTAAAGAATTCTTCATTGAAGTCTTCTTCATTTGTTTTGATAGATTGAAAAATGCGAGGACTCCTTCGACTTATTCCTATTCTTAAGCGTGGAGCTCTACAGAACTTGAATGTGAAAGATACACTTTTCATGTCCAAAGTCTTCACAAGATTTGAATATATTTTCTCTACTCCTAATAAGGACTACAAAGATTTGGAGCACACAACTATAGCAGATATTCTAAAAGGAAAAGAAGACAGTAGAGATGGGCAGCTGTTCTGTTGTCGCATTGAGGACACTGTTTATGATGCTGTGAAGCAGGTATCAATTTTGTTTAACTTTTCAACTTATGTTGACATAAATATAAGTAACTTGATGTAAATACATGTCTATTGATTGATAAAAAATATGGGTAGCGATCGTCCCACGGGTATTTTGTGTAACCCGACACGGGTTTTACTATATTGCTCATTTTGCCCTTAGAACTGGCTTGCCAAACCTTTCAAATCTGCTCGCCGGATCACTGAACGGATCACTAAAAGTCTTATCCAAAAATATATATATGTATATGATGCTAAAAGTCTTATGTAAGTTCATCAGCTCACACTTCAAATTTACATTAGATGGTGTGAATTGCAGATGACACAGCATAATATTGGATCATTGGTTGTTGTAAAGTCAGGAGAGGAAAAACTAATTGCAGGAATTGTTACAGAAAGAGGTAACTTGCCACTTCACTTCTTTATAGGTACAAGTGTTTCTTTTTTTTTCTTTTTCTTTTTCTATATATATGTGTGAAGGTGATAAAAAGTCCTATGTCGTTGGACTAAAAAACTAGTGACTCTATCCAACACTTGAGATACCATACTTTTAATGGCTAGCTTTTGAGAGTGAATTTTACCTCAAGAATGGTAACACGGTTTTCTTCGTACTATTAGAGCATGTTCCGCATGTATCTCCATGTGCAGCAGTTGCACGTGAGGGATGGTGTAGAGTTGGAAAAAAGTTACACATCGGGACTCAAAAACCAATGACTTTATATAACACTTGAGGACCCTACTTGTAATACCCTGCCCCAAAAAGTCTCACATTGCTAGTTACATTGGAAATTCCCCGGTATATAAGTGGTGACCTTCCTCCTTCTAGCATGAGGCATTTTGAGAGCAACAGTGGGTTAGCTCGCAATTGAAAGTCGTGTGGGCCCTGTGTGAGGTCCAAAATGGACAATATCATGCTAGCGAAACGGGTCGTTACAAATGGTATCAGAGCATGGTTCAACTCGCTGCCTGAGGGTGTGGGCTTAGTTGTTGTGTGTGCAAAGTTGAGGACGGCTCTGGCCTTAAGGGGGATAGTTGCATTGAAAATTCCCCGGTATATAAGTGATAGCCTTTGTTCTTCTAGAATGAGGCATTTTGGGAGCAACAGTGGGTTCGCTCGTCAATTGAAAGCCGTGCGAGCCGTGTGTGAGGCCCAGAGCAGACAATATCATACTAGCGGGACGAGTCGTTACACTACTCTCAATGGCTGACTTTTGAGAGTGAGCTCTACCTCAAGAATGTGAATATGGTTTTCTTCAATATATATTTTTATGATAGTGAATCCCAAGACCACCAACTCTCTTTGAATACGACGAGAGTGTTGGGTAAAATTTCAGATAAACGCAACCTCCCTCAAACCACAAATATTAAGTGACTACAGGACTCAAATTTAATATGCGTTTCTTGAATTGTATAAATGAGTTCAATCTAGATTATGAACAAGAATACCAATAGAACTCAATACACTATTAGAACTTGGGGATAGAAGGATGACTAGGGGAGAGGGAAACTGTCTTCCTCCATGTCTCTGTTCTCACATTTGCTTACCAATGGAGAGGGGGAAAGTGTTTCCACATTATCCCATTTTTGCTCTAAGGAGAAAATGAACCTTCTCCTCATAGTCTCCTTGTATGAATGCCAAATAGAAGAAAGTGGCTCTTTTTGTTTGCCCTACTTCCCTCTTTCATTTTCTCTGTTTAAAAAGGATTCAATTCAATTCAATTGATCCCTCTTACAATTATCTTCCAATAAAATATTCAACAAATTTGATTTTCTTAACTTCCCAATTGACTCTTTGGCATGTCCATGAATTCCTTTAAGCTTTCCAATTTAAGCTTTTCTACTGTTGAAAGTGTTCCATCTTTCAGCTCACTGTTTACTATTCAGTCCTTAAACCATAAAAAATGTAGGCAAAAATCCTATACTTACTGTAATCCCTGAATTAAAAATAAATGCAGATTATCTAAGGAAGATAATAGTGCAAGGAAGATCTTCTAAATCAACTAAAGTTGGAGAAATCATGACTGCTGAGGTTTGCTTCTCTCTCTCTCTAACATCGAACAATAGATTTTCAATTGTCTTTCCTCATTACCTTGTTTATAAAATTTGACAGAACAAGCTTGTTACAGTATCATCTGATATGAACATTATAAAAGCCATGGAATTGATGACAGGTAAGTCAAAGCACATAGGGATAGTGATTTTTTTCATGATTGATGTGTCTAGATTTGTTTAGAGCATCCGATCAATTCTCGAGACATATACAAGTCTCTCTACCCATAGAGTAATTCTAAAAGAAGTGACCCTTTGAGATAGAATGAGAATCAAATTTAGGACACCCACTTCCTAAAGCGGGTTCTTGATCCTGAGATAGTGATTTAGATTGAACTTTTCTTACTATTGGTTAATAAGATTTATTTTTTTTTGGGGTAAAATATTAAGTGATCCATAAGAGAAAATTGATGATATTGATCAATGATTGCAGAAAATCACATTCGGCATGTGCCAGTAATAGATGCAAAGGTGGTTGGCATGATTTCGATCGTGGATGTTGTTCGAACAATTGCAGAGCAGCAACGCGAAGAGCTAAAGCGTATGAATGATTACATCAAAGGAGAATACTACTGAGTAGTAAGATATAATTAGTTCATGTCCTTCTCATAGGTTCAATGTGGAATATCATTCAATGCTCAAGTGCTTCTTATTTCATCTTAATTTACTTAAGATGTACATAATCATTCATAAAGAATAGAGAAGCAAAGAAAAAGAGTCCTTGTCATGGCATGTTAGAAATATATATTGATAGTGCATACCTCTTCGAAGTATTAGATAAACTTAACATATGATTAAGGTGTCCAGGTCTCTTACCGACACACACCAAGTAACTCTACAGAAGTGGTCCTTTTAGATAGAGTAGAATTCGTACTCAAGACTCCTACCTCTTGAAGTGGGTTATTGACCATTACTTCAACTTCTTTGAGTGAACGCATATTAAAAGAAACAATTAAAATTGGAGATAGTGTTGGCTTATAAGAGGTTAACCCTTTCTAATTTCACTCCTCAATGTCTACCGGCAAGTACGGACTTTCTAATCAATTGGATCTCGCAATAGCAAATTAGAATTACTCACCTAATCCTCTCCTAACACACTAAGAAGTTATTCAATCTGAGCTGAGGATTTTGTAAGTTGGAGCAAAAGCAGTAAATAGAAAATCTCAAGCTGGTTCAAAAGCAAGTGTTGCTCAAAATAGGTTACATATACTACAATGAGTTATATTTTCAATCATAATGCAATAAAAAGAAACTTGTTTTACATAAAGGAAAAATTTTAAATCTTTTAAAATGTTAACAATTGAAGAAGAATAACTAAAAATAATATAAATTTGGTGGAAATGTATGGAATCAAAGGCTTGCCATTGTGTGGTATTGATGATTCTTATTTTCCACAAAACTTTCAAGGAATTTTTTTTAAAGGAGATTGTCTCATGTTTATTTCTACAATTTTTTTTTTTTTAAGAGTTTTAATTTTTATGGCTAAATTTTCCTGAAAACACCACAAATAAATACTTTCTTCAAAACATTATAAAGTACAGTTTTAAAAACTTGATCTAATTTTCTTAATATCTAATAATATACGTAACTGATTTGAGTCATTTATTAAATGAGTTGGCACAACCTAATTAAGTTTAAATGAGTTGATCCAACTTAATGTATTAATTAAATAGATTAACTGGATCCATCTGAGATTAAATGAGTTGACCCAACCTAACCCATTTACAAAATACGATGATGCATTGGGTCCTTGTAGTCTAAATGAGTTAATCCAACTTAGCCCATTTATTAGAAGTTTAACCTAACTTAACTCTTACTAAACTTAACCCAATTATTAAACTAGTTGACCCAACCCAAACAATCTTGAAAGGATTATCCAACCAATGAGTGACCTAAATCATTTATAAAATAAGTTAAGTAGTCCTAAGTACGTAACAAGCTTAAATAGGTTGATCCAACCGTTGACATTCGATCAAGATTAGGATATCTGACGCACACAAATCATATATTGAATAGGTTAATCCAACTCAAAACAACCTATTTACTAAACGAGTTGACCCAACTTAGATAATCCAAAATGGGTTATTTCAACATATATGTAAGATAACTCATTTATTGAATGAGTTAACATGATTCAGGTACTTGACAACAGTTATATGAGTGAACTCACTTCACCCATATTAAACTGTAGAACTAACCAATACTTACCAATCATGACTCATTAACCAAATTTTTCTTATGGAATTTAGTTAGAAACAAAAATAAAAATAAAAAACTTTTAGATTAGAAAATAAATTCTTACCAAGTCATATTTCTAAAATATAAATTCATTAAAATCTTTTTTACAATAGAATTCCTTCTTCCAAAAATCAGCAAACACGTCCTAAAGGTGAAATTCAATCCTACCTCTAAATGGTTTCACCAACAGTAATATTGGGCTAAATTTAACATACTAGAAATTAGTTAAATTAGATAACATTTAGTTTGGAAAATTATTCTGATTTAGAAGTTGAGCTTAATTCGACATTAAGTATAACTCAAAATAGACTGAAAAATGAATCCAACTTATAGAATGTTAATCTTATGTAAAGGAGAAAGAATTTGAATACAAGTTAAAAAAAAAAAAACAGAAGAAGATGCTTGCACATTTTTTTTTAAGTGTGCACAAGTCATGAGAGCGTCTATACGAGGCCCACTTTGATCTCATCCAATGTTTTTGAATATGGCCAATACATAGCATATCGGCTAAATAGTATTTTTTTTTTCTTGTGACATGTGTCGGCCACAGCGCATCAATGCGTTGGGACCTTACATCATTGCGGTTTTAAAAGAAATTTCGAAGCCCATAACGACCATTTCTAGTTCGATTCAAAGTAATTTTTGGCCCATTTTGTGAGATCCACACTGTTCAAGTTTTTGTTCTACGTTAAATCGTCGTGATCCAGAGGGATCTACGTGCACATTCATGATCACATTCGAGTTACGTCAAAATATTTGTCAAACTGGGTGTTATAGGAAAATGGACATAACTTTGTCATATGGACTCCAACTGAGGTGATACCAAAGGCTCTGGAAAGAAGACTCATAGAGCTACACAACGGGAGGTTCAAGCGACTCTTTCGGCAAACCGCATGAGGAGTAACTAATCAAGGCATATCGGTGTCAAAGTTCAACTTTCGATTTTTCAAAACTTTGGTCGTGATTATCTCATGATGCATGTCGATTTTGAGGATACTCCAGAAAAAGACTTAGTATTCTAAATGTTTATATGTAGTAAATTACATTTTCTATTTTTTTACTTATTATAAATTGTAAATTACTATTTATTGTTTATTATTTATAATTATACAATAGTATGTGTAGAATACGGTTTTTCCACTGTATTCGAAGTAGGACATGGTCTCCACTCTTCTATTGTGAGTAATATATGACCTCTACTACTATAAATAGGGATTGAGCAGAAAAATTTTCCACACTTCATTATTTAACTTGAGATAATTTAAGAGTCAAAATTAAAAAAAAAAAAAAGATAAAAATAACTCAAAATGGTCATTCTTTACGAGAAAAATAGCAAAAAATCACTAGATTTTATTTTCCATGTTTCTGGAATTTTTGGGATTTTTTCTACATTTTTTTCAAAATAATTTATAATTCTCTAATTCGTAACTTCAAAATCACATTTGAATATCTAAATGACCACAAAATAATAATACAATTACATAGAAATGAAATGAAGAATTTTCTTGATTTTTTATAATCTTCTAGAATTTTTTGAAAAAATAAAATTCAGAGGAGAGAATTTGTATCGGCCTGTAGCGGCCGATACGAGCATAAAATCACTCCGTATCGGCGCACCGATTTTTTTCCCAGGTCCCACCTAATGAATTTATTAGAAAGTCTGTATTTTAAAGTGAGAATCACTATCAATGATGTGATATTGTTTAAGCTCCAAATATTAATTACTTCAAATTAATTTCTAATCTATAAACTTGTGTGACTTTTAATATATGGTTTGATCGATAAAACCCAAATGGTTTTTTTTAGGCTCTATATTTAAGCACAAACCTTCCAAAAGACCAAAATAGTGGGCATCACATGAGAATGCTATACTGCCAGTTAGAGAGGCATGTATGCAGCTTGTATGGGCCAGGCCTCACCACTCCAAGCGTGAAGGCCCGATCCCAGGCCCTTCCATAATTGACCCAATTTTGTGATGCCCGAGCCAGCCCAAATTTAAATGTGGATTATTTGTGGCCAAAGGTTGATCCATAAGTAAAGTCTAATCTGGTCCAAACCACATTTTTGGGCTTTTAATGCAGGGATGGGCTAGTATCGGCCCAATTTGCTCCACCGATAAACGATGGCTCCGAAACATGGACTTGGAAGGTAAAATCCCTGATAATACTTATCATAACAACACAATCTTGCTTAGGAATTCCACCATACCAGGGTTTTATGTGTTATAAATCAGAATCGGTCCCTGAATTGGCTGGGCCTAAACAAAGTTGACAGTGACTCGTTCGGTACTGGGCTGACTCCAAGTCCCAACTTCTCCTGTTTGAGTATCAAATGAATTTGGATTTTAGTGCCCAAAATATTTCTAAGGGATTCTGGAAGCTGAACCCTAGTAGAAAGAAGCGTTTGTCATGAATTTTCATCACGGAAATTGATATTGTTGATGGGGATTTGGGTTTGTAAGAGAACGTCCAAGGCAAATAAATACCCTTATATAATACTCTTTCTGTCCCATTTTATTTGTCTCGTTTGAAAATTTTGTATTTTTTAAAGAACTCTTTATATAAGGCTAGCACTCCATATGATTCATCTATTTTAAACACACTTTATATTACTCTAATATAAATGAGACAACTATTTTAGGTACAATTCCAAAATCCATATAAGACAACTAATTTGGGACAGAGTAAGTTTTTTGTATGAGCTGAGAATATGCTTCTATAAATATGATTGACTTGACCCAATCCAACCTAAAATTGCATTTGGGTGAAAGCTTAAAGCAAATCTGAAAATTTGTAAATTCATTGAAATAGGAACAATAGTCCCCCCTTGTCATCTTCTTCTCTCTTGGCTCTTGCTTTCATTAAACAAAGAGGACCCTAACATCACAAAAGTAGAGTTACCAATCTATCCTCAATGTATGCATTTGCTTGTGATGTGATTTACCTGAATTCTTCTTTACATTCTCCTATCCTAGGTTGGTGTGGCCTCATATATAGAATTTCCCAAGGGTGAAACTTAGGATTGGGTTTTTTAATCCGACTTTGCATGACATGATTCAAGAAATCAGAGGGTTTGGTTATGCATTTGTATATTTTGAGGCAGGGCAGATTAGAAAAAAACCTGCATGAAATTTGAATTAGATTGGGTTGAGAAATTTACAATCAATCTAGTTCTACTCGACCTGAAGTGCATCAAGTTATAAAACAGTAGCAATGATTTTTCTTATGCCTTAGCCCTCTTATTCCTCAGAGTTCTCTCTGGCGACTCTCCCTTGCGTCTGTGCCTTCCCAAACTCAATATGCTCGTCGTTTTTACATTGGTTTCCATGGATGAAAGATCGACTGGATCTTCCCAGAAGCTAGATTGATCTCTGCTTCCTTTTAATACAAAAATCATCCCTCAAACTGTATGGAAATTCTCTTAAAAATCAGCCTGAACCCATGTCTCTTGCCCAGCCAAACAACGCCCTTCCACTTTCGTTTCTACGTTGTATTTCTATGTCGTTTGTAGTGGATTCTTGAGGTTGGTTCTTTCTCTATTGCTGTTCAAAACAACACTAAAAAAATAACGTTATATTGCATAGTGCAATGCTAATGGATAGGGTTGAAACTCAAGTCAGATTAGTTAAGGTCAGCACTTGAGTTGCGTCAAGTCAAAAATTTAATTTAGGTCTGGTTTAATAATTCAAGTCTGATTGAATAATTTTGACATGAGTTGAATTTGATTTATTAAAATCTAGTCTAACCACTCGAGTTTCAGCCCTTGAATTTCCAATGATGGACTTCTTCGATGCTCTTACTTTCTACGTTCTCTTAACTCTCATAAATCCCTAACGTACAAATCCCCAAACGAATTAACCTTATCATATAAAGGTGCGGCATTTCTACGAAAGTAGGCTCTAAGATAGGGTTATAAAAAACGTCCCCTGATACATCTTGGTGGATACAGGTGTATCGACCATACGTATCGTTGCGACGATAAATCGGGGACACATTTTTTTTTATATATATTTTTCTGAAAAAAATGAGAAAAGTAGAGAAAAATAAAAACCTAGCACACATATTTTTGTCAAAAATATTATTTTTATGGAGTATTTTTTCAATTTCAATGGAAAATATATATATTGAAATTTCAGCCCGAAATTTAGGCTAACTTTCAAAAATTTCAGCTGAAAGAGGAAATTTATTAAATTTGTATGAAAATTTCAGCATAAATTTCTAAAATTGTAGCTAAAATTTCATCCAAAATATTTGAAAATTTCAACTTAAGTTTCAACTGAAAATTCATTTTAACCGAAATTTCGGCCTCAAAATTTTTAAATTTCAATCAAATTCTAAAAATTTTAGGTAAAAATTTCAGCAGAAATTTTAAGTTGAAATTCAACTGAAAATTTTCAAAAGTTTAACCTAAAACTTCCATTGAAGATTTCTAAAATTTCACCCAAATTTAAAGCTTCACACATAATGCAAGATTTAACCTGAAAATCAATCAGAATTCAGAACGGCATTTATCAAAAAAATAAAAAAATTGAAAACGATCAATACTATGTCCGTATATCGTATCGGCCGATATGAGATGTTTCGATATAACTAATATGGTACCTATATGGATGATACGATGATATCAATGTATATAAAATCAATACGTATCGGACGTTTTTTCTACCCCTAATTTAAAACAATGTTCCTTTCACACTGCAAAATGCATATAGATAACAATTTTTTGTAAAGATAAATTCTTAAGTACTCGTGTATGTATGCACATTTACGTGACTAATGAGAGAAGTTAAAATATAACAAAAACATTTATTGTAGATGTACTCTACCAATGAGAAACCGGTGTATATATATCAACTAAATACCTAAGAAAAGCCCTTTTCAAAGATGTTGTAATAGACTAGGCAGAATTATACTCGAGTCGATTATCTGAAGCAAACCTAAGCATTTTAAATGTGTAAGATTTAAAATTTTGTAACCCGAATTCAAAATAGACCATGACCAACTAACTCGTTTAATAAACGAGTAACAGGTTGAGAATTGTTGACCTACCCACATAAAACTTGACATATTGCCAAGTCTACTTTGAAGTAGCGTGCAAAAATTGACTCAAACAAATAACCGAATCTAAACTCGAGCATTTTAAATGAGTATGAGTTTAAAATTTTGTGACCTGAATCGACTAACCCATTTGATAGATAAGTAATTAGTTAGAAAATTGTTGACTCGAAATCAAATAAAACCCGACTTGACTTGACCCGACTCGTTGTGAGGTCAACATTCTAACCCAGTTTTTTTCAAAAAGTAAAAAGAAAAATTGCATAAGATCTACTTCAATGGCGTGACATTTCTTGGAAAAGGAATGTTGGTTCCTAAAGATGATGGCTAACAGCTCTCTCCCTCTTTCTCTTTAGTGGCTAAAATTCCATAGAACAAGCAACAGCAAATGCCAGTTGTTTGGAAAAGTTGAGTGGGAACAAGATTGATATTGATGAGATTAAGCTCCAACTTTCAACCAAAGTGGGGCATGAGAAAGAAAGGCAAAATCATCTCTCCCTTCCAAATAAAGGAAAGGAATCAATGGATGACACTAGGCCCACCTTCCCCATCCATTACAAAAGTAGCAAAATTAAATGAAAGGAAGCTCCTCACTCCTCACCTTTTCTTCTTCATATTTTTTCTTGGTTAGATTGGTAAAGATATCAATTTAATATATCTATCTCAGATGGATCGACCATATCTCAAATTCTACATCGATCCATCTCAATTCTTAACGTTTCAAAGACATACATGCATCTGTATCCTCATCATAGAGAACTAGATAGGCTTCTACGCTCAAAGTACACTGATACACAGAAACCACCCACAAATCATATGTATCAAATAAGTCTGAGAAAAGTCGAACTGAAGACCTCTAGTCTAATTTTATAAGCTTAAACCAACCAAGCTACCCGTACAGGTTAAGTTGAATTCAAATTTAGTTCCGAAATCAAAGAATTGAATAATTATCTGGGTCCAACTTAAAATTTTGGCGTAGTGCAAATGACTAGGAATTATCTGCCACTAATATACTAAGTGTGATTGGGAACTGATTAGGATCAACCAATTTCATTGATTGTGAGTTATTTAAGCTTGCTCCCATTGACATTTTGTTGATGCAAGTATGAGTTGACTCAGGCTCGGTCCTTCTTGAATCAGAGATTGAATTAATCTTTTATATATTGTTCAATTTATTTTCTCCTGGATCGTTGTTGGGTGGATGTTTGTTGCCTTCTTTTTTCTTTATTCTCTTCTTATTTTCGTTTATTTTTCTTTTCTTTGGCTCTAAGTATATATCTCTTATACTCGGATCTCTCTTTGTACTCTTTGTATCTCCATCTTATTTTAATGATATTTAGTCAATGTTTCAAAAAAAAGTTGTTTTCTTCCTACTATTTGATCCAGTGACATCTTTAGTTTGGTTGGACATGGAAATAGTTGAAGCTTAGACATTTTGGAGCTTCAAAACAAATATGAATATATATATATATATATATATATATATATATATATATATTTATATTTATATTTATATATATATATATATTCATATTTGTTTTGAAGCTCCAAAATGTCTAAGCTTCAACTATTTCACACACTACTGCTCTCATTCATATTTAGTCTTTACACTAAGGGAAAAGAAGTTAGTGGATTAGCAGATTTGGATCGAACTTGATCTGAATTTGCAAGAACCTCAAACATCAAACGTGTGTTTTGAATTTGAGAGCAGACCCAAATCTAAAAGACTGAAAATTTTGTATCCAAATCCTTTTTATGTCAGTATTGAATTTTGAATGTCCATTTACATCCTTGTTGAGACCCTATTGATTCCATAGATAGTTTTTGAAGTTGAAGACAATGGAAAGAGTTTTCAATCTTCTTAATTATCAAATAAATGGCTCCATATTTCTCATTGTAATTTGGTGGTTTTGCCCAATTCAATTCCGGCAGACACAATGGTGTATCTCTGCACATGAAGCTAAGATCTCCAGCCAGACTGACCATGCAAAGTTGGGTGTACCCAATTATAGCTTCAATCTCACATAAATTTGGTTAATATCTATCTTGGAAATTAGATTCACCAATCCAAACAATTCATATATCAGCAAGTAATGTGTCATTGTCAAGAGGGGGAGGAATAACAAGCCTTTTGAAACTCTCTCTGATGAAGAAAGCAACAGTTTGGCCCACCAATTGGCACCCACCTCCATCTCCTTCCATGGCTGATGGCCCCCCCCACCACACTTCAATTTTCCTTCCTCTAAAACCCACATAAAAACCCCTTTAGGTACCTGTGGTCCTCTTTCTCATGTCCCATTGCCTCTTGCATTCTACACGTGGCATCATCATTAAAGGGTGGAATTACGTTACGCGACAAGACTAAAAATGGCCGCACTAAAGAGAACTTAATAGCCCCAATAGATGAGAAAATGAGAACGAGAGAAGAAAATCAAAAACAACCATCATGTGAAATTGAGGAAGCCAAGAGATAAAGGGTACAAAGTACAAACAGAGGGAGGCAATGCAAGACTTGGAGAATTAGTAAGAAGGCATATTGGATGGTGGTGTTCGGAGGCAAAGGTTTAGGATAGTGTAAACTAGAGGAGTTGAACTCGAAAGGCTGACTGCAAATGGATGTAGAAGTAGCATTTTGACGTTAACGATGATGATGAGGTGTTACCACCATTAGAGAACAGAACTTGCACAGTTTTCACTAGAATGGCTACTACCCTCAAATACTACTGATTATGCTTTCTAATATCACAGTAATGTGTGCTAAAACAATGGATAGACAAGGAAAGATGACGGCTAATAAGGTATTTTGATCATTATTACTAGGATGCAGGTATAGATACAAATATATATATATGCTCGGAGAAGAATCAGCATCTCCAGCAATGAGATATTGCTCTTCCAAGAAATCTTTGATATTTTAGATCACATTTCCATCTTGAGATTGTTGACTTCTAAGTTATCTGCAAAATGAATAACAAAAATATTCAGATCCATGAACATCTTGATGATTGGTAACTTATGCAATCAAGGGCAGAAATTTCTTTAGTATGTTCAACAATGGTTAGGTAGGTCGATTCCAATTTTCACCCAAGCTAGGATACAAGGACTAAATGACTTGTCATGAATAAAGATCGGATGTGAAACCTTTTTACTACAATGCAATGTACAATTTTTTAGACTCATGAGAGACAGCTGCAATCATTAAAATAAGGTGATAAGTGTTAAAAGCATCCATTGCAGGCTACTGTGAAAGGTCCCTTAGTGCATAAAAGACTCTAAAACAGATACCATATGGTGAAATTTAACGAAGAAGTTCATTTTAGGATACTGGGTATCCAGCCCAAAAACTAGCATGTTAGGTGGAGTGATCTAAGTCATTTATAAATCCCTAGATCTCCCTCTACACTTCCAATCACAGCCCTAACAATCCCCCCTCGAACGAGGTCAGCCATCCCATCCGCCTAGGGGATCTCCTGAGTCCACATGAGGTAGGCTAAGACCTACCTCTGATACCAATTGTTAGGACTTTGGTATCCATCCCAAAAGACCAGCATGTTAGGTCGAGTGACCTAAGTCCTTCATAAATCCCTAGACTACCTCTACACTTCCAATATGAGACTCGTTCGCAGCCCCGATAGTTCATACTAGAGCATTCTTCTCATATAAATAGCAACTCCTCTTGCATATCACAAGCATGCATACATCATATGTTTCATTATTATACACTCTTTCGATGATATTACTTATAATCAAAGATATAAGTGATTAATTATTGAAAATGACTCTAGAGAATTGTGTGCCAGGATAAGGCAAGGTTTTAATATTTCCATAGAAATTCCCACATGAAGCTTAGAAGCACCAGTAGTACAGGCAGTGTTCAAAGATCAGAAGAAAGTATAATTCAGACAGGTATATGACCAGGTTTTCCCTAAACTGGTGTAGTAGATGGTTCAGTCTGATATGAGCAACTGCATAGATCAAAACCACCCAAATTCAGCTATATGGTTTGTTCATTTTAAGAATGATTACAAATTCATTGACCCATTACCAATTTTTCCTCTCATTCATAAGTAAGAAGGCTTTATCCAATAAAAAAAAAAAGGAGATTATGTCATGTTAATTACCTGTAAATGTCTGAGACGGAAAAATAGATAGCTTTCCTTGTTGGAAGTCTGCATTGTAAAGGGATAGTAGATCGATCTCCCAAGTATTTGAAGATGATCCATGGGCCTGTCACATAATTAGAGTGATAAAAGATGAGTACTGAAATGTCAATGCACCCAACTAATTGTCTATTTTGATGAAAAGAGGAAATGCTAGAGTAGATGGAATACATGAAGGTACGCATCAGATGTATCTGGCAACGATACAGGCATGCTTGTTGACCTACGGAGTGCCATCTCAGAGGGATTTATGGCCATGTCTAATCCCCAAGATGTTCCTTGATGAATTGGATTGAACTGAAGAAGTGCTGGATTTGTTAATTCCGGAGACACCGCTACAGTTGACAAACTGCCATTGCAACCCGAGAACATCTGTGCATAATTAATATAAGGTCTTGACATTAGTAAATCTTCTCAACAGAGAAAAAATATAAAAATTGTTACAAGTTGAAAAATGCAATGTCCCTTTCAAAAGGGTTTGTGCAAATCTAATTGTTTGGTCAACTATGGGAAAGCTTCTGGTTGCTTTCCCTTTATTCTTTGTGTTCTACATTTTAGCATCTCATGAAAATCATTTTAAAGTGGTTGCAACTTAATTTTTTTTTTTTTTTACCTCCTTTGTGAAGAAACTATCGATGTTAAAATCAAGCCTTGGATTCACAGCAGCAAGTTTCATGGACAAGAACTGCAGATACAAATCCCCAAGAAGTGCTTGCTTAGAAATGCAAAGAAGAAGAAAACGAACAATTACCTGAAGAACAAAATAATTAAATTTTTACCTCTACTTGTCTTTGAAGAGACTGTACATAATTGATGATTTCATCGAGCATTCCAGCCTTTCCAGTGATTTTGTTGCACCCAGGAACCAAATCCTGGAGAAATTTCATCCTTTCACTGATCTTTTCCCTTCTCACCTGTATCCATTGCCACATCACTCAGAAACAGTAGCTCAAAAATTATGAATACAAACATCTTAAATAAAAAAATAGTATGAAAAGCTGGTTCAATTCAATTTTCAGTTGGCTTGGAATTTTAAATACTTTATGGGATCGACTCGATCATTTGAACAAGTACCCAAATTGTATTGATTAGTATCAAGGTGGAAAAATCAACAAAAACAGGCATCAGATGAAATGAGATACTGCATTATTGTAACGGGATAACCACAAATTAAATCTCGATTTTCCCATCCAAATCAGATAGATCTGCAAAATGACCCAACTTAAAAAGAGTGATTGGTTTGAAATTAACCCTAATTGGATCAAATAGATCTAATTTTGGGTAAATGGTGGCTTCCAAATTTTAATAGAAGAGTGTGAAATGGGAATCATGGTAACAGAAATTGGAAGTCAGGAATGCTCAAACTTACTCTTTCTGCCAAACTATGGCTGTCAGTGGCTTGACCTCGCCGAGCTCGAACATGGATATAGTCAGGCTTCTGAACCTCAGAAACTTTTGAATTCTCCTTTGAAGTATCAGCAGAAGTTTCCCTGTTGCTGCTGCTGTTGTTGGTGGCGGTGGTGGTCGTGGTAGTGGTGGCAGTGGCATTTGCTTTAGACTCTCCCTCTTTTGCATCTCCTCCTTTTATTTTCTTTTCGCTGGTTTCCTCTGCTAAACCATTATCCTAGTGACAACAACAACAGAGCTCTTTTGAGTCCTTGCTCCACATTTCATTCTACAAATAGATTGAGAATTACAAGTTTCCAAATTTCAAAGATTTTTTTTTTTTAAGAACTCCCACCAAATGACACTGGGTTCGTCTCCCTCGATGTTCCAGACATGAAGAAAACCTCCTTCTGTTTCTTGGTCTTTACCAAAAGTTCAAATTTTGGAAACTTTTCTGTATTCAGTTCCAGACATGTTTTCAGTGA
Source organism: Chimonanthus salicifolius (assembly GCA_013350335.1). Lineage (NCBI taxonomy): Eukaryota > Viridiplantae > Streptophyta > Magnoliopsida > Laurales > Calycanthaceae > Chimonanthus > Chimonanthus salicifolius. Next base: position 52,519,442 of record CM023538.1, read on the forward strand.
TTGGGAAATTATTCTTCTCACTTTGTCATTCAAATGAGACCAAAAGGACTTCTCCATTGGAGCAATTGATTCAAAAGAAACAGGAGACAGTTGTATAACACACCTTCAAACAGGAAGCCTTATCCGCTTTTCGCTTCTTAAAGCTCTCTTTCCGAACCAGAGACGCCTTCTCTGGCAATGCCAAACCTCCACCCTTCTCATTTCTCGCAGAGGCATCCACTGCAGTAACATTCCCACGCAAAGGACAACTTAACGTCCTAGAAATGGTGGAATCCAGGCCCCGCAAATTCGCCACTGCTACGGCCGCTGCCGCAGAACCAGCAGAGAGAAACCCTGTCTGGGTAGCGGGCATTTGGAATTTGTTGTATTCTGGCCACCCGCTTCGCAAACTGGGCCATTCATTCTTAGCAAGCTCTTCAATAATGGACAACCCCTGCGGAGTCTCTATCGGAAAAGGGTGGAGATTTTGTGTTGAGAGATGTGGCAGGGTATGGTGATGCGCTTCTGGGAAGTAGCTCTGTTGTTGCTGCTGCTGCCATTTCAGTCGAGCGTGCTGCCTTTCCAGCACTGTTAAGTCTTCACTCATGTGCATTTCATCTAATGCTCTGTTCATATCTCAGAGTGAGACAGACAGTTGGAATTAAACTTTAGAGACAATTTAGAGCAAACCCAGATTACAAAATACTCTTTTTAGAGAGAGAGAGAGAGTTGTGATTTTGGTTCAGTTTACACTAAGCTATAGAGAAAATTTGGAGCAAACTCGGATACAAAATGCTCTTTGAGACGGAGGTAGCTACAGAGGAAATAAGAGAGATGCGCAAGGTGAGAGAGAGAAAGAGGTGGGTTTGAACTTTGAACTGTGAATGAAAAGGAGACGTGGGAGTGAGCAGAGAGAAAGAGAGACACGAGGAAGTGATGGGATGGGAAATGGGGGAGGAGTTGCAGGTGCTAACGTACGTTGTTGAAAGAATCTGATGCCCCAACCACTCTCTTTCTCTTTGTCTCTGCTGATTTGTAAAAGCAGGAAATTAAAGAGAAGAAAGTACTCGATTGATGAAAGCAAAACACTGTTTTCGTTCTTCCTCTGCACCTCCTACTTTTTATGTGGAGACGAGAGAGAGAGAGAGAGAGAAATTGTGAGTGAAGGCAAGCAGAGATTGAAAAGGGGTTGGGGTTTATAACCAGGAAAAAGCCCCTCTTTTGCCCACAATGTTTCATCTATCTACCCTTTCTGCCCAACGGTCACTATTTAGCATTCCTCTCTTCGCGTCCACTGTTTTAAAAGCCCGTGACCCAAACTGTCCGGGTTCAATAAGTTTCAGTCAGGGTTAAAATTTAGTCAAACTCATTCAAATTTAGGTCAGGATGTTATAAGTTATATTAAATTATTAATTAAATATAAGACAAATTTGTATTTTTATAAACAATTTAAATAATTGAGATCCACAATTAATCAAATAATTGAGATACACAGTTAAATGCAAATTAAACAATCATATGCATGTTTGGAAATTAAATTTGATATTAATTCGATTCGACATTCGTTGAATTTTAAAATCAATTTGATTGAAGAATTATAATTTAATCTGTAATAGAAAAATTGCAAGACAAAAAATTAACTTCATTATACAAAAATTAAAGCCTAAATACTTGGATTGAATTCTATTTTAAAATATAAATCTAAATTAAAATTCAAAGAACTTAAATAGGACTCACCTCAATCAGGAGACTAAAAAAAGCCTTATACAAATATTCAACGAACTATCCAAAGTAAAGTTTGTGATTTTGTGTGGACTTTGGATACACCAATTTCATTTAATGGAAAAACAATTAAGATTGCATTTTTTTTTTGTAATTTTTTAACTCAATGTCATATGATATATATGTTCTAAGAGATTTGCACATAATATAAAGAATTTAAATCTCATCTATCTACGTATCAGCTGATATATATCAGTTTTGAAAATATATATCGGCCAATATTGGTGGGTTTAGTAAAGAAAAAAAAATAAGAGAGAAATATATCGATTGAGATATCGACCAATATCGATATTTATACCCTTGTTTTAACTTATATGACTAAAAGTTAAAGTTTGAAATCTTAAAATTCTAATTAACCCAAAATATAAATGAGTCAATTAACTTAAATGAGTGCTCAATTTAAATAAAAAAGTTTGTTATAATTCATTGACTCATTCTAATTGACTTAAAATCTTATGTAGTTAAATCAACTTAAACTTATTTAATTTTTATATCATCTTGAAAGCCATAAAGAAAACTAAGCCTTAAATGTACTTTTTCTTTTTCTTTTTTCTTTTTCTAAAGGCAAATCTACAATACATCCATTGGGCAATTTGTTTCGATGTACAAGTTTTACATAGGGCTTAGTTTGGAACAAGCTCAAGCCTTCTAAAATGTTAACTTTTTTATTTAAATTTAGGTTAGATTGTAAAAATACCTATTTAATCTTTCTATTTTCACTTTAAAATTTTCCATTTTAGAAAACTAAGTAGACTTTATGATAATCCATTTAATTATTTAATTTTTTAGTTATTGAGTGAGTTCCACCTTTTAACACAATCCATTAAACACCAACATTCATCATAATCATAATTTAGATATATCTATTTAAGATCGATTTTAGGAGTTCCATTTGTTCATTTGATCCCATGATAAATTATATGGTCAATGACTTCACTTTCTGACATGTTTTATGTAATTCTTTCTTCATATTTTTTATAATATATTTCAGTATTCAAAACTTGCATAGTTGTTTTACTGAAAAAGCCAATTTTCAATCATGAGTAGGGTTGAAACTCGAGTTGGGACATTTTGGATTTTAATAAATTTAATCCAACTTATGTCAAAATTGATTGGACTCGACCCAACCCGACCTAAGTTGCTGACCCAAATTACTCAACCCGACTTTGCCGGAATTTCTGACTCGAGTCAACTCGAGTGTTGTTTTATAATTTGGTACACGCAAGTCGAATCAAGTTATATCGGGTCAGGTTGAGTTGATTTTAAATTTCTCAATCCAACCTGATTCAAATTTCATACGGGTTTTATTTCATAATCGGACCCAACCTGAAATATACAAATACATAATCCAAATCCACCGATTTCTCAGATTAGGTCATGCAGGTCAGGTTTTAACCCTACCCAATTATCACCATTAATAATGAGGGATTAGTTTGATGGTCAAAATATATCTTTATTTGTGAGAATTCTTGAGATCAAATATTTTTCAACACAAAAAGTATCACTCTCTATTATTTTATCCTCAGCGTATATAAATTGAAAGATTTACTCGTACTTCAAAGATTAATCAGAGAACATAGCCGGAATACCTTTTATCCTAAAAAAAAAAATTAATTCTCCTCTTTTGAAAAATGAAATAAAAAACTAATTAAGAAAACCACGACATAACCAGTAGCTAAGGACCTTGAAATACAGGGGGCCCGGTGCCATCTGATTCAAGGTATCAGATTCTAGGCTACATGTCCCTGGCTTAAATAGGCATTGGCAGAACTTGAAAATCTTGAATTTCTGACAATTGAAGCAACCATAGAAACTCTGCTCCGTCTCTTCCATGATTATTTTCTTCTTCAGGTCACTGGTCACTAGTCACCAGTCACCAGTCGTGCCTGCCGTGTTTTTCTCCGAAGTCGTACTATCGTAATCATTTGAGTGCGCTAATAAAATGCTGGGAAATGGTTTAATACAGGTTTTCATCGTTTTTCCTTCTAAATGATTCTGCAAATTGAGATGCTGAGTATGTATAAAAGTACATTTTAGAAAAAAAAAAAAATTACCTCTAAATCATTTTAAATTTCAATGTCAAAACTGCTAATTGATACGAGCGCTATGAGATGAGATAATTTTTTTTTTAATTTACATATAAGAAAATTAAGAAAATAATTCAAATTTTATAAATGATTGACATATATATATATATATATATTGATTCGTTCAAATAAACAGTTTGCTTCATTCGAATGAAATTTGGTTCATTTGAATAAAATATTATTCATTTAAATGAATCAAACTATTCATTCGAACGAACGAAAATTATACTGAAGTGTAAGAATGAACTGAAAGTTTGTTCGAATAAATTTATACGCGAGAGTAGAATGATAATTTCACCTAAAAATTTGAAACTAGGTGTGTAGAGATAGATTTATTGAGTGTCTATATGGCTCCTCAAAAAAATTGTCTCTTTTGTTCTTTTCAACCATAAAACAAAATTTGACAATAGAGAGCCCCACCCTTTCTACAGACGGAGTAGGCGGCCGTCTAAGACCCCTAAATAGATAGGGCCCTTGTGTCCATAAACTTTTTATATAGGTCCAAAAAATTAAAAAATAAACCCAGTAAAATAGGTCCAAAAAATTAAAAATTAAAAGTAAAATAGGTCCAAAATAATAAATTTTAAATAAGACTTTGTTATAAATTTGATTATGATATTTTATCTAGATGTTTCACACTTTTTAAAAAAGAATATATAATTTTATTTTTTATAAATATATAAAAAGTCCATCTTAAGAGTTCGCCTAAGACCCCTAAAATCTCAGGACCGACACTAACAATAGAGACATTCTTATTCATATTTTTAGACTGTATTTGAGGTTTTAGCAAAGATCACTAGGTTAGATGGTATCGGATTGAGGACTTTATAAATCTTACATGTTATATATAATATTTTTTACTTTTAAAAATAATTATGAATTCGACAAAATATCCGGTAAAATTGAAATTTTATTTTAAGTCTTAAATTTTATTTAAAAAATCAATTTCTAATATTTGGTCTCAGCAGTTGAAATTACCAAGCATTTTTAAAGAAAGGTCTTTGGCCGGTCCAATCACGTTAGTACATGGATAGGGTGGAGTAGACAAGTTGGGTAAAAGAATCAAAGGCAAAGGAACTATGAGTGTTGGAAAGGACTGAGAACTATAGATGCAATAGGAGGCTTGACCCCGGCGATCCACTCAAAAGAAGGTTAGGTTAAATAATGTTTAATCAGGTTGACCCATAGTCAAATTCAGTTAAATTCGTGATATTAATATAATATTATAAATAATATTAAATTATTAACTAATGTTATCGTTGAAGTGGGGTTTGAAGATATTTAACAAACTTCTATTAAATTATTAACTCTCACGAACACAATTGTAAATACCAAAAGTTAATAATCCAAAAAGTATATTTTCAAAAGAACCAACATTTTCATATTCATTTTCTTCATTTTTAAAAATCAAGGGTTTTTAAGAGTCATGAGTTTATTAGATAAACCGAGTTGATCTACAGGTCATAAAGGGTTTTAATCCAAAAAGGTTTTAAATAATTTGACCCTATGTTTCAACCGGGTCCTGGTTGACTGCGAGTCAACCCATGTGTTAGGTCGGGTTTGATAACATCGCTGAAAACTAATTCTGCCTTTGATCGCAGAGGTGTTACCGTAGACAAATGGTGGGAAAGACTCAACATGACTATGGAGAAGGGGTTTTCCAAATGTAACCACCCAAATGTAAGCACCAAGAGCGGTTTCAGATCACAATCATGGACAGGGGTACCAAGGGGAAAGGTGCAAAACAGATAGGTGCCTTGACTCGAAAGATGTGACAAATCGAGTGGAGACTAGCACAGACGTTAATTGATAACAGTTGTGATAAATATCGTTATTGAAATATTATCGGTAATTATTAATAGTAGAATATTTTTAAATTTTTATAAAAAATTTAACGGAAAAAATCTTATAGAAAATAAATATTTAAAAAATAATTAAAATAAATAAATAATTCTCATCTAACATTTCTTAAGGAAAAAAAAAATTCATACAATTCGACATGAGTTCATTATTAAATATTATATCAAAGTCATCCAATATCAAAATAATATTAAAAAATACAAACATCTACTAAGAAAGCTTAATTTGAACTCTGAAAGACCAAATTGAATTGATAGGCGATGAAGGGTTAGGAAAAAGAGCTCAAAAAATAAGGTAAGTCTTTCTATTATTTTCTAGAAGTACTTTAATTAAATTATACTGGTATCATATAATTTACAAATTATTCAACTAATTCATATTATATAATTAAAGATACTCTAATTATATATAATACATATTTGACATGAATATATGAAATACATACTTTATATTATATAATATAATATACATATTATTTACTTTTTATATTATATAATATATACTTAAATATTTTATAAAATAATTGATATAGGTCTAAACATAGAAGATTCAGAAAAAGATAAAAAGATGAAAGATTTTATAAATATTTTATTAATATTTTTTTGAATTAAAGTATCTTATAAATAAACAAGTATTTTAAAATAATTTTCTAAAGTTAGTTTTCTTCTAATTTTTTTATAAAAAATTAAAAATATAGCTTTAAGTCTTTCTATTAATTTTAAATACTTTATAAAAATTATATAAAACATACAAATATATTAAATTTATTTAATAATTTAGCAAATATTTGGTCTCCTCATTTTTCAACTGGAATATATTATACCTATACAGCTCCATTCTTGAATTTTTGACATATCTACTTTTTATGACTGAATTTTTAATTGTATTTTTCCAGAAAAAATCAAATCATATACAAATAATTTCCTTTTATATTTTTGTCATTCATCAAATTCCTAACTATAATCTTGGATAGGACCGGAGGAGTAGAGCCACATTTTCTTACCCAACGAACTAATTTAACCAATTCAATATTAACTTAAGAAATTAGGATTTATTTTTTTAGAATAACTAAAATTAGATGTATAATAATTTGAAATTATTTAATAAATAAGTTGAATTTAAACTCAAAGTTTAAAATAATTTAACTAAAAATCTAATTTATGTATCTTTAAAAAAAGTATTATTTCACTTATTCAATATTTTAGCTTGTATTTCAAAAAAACTCTAATTTAATTTGATTCACTATTTTCTAAAAAATAAATTCATCAACATGCGTAGGACTCAATGGAAGATAAATTCAATCGTGCGTGACTGCCTGAGGGCGTGTGAATGGAGAGCAATGGGATGAAATTTTTACCTTTAATGTAAATTTACCATTTCTTGCGTTAATGCATTTAATGGTAAATTCTCCTTTTTAACAGCAGTTGTGATAATAACGCATTTTTAACGCGAAAAAATAAAAAACGAACGCAATATTTGTAAAGTGATTGATAAGGACCACATGGTCATGTTTATCTGGTTTGGGGACTAAGAACATGTGTTGCTCCAATAATGGTGCAGGGAGGAGGAAGACTACAAAATAGGTAAACTTCAGAGAGATATAGATAAGATCGGGAGTTGAAAATTTGGTATCAGTCGCAAAATTCCTCGCTATATTTTTTTTTAAATTAAAACCATCGATATTGGATGATATCGGCGATATATATCGGATATCACTTGATATCGGCAGATATCTCCCCTGGATTAGACAATCGTATGGAGGACAAAACCGAGACACAAAGGGTTAAGTGCACATGAACAGGAGGACAGAAAGATTAGATTATATACACCAACGTGAAAACGATTTGAGGAGGGTGCAAATAGATCTGAATATTTCTAGTTCGTCATTCAGAAGTCAAGTTCATTAGGAGTTACTGGTCGCGGTTCAATAAGAACTGAGAAGAGAGCAACCAAATCATCAGATCTAAAATAGATTTGAGGTGCAGTAAGCTAGCTTGGTAAGGTAAGCAAGTCGGGATAAAATCTGATGGGTACAGAATGCAAGACAACTGAGACCAAGAATTGAAATTGGATAGACGATGAACAAAGTGTTGGCTAGAAATGAGGGTTGCATTTGACTCCAATCGAGAGCGAGGCGCTCACGATCGCCGGTGAAACTTACCGATTGATACTATGTTAGATGAGAGAAACGATAACAATTACTTTTTATTATTTCACTGAATAAGAGTCAAATTTATAAAGTACATAAATGAATTTTGATAAATACCATACTACTGTCTTAAAAAATAACCCATGATCCTAACTTTCCAATTGCATAATTTAAAAATAATTCAGGGAGCAGAAATACAAAAGAGAAAGCAAAGATTCTTGATTAGAGCATGTTTATGGATTTAACGACAAATCTCTTGGAATGAAGATAGCTTGTTTATTATAGGCCACTGGTTAAAAGGAAAAGCCTTCACAAGGCTTATGCTTGGTCAAATAAGACGGGCTAAAATTCCATTTGAAGTAACATAATATGATTTGGATGTCATCAAAAGATCTCTTCACGCGGAGAAGCGTCAAGGCTTCCAATTTGACATGTCAGCATGATGACGTGGAACGAGATGTAGCTGAATGGGGTTTTCTCTTGCAGAAGAAGGGTGTTGGAGTGAGAGAAAACTGAAACTAAGATCAATGAAAAATTAAGAAATTTTTTTTTTTCTGAAGATTCTCCTTTTTAATTAAGGTCCTGAAATAAAAAAAAAAAAAAAAAACTACTAAAAATGGAAGGCAAGGAGAAAGTGTCATGGTCTTGCCACTTTTGGCAGTAGTAAAATAAATTAATAATATCTTATAATTTCTTTCACTCTTACTCAAATAGTAGGGCTGAAATTGGGTGGGTTGGGTTTTAAGATCCGAGTCAATATTTATGGAATCTGACCTGAGCTATTGACTCGAAATTCTTGACCCGACCTAAATTCTAACTCTATTCAACCCGAATTCTGATCCGATCTGCATTCTGAACCTATTTTAGCCTAATTTTATCCAGTTTGAGTCGGGTCGGGTTGGATTAACTTGAAAATTCTTCAACCCGACCAATCCGACTGAAATTTCATGCAAATTTTTGTCTTCTCAACCTGACCTGACTCGCATGACCCAACCCACATGATCTCTCAAATCGAGTCATACGACCCGACCCGAGTTTCACCCCTATCAAAGAGGAGCAACTATTTTACTCTCGAGTTACACTTTCAATGAATTTAGTTTAACTTTCCTATTTATGGATAAATTAGAGTGGGTCTGGCTGTGATAAAATTAATGGCTGAAAAATTCTATTGAAGCTGATTTCAATTGACTCTTATCCAAATGATTCTATATTCATTAATTTTATTTATTGTTTTTGATGAAATTGGTTAATGGGTCAAAAATAACTTTGAAGTTTTAAAGGAGATTTTATTATTTAATATACTATTCACGTTATTTTTTAAACACTGTGTATTTTCAAAATTTCTCAAATTGAATATCCGGACTAATTACGATAACCTGATAAATATACTTTAAGACTTCAAGGTCTTTTGACACTCCTAAATGTGTTTTCGGCACACCCTAGGGATACCTTTATTTGTAAAATACTGTGTTTTAAATATTTAGGACTGTCAAAAGACCTTGAAGTCTTAAAGTATTTTTATCAGATTATCGTAATTAGTCCGAATATTTAATTTGAGAAATTTTAAAAATACACAGTGCTTAAAAAATAACTTTAAAATTTTAAAGAAAATTAATTCATTCGGATGAATCTGATGAATCAGTGATTCATCCGAATAAATCACCAATAGAACGAATCAGTTCTAATGAATCGATTCATTCGAATGAATCAGTGATTCATTCGAATGAATCTTGATTTTCTTTAAAATTTTAAAGTTATTTTTTAAGCATTGTGTATTTTTAAAATTTCTCAAATTAAATATCAGGACTAATTACGATAATCTGATAAAAATACTTTAAGATTTCAAGGTTTTTTGACACTTCTAAATATTTAAAACATAGTATTTTACAAATAAGGGTATCGTAGGGTGTGTCAAAAACACATTTAGGAGTGTCAAAAGACCTTGAAGTCTTAAAGTATATTTATCAGATTATCGTAATTAGTCCGGATATTCAATTTGAGAAATTTTAAAAATACACAGTGTTTAAAAAATAACTTTGAAATTTTATAGAAAATCGATTCGTTCGAATGAATGAATCGGGTGAACAGTAACTCGCGTTACTGCTCACCCGTGAAGGGTGAACTATTGAATGAAAAATCGATTCATTCGAATGAATCAGTGATTCATTCGAATGAATCACTCATTCATTCAATCGTTCACCCTTCACGGGTGAGCAGGAACACGCGTTACTGTTCACCCGATTTATTCATTCGAACGAATTGATTTAAAAGGGGGATTCGTTCGAATGAATCAAAATGGGATGGGTAGGTGTCCATTTGTTCGAACGAATTCCCAATTCGTTTGAAGGAAATATAGGAGTAAAATAGTAATTAACCACCCACACCTGAAAACTGGTATACAGAGGCAGAAAATCTGGGTACGTAAACGGAGACCTTATGGCTGCGTTTGGATGGGGGGTAATTTTTATAGGGGTTACCCCTAAGTAGGGGTCACCCTTGAGTAGGGGTGACCCTTGAATTGGGATTACCCTTATCTTGTTTGGTAATTGTTGTGGTAAAGTAAACCTTACCCTAAGGGTAAAAAATCTTGTTTGGTAACTACAAACAAGGGTAACCTGATGTATTAATATTTTTTTTTTATAAAATATAATTATAAATAATATTTATTAAGTAAATTCTAATAATATAACTTATAATAATATTATCTAATTTCTATAAATTATTTTTCATAATTATAATTTAAAATGAACACTTGCATTCTAATATTAAAAATATAAATAAAGATTTTTTTAATATTACTATTTTAAATCCCAATAAATAAATAAAAAATATCAACATATCTCTTCATAAAAATTATAATTATTATTTTTTATATTATATGAATTTAATAAAAATATTAATTCTCATAAAATTATTAATATGTCAGTTTACCCCTACGTGCAATTACCCCTGCTCAAGGGTAATCCCTGGAAAAATTTACCCCTCATCCAAATGCATCACATTGAAAATATTACAGAAATTTAATTTTTATATTATATGAATTTAATAAAAATATTAATTCTCATAAAATTATTAATATGTCAGTTTACCCCTACGTACAATTACCCCTGCTCAAGGGTAACCCCTGTAAAAATTTACCCCTCATCCAAATGCATCACGTTAAAAATGTTGCAGAAATTTAATTTTTATATTATATAGACTTAATAAAATTATTAATTCTCATAAAATTGTTAATATGTCAGTTTACCCCTACGTACAATTACCCCTACTCAAGGGTAACCTCTGTAAAAATTTACCCCTCATCCAAATGCATCACGTTAAAAATGTTGCAGAAATTTTATTTTTATATTATATATATTTTATAAAATTATTAATTCTCATAAAATTGTTAATATGTTAGTTTACCCCTACGTACAATTACCCCTGCTCAAGGGTAACCCCTGTAAAAATTTACCCCTCATCCAAATGCATCACGTTAAAAATATTGCAGACATTTTATTTTTATATTATATATATTTTATAAAATTATTAATTCTCATAAAATTGTTAATATGCCAGTTTACCCCTACGTACAATTACCCCTGCTCAAGGGTAACCCCTGTAAAAATTTACCCCTCACCTAAATGCATTACGTTGAAAATGTTGACACATTTTTAAAATAATCTTCTAATAGAATAAATTGTTAATTACCCTGAAAGATATTATCATAAATCTCAAAATTTTCAGAATTTTGAGACCCTATTGAAATTTCGACAGAATCACCCCTTAAAAATAGAACATGTTGACAAATACGTTTTAGAAAATTATATAATATATAATTGAAAAATAAATGAAGGCACGAGATAAATAGGGGAAAAGTTTCCTTAAAAAATAAAAAATAAATAAAAAACCACTATCATTATTTTAAATTTCAAAAAATGAATACAAAATTCATTATATCTCTTCATAAAAAAAATAATTTGTTGTTTGGTGATATGAGATTTATCAAATGGAAATAATGGAGTGCTTTTAAAAAAATTAAAAGTCAAGTACTTACCAAAATAAATAAATAAATAAAATATATAAAAAAAAAATTCATAAGTAAAAGAGGAGGGGGAGGGGGTAAGGAGGGGTATTCAAACATGAATACCCCTTGCCCCGTGGGGGTATTGGAAATGGAGGGGGGAGGGGTAAAAATTTGAATTTTTACCCCTTCTCCCTTGTTACCAAATGGGGGTAAGTAGGGGTAACTGGGGGTTACCCCCCCTTACCCCCCATCCAAACGCAGCCTATTTTATATATGAGAGGGCAAAGGGAGTAAGAAAGTAGAGAGTTCTTCTTTGTTTACGTCTAAGAGGAGAAAGGAGAAGTAAGAAGAAAATGACATGAGCGAGATCATCACCTCTCCCATTTGGAAGAGGGTTATGATTAGTTTTGTTTTCATCATTTTGTAATATTTTTTTATTAAAAAATTAGATTTTTTTAGCTTATTTTTTTTTTTAATTTTAGATTGAGATTGTTTTGTGATGAATTGATTAAATGGACCTTTGGACCAAATGTGGATCTTCCGGTGAATCATTTTGTTGACTTCATTAGAAATCCATCCGCCCCTTTTATTCTTCTAAATCGATTTCTTCAAAACCCAAATCCAATCCTTGACGCTAACCATTTCTCTCAAAATTTCTCAATCTCTCTCTCTTTCTATCAAATGAGGACAAGTGTTTCAAAGTGCATCTTGGCATTGGAAACTGGTTCTATCACAAGTCATGAGAAACGATTCTTCTCGAACCTGGGCTTAAGAAGTGATTAGATTCTGTCGTTGGTAATGTTTCGTCTACTACTAATTGCATTGATCAATTATTCATCACTACAATTACGAGAGCAGGAAGTACTTTAGGTTACTCCAGTAGGTTCTTTCTTTAATGGAGTCATGAATAGATTGAATTAAACCAAATCAGATTGGGTTGTGATTTATGTTCTAATGTATCTGTTATCGTCGTTGTATGTCATGGTTTTCTTACTGTTTATGTTGCCAATGCATGTGAAACTTAAGAGGGACTACAAGTCATTTGCTGAAATGCCTGGAAGAGACATTTTGTCCCAGACAATCATGCTTGTTGGTTAAATACTGGTTTGTTGAGCAGTGCCCTGTCACTTGTTTGATGAAATGCCTCTGAGGAAGGCTAGGTGTTACAAGAAATTTAGAAGGATTAAAAACTGGTAAGACACTTGCTAATTTTGAGATGGTTTCAGTTCGAGTTCAATTTGGGTCTTACCCAAACCTGTCTATATATGGTCACTGAATATAAGGAGTAAAGTGCTTGGAGTTGGTCTAAGCTTGTAGGATTAGACTAAAGGTCTTGGGTTCGACTCCTTTTTGGTTACCTCATATACGAAGCGAAGCTTGTGGGTGGTTTTGTGCATCTGGGGGGTTAGTCTCACCTCCAATGTGGGGTGAGATACCCATGTTATCCAAAGAAAAGTTGCTTGGAGTCGACACCATTCCAATCATTGTAACCACGGTCTCCTACTTGTGCTGTCAATACCTACAGGAGTGAAGAAATCCTCTTCATTCTCTCACTGTTAGGTAGCGTCCTTTCTGTGTACAAGGAAGTTGTGACGAAACTGCAGGGAGCTAGTTCTTCATGGATTGATTTTGATGAACCTACTCTTGTCTTGGACCTTGATGCTCACCAGTTGCAAGCATTCACTAATGCTTACTTAAACTTGGAAACACCACTGCTGCATTTGGAAAGGGATTTAACATTGGATCAGCTAGAATTCTAGTGCAACACTTGATCAATTACTTTATGGTCATTGGATGGAGTCTTGGATGACTACTTGGCTGAACTAAATCTGTCTAACCCATGACATGGGTTGATTTTAATCCTCAGAACATCCAGCACCTAGTGTACTTCACCAGTTACACTGATGGAATACATTACCTTCTTTTGTTTTTGTTTTTTGAAGGGTATGTAATGCATCACATTGAAGAGCAAGGCTGGGATTTTTTAAAGAAAGGGGCTTGTCTGTCTTAGTCTCTCAATGGTTCTAAGGTGTGGGCATTTTTTTCCAAATCAAATGGCAAAAGACACAAGGACTGAAGATTGAAGACCAAGTCAATGTGGTGCAGAGCATTACATACAAAACCAAAACTCAACTAAACCAATTACTTTTCACTACATTAAATGTAACACTCGGCCCCCTAACATAATATTGTTCGCTTTGGGTCCACAGGAACTCGTACGGCTTTGCATTGGCGAGTCAATTCAAGGTTGCTCTCAAAAGACCTTGTCTTGGTATTGTCCCCTTTGGGTCCTCGGGTCCAATCTCACTCACTGACCCGGGAACCCTCAAGGCTTTGTTCCCAATAGCCATACACCTCGGCGTGGGAGGCCTTGTGTTAGAAGGAGAGAGTCATCTTCAAATATACCATAACCAACTCTCCCTCATAGGCGATGTGGGACAAATAACGCCCAACTTGACTATTTCTCTCACTAACCCCACAACACAAGAATATCACAATCCCTTTAGAACCATATGTGAAGTGGGATGAATTACGCCCAACTTGCTATTCTTTCTCTCACCAACGCTGACAACACAGGAATATCATAATCCACCCCACTTAGAACTAGAGCCGTCCCCGACTCTATCCACAAATACACCCACAACTGAAAGTTGAACCTATCTCTAATACCATTTGTTACGACCCGTCCTGACCCAACACAATATTGTCTGCTTTGGATAAAGAAGACCCTCACAGCTTTGCATTGGACCGCCCGGCTCACTCCCAGGCCCAAAACACGTTGTGTTAGAAGGGATGAGAAGTTAAGTTTATATACTTCTCTCTACTTTTTGTCCTAGGCAATGTGGGACTTTGTGTGCACTCTCTATAACGCAGATCTATCATGGCCGAGCTCTCATACAAGCACCATCCACTGGTGCGTGCTATTACAATGCCACCCCCTTTGGACAAGAGTTGTCCTCAGCTCTAACACTCATCTTCCCACACCTTGGTCCAAGAGTTGAGCCGAGCTCTGATACCGTTTGTAACGCTATGTCCCGCCAGCACAATATTGTTCGCTTTAAGCCCAGAGGAGCCCGCACAGCTGTGCATTAGCAAACCAATCCAATGTTACTCCCAAAGGCCTTGTCCTAATACCAGTATACTCAACGACAATATTGTCCTCTTTGTGGCCTCGAGTCCAACCTCACTCATTGGTCTAAGGCTCGATCTCCTTGGGCTTGTGCTTGAGCACCCATGTTCAACCCATTTACGTGCTCAAGCTCGCTCGGGCTTGAAGCAGCATAGTTCAGCCCGAGCTCAAGCCTGAGCCCGGCCCATTGCCATCGACACATTGATCTGCACGTGAATGACCTCGTGCCGTTTACCAGAAAAACAAACGGAACGGAAGATACATTTACGTACTTCGATCTGCACGTGCATTACTAGTGCCAGTGTGGAAAGCTTCAGATGATGGCAGAGAAGAAAGATTTAATTCCTTGGTATTCGAGGGAACGTTAGCTGTCCACAGAGGATAAGGGCAACTTCCAATCCATCATGTGGGCCGTCCCATTTCTCCCATAGCCCACTTCATCACATCACCAACACATCGATACCGATGCCAAGATGGGAGATGGGCCCATGCCTCTTAGTCTCATTTCTTCTTTATCAAAAAAAAAACTCAAGTTGCCCACAGCAGACCCCAAGTGCACAGCATGTATCTGTCATGCCTTTTGGTGGGGGATACACCATTCACAACACAACTCTTCAAAACATAAAAAGCCACTCCAGGTAGATATCCAGAAGATAGAATCTATTTAAAAAAAAAAAAATTTAAAATATGCCCTTCTATAAATACATTCTTAAAAGAGATGAGTTAACAAGAGAAATAAGCAAGACTCTTTAATGTGATATGTCATAATTGAATTCATTCGATAGGTGACTTCATTAGTTATGAAATAAATAAAGTTTCAATATCAATTGATAATTTATGTCATATAATCTTTGTCTTTAAATTTTATTAAGTATAGACCATTGATTTTTTAAAGTTTAAAATCAAGAGGATATGATGTAGGGCTAGGGTTGAATTTGATGAAATTCGCTGTAGATTTGCAATTTCAGAGTATGGTCTCTGGAAGACCCGCGCAACCAATCACAGTTTGTGAAAGGATCCTACCTTAATTGGGGTTTTGCTAAGCAATTTTTGAATAAAAAACAAGTGTTCAGGGAACTCAACTACATCTTATGGAATTTATATCAAGGTCTCATTTAATCCAATTGATTTAACTTTTTGTGGAAGTGAATAATTAAAAGAGATAAAAAAAGATGCAATGATTTTCTTAATTTAAAACTCATAAAAACATAATTGAATCATAAATCACCGGTACTTACTTACAAAAGTTGGGTTTGCCCTTCTGAGGGTTTGGCTTTCACCAAGGGTCACTACTCTACGTGAATCCACTTGAAACTCCAAGAGTTGTTTTTCCAAAAATTATAAATTGTACATTGAAATTAAAAAACTTCAAGGTATTTATAGAGAACAAAATGCAAAAGATCAAGAAATCCCTGCCATGGCCGACTATATCATTTTGAGAATTGTTCTCTAAAAAATCCTAAAACCATGAAAGAATCACCTGTCTCATGTGGGAGTGATCATTGTCTACAAAAATTGACCAATAGAAACTCTCTATCTAGCCAACACATCACATTTGATGGTTGGGATTTATTTCTAAAAAACACAAATAAATAAAGAAAACTAATAAAAAAGCCTAAGAGATAGGAATTTCCCATGGACAGAGAAATCCTCTCCCTCGCCAAAATGGAGAGAAACTCCGGCAAGTATGGGATTTTCGCCCATGAGGATGGAGAGATTCTCTCCATGTGCCAACTCTGCATTCTAGTCAGGACACTTGTCACTGTAGAAGAGAGTTTAGAGATTGAACTTTATAGGGTGGACTTTGGGTTTGGCCTTGCTGATAATTTATGGATTTTGACTTACAGGCTTAACTAGGGCACTTGAGTCTATGTCGTAATTGGTCTCAGACTAATAAAGCGATCAGGTTTATTAGACAGAGTCCCCTAATGATTATCTAAGACAATTTGGGTCATAAAAGCAAGTCAAATTCTCTATGTGAGTCAAAGGTCCATAAAGGGGTCCACCAATATGAATAATCAGACCATTAAGCCTGATGCCCACAGTAGAATAGGATAATCAAATGGAGGTGAAAGTTTATGCACAACCTACTCATTGGATCTTCTTTACATCACATCTAACTATGTGAATTCCAAAATCTATTTGATGACATATCTCAGTAGAATTTTTGCCTATAAAGAGATAAATATCAATGTCATTTTATAACTGTGATCATAGGTTGGGTCAATTTAGATAATGGTTTATGAATGGATTTGGGCACGAGAACAAAGGGTTGAGTCATACCTCAAGTCAAAATTATAAATTACACATTTAGTTATGGGGTAGGTTGACCATTAGACATAAATTGGATAAGTTAGGTCATAGATTAGGTCCAAGGTTGTGGTTACGTCGAATGCTAAGTCCCAAGTTGGTTAGACCATAATTAATTCATGAGTTGGTCATAGATTTTGGAATCTATACCATTCAAAATTGTATTATGATCTATATTATTAGGATAATGTTACAAAATTATTTTTCATAAAAGAAGTGTTATCGCAGACATTAAAAGTTATTTAAATATGAGAATTAATTTTAAATCAAATGCATGAGTAGGGACACTTACTTGTATCGTTGGTTTCATGAAATAAATGGAAAAAATAATGGAGAATGGAGGTCAGAGTATAAGAGATGGATAAGAGCGAGCAGCAGATCCGAGGTAAGGAATCCATCACCACCATTTGCAAATAGCAACTACCAATAGACGGCTAGGATTTAGAGAAGTTCCTTTTAAAATTAAAATAGTAAAAATATACATTGATGTTATATTTTTAGATGTATATATGAAAACTTTCTATATTCTTATCCTAGAAATTTATTTTTTATTTTTAAAATTTATATATTTTGACTTTCAATTAATTCAAAAAAATAATCAAAGTGTAGGAAATTGACTATGACAGGATTAAGCCTGACCTTATTATGATTAAGCTTCTATTAATAGTACTGAACCTATATGATAGCCACCAGGGTACGCTACAAGATTCAAAATTGCATCATCTCACTTCTTGAGATGGAATGTTACCAGCTGAGCTACCCCATAATGATTTATATAATAATTACGTCTTAAATGACTTTGATCGATTATATGTTAAAGATACTTGTTTGTAGACAACTTTGATTGGCTTCTTAAGGTTGTGTACTATTGAGCAATCAGTGAGTCAACTTTTGTAATCAAGGGAGATGATTTGGGTTGCTTAGTTTTAAATTAGGAGAGATAATACTACTAGGACGTATATTTTATATGTGTACCTTTATGCTAGATTAATACATAAAAAACTCTGTATTTAGAAAATTTACATGGTACAGACTACAGAGCAGGTGAAATCGTAGCTTCCATATTTTTATTTCCAACCCTCCCACCCAGCGGTGCAAAATTCGGTATTGGCCAATATTTTTCTCTCTCCTCCCTTTTTTTTTTTTTAAAAAAAGGGCTGATATCCACCGATATTTGGACCCCTGCTCCTACCACCAAGCTTTCGATCATGTGCCTTCACAAAATCGGCCTCTCTTCTGCTTGTTCAATCACCATTCATCCCTTTCACTCTTCACCAGATTTTGTTTCTTGTGCCCCTCTCCATTTGCGTTACATTTGTTTGTTTCCACATAACCTACTTCATCACTGTCTCCATTCATCCAAGTTTCCCCTTTCTTCATGGAGGCAGTTTCTTCCAGCAAAATGCTGCACTATTTGTACACCGATCTTATGAAAGAATCATCATTTTACTTCTATATATTGATAATATGCTCTCAAAAGACTTAAGGATTATCTCAGTACTTTGAGATAAAAGATCTTGGTATTCTGCGATATTTGTTGTAATGACCCTGCCCCTTCTCCAATTATGATATTGTCCGATTTAGACATCACACACTCTCACGATTTTGCATTGGGGTGTGTGCCCATATACACACCCCCAAAATGCCTTATGATAAGAGAAGGGAGACCGGCCACTTATATCCAGGATCAGGACTGTTGTGAGATGTGATATGGGATTGCATTCACGCCATTACAGGAGAATTTTTCTCTCCAATTCACGCCACACAGTAGAGTCCTCCATTGGCGATTTCTCTCTCTAATCAAGAGTGTGTTTGGGAGCTTATATGCCCGACCACTGCCGCTGCCTTGGATTAAGAGAACCGAGTACACCATCCAAAACTGGGTCATCAAATTTGTTAGGGCTTGAAATGGATCATTCTGGTGGTGGATATGTTCTCTCTTAGGTCAAGTTTGCATCGGATGTTATAGCGAGAACATGCATCTTGACAATAAAGTGGCCAAACTCTCCACTGGAGTTAAATGT